>JAEQBH010000097.1:202500-641105 GCA_016808115.1 Tetrastigma voinierianum | reverse complement strand
CTTCGATGAATATCAATTGGGCCGCTCGACGATTGATATTTTAATTTGGACTACCCTCGGAATGTGTTAACATTTTTGAAACAGCCCTCCAGAGACCATTTTCTACATACTCATCTCATGCACTTTCATCTATAGTCCTAGGGTGTTCCGAGTGCATATAGAATGCATGTATCTTGATTCAATACGGTCCCAATCACATGCGAATATGTAAACATGCACATATCCACATAATATCCAATCACACAATCATGTCATGTAATTAATCAATTCATACATAAAAAATTAGCTCACTTGGGCTAATGATCAAACACGAGCAATTCGACTTGAATCACTCGACCAAGCACATTTTAACACAAAAATATATTTTTGTGTCACTATTCCTATGAACAGTAAAAACCTAGGTTTTACGGTTCAAACACACATCCATTCGTCGGTTCACTTTGTGAACCCGCATTTCACGGCCATTTCCGGCCTCATTCCAATAAATCCATGATTTATCACAAAAATGCAACATTCAACCACCCAAATCAGCCATGGCAGTCACGGCTGCTACATTTGGATTTCAAAAATTTGACTCAAACATTCGACTCAAACACTTAAACATTCGACTCCTCACGACCTCATTCGACTCAAACATTCGTAAAACACTTAAAATGAGAATAAAACTCAAGTAGGGAGAAACCCCTACCTCTTGGAGTTTGTCAAAGGCTTCATAAAATGTCAGATTATAGCATGCGCTCTTCGCGTAGAGCAATCTTCGCCTGCGGCGAAGGCGAGTCGGCCAGGTCGGATCGTCGCTATTAAGAAGGAAGACTCTCTCACACTAAAAAAAACGCCATTTTTGTTTTTAGCATCTCATTTCCCTTTTCCCTTTTTCAATTCCGTTTTGCCTTTTTCTATTTGGAGAAGACAAACACTATTTAGTGTTTTGTCTTATTATCATTTAAATCAAACTCCAAAATGACCATTATGTCCCTAATTTCCCAGTTTTGACATTCGGCACTATTCCAGCCGTCCATTTTCATCATTTCTCTACTCATACCACTTATGGCACATGAGTATATGATATACGTGACTTTCGTTGCATCGAAAATCGTTTTTCTGACATCCAGAATCGTTATGCCTCAGCGATGTGAGCTCAGATATCCTTCGATTTGGGTACTGCGGTGCTGATTCTGTCGAGGGCGATTTCCAACGGTGCAATCCGTTTTGTAATCTGAGATCTAGAGAATAAATTTTGGATTTTTAACGAAATTATAATTTTTGTAATCGAAATTACGATTTTGCCATTTTTCCATAAATTGGAATTTCTCGGGTCTTACAATATATGTTCCAATAAAGAAAAATTATAATGATAAAATTTATTATACATACCATCTTTTTTGAATATGGTGCTGGTATCAGTAAAGTATACCACTCCAGTATTTTGATCAATATCTAAGGCATTAGTGAATTGAAATGGGACTCCTTCAGTACTAATTGCCAATTGTTTAGCAACTCCACCATTGCGCCCAACAACCATCAACCCATAATAAGCATCAGCGATGTAAAGCTTGGATGTTGCTTCATTGAATTTAAGACCCAACGGTCTTCCACATAATTGTTCCATAGCAGGATTGACCAATCCATCACAAAATTTAGGAATCCTAGTCAAGCCTGATGATAAAAAAAAACTCAATTATATTAAGTAATTTTCTGTATATTTTAATAGAATATAAAAAGTGCAATTATAAAAGAAGGTTGAATTGAAAATTAACTAAAAAAATACTTTATACTAGAAAATGAAGTGATGGAAAACTCCTTCCACACAGCATCGAACCTTGCCATTTAAAATTCTACCATATGATGTACCCGATATAAGGACCCTCCACCTTTGCGATCAAAAAAGCAACACTTTCGGGGCATGACACCTAGAAGGAAGTTTAAGTTTCTCATATTTCAAAGTTTGATGTAAAATAACAAATGTGAAGAAATTAAAATAAAAGAGAATATAAAGTTACCCCGAAACTTCATGGGTAGAAATAACATAAAATTCTTCTTTAAAATTGGATGTAAGAATTTAATATTTGTGACTCTATATATAAGGAGAGAGAAGATCAAAGTGTTATAAGTATAATCTAAAATGTGACAATGTAAGACCCGAGAAATTCCAATTTATGGAAAAAGGGCAAAATCGTAATTTCGTTTACGAAATTGTAATTTTGGTTAAAAATCCGTAATTTATTCTATAGATCTCGAATGATAAAACGGATTGCACCGTTGGAATCGTCTTGCCAAATCTAGCTAGCACGTAAAATTTCGTCAAATTCCGAGATAGTCGGAGTTGGCACGTTATCTGAAGGCATCATTTGTTCGGGTGCCTTAAACAAATTTACGATGCAAGCGAAAGTCACATATAACATGTTCTCATGTGACATAAGTGAGTATGAGTAAGAAAGTATATGAAAATGGAATTGGCCGAGATAGTGCGAATATCAAAGCGAAATGAAGGACATGATTAGTAATGCAGGAAAAAATTTAAATGATAATAAAGCAGGAAACAATAAATAGTGTTCTTCTTCATTAAACCAAAAAAGACCAAAAAAGCGTGAAAGGAGGAGGAAAATTTGTGAAGGCAAACATGGAGTTCTTGTAGAGAGAAGGTGCGACTTCTTACTCTCTGAAATCTGAGGCGATCGGTAGTCGGCGGTCTTTGGGACGAAGGAAGCGGCTGCCAGAGGGCTTAGCGTGGTACGGTTTAGGGAGTTTCCTCAAACTCCAAGAGGTAGGGGTTTCTCCCTACTTGGGTTTTATTCTTCATTTAAGTACGATGTAAATGTTTCGGTTGGTTGAGGCCTTGAACGACCGTTTGATCGATCCAAACCTTGGAATCGAAATGTTTGGATTGAGACCCGCGAGCGGTCCAGTGATACGTTGCAATTTGTTTGGGTTGAATATTGTGATTAATGGTTCCATAAATTGTATTAGGTTGATTGAGGCCTTGAGCGGCGTTTGATCGATCCCGAGCAGGACCCGGAATTGATGTGTTTTTGAAATCCAAATGTAGTAAGCCGTGGCCCGCCGTGGGCCCGATTTGGGTGGTTGAATGTTATATTTTGCGATAACATCTATGGATTTGATTTGGATGAGCGGGAAATGGCGAGTGAAATACGAGGAGTTCACAAAGTGAACCGATGAATGGATGTGTGTTTGAACCGTAAAACCTAGGTTTTTATTGTTCATAGGAATAGTGACACAAAAATATATTTTTGTGTGAAAATGTGCTTGGTCGAGTGATTCAAGTCGAATTGCTCGTGTTTGATCATTAAATACGAGTATTTAATTTTTATGTATGAATTGATTAATTACATGACATGATTGTGTGATTGGATATTATGTGGATATGTGCATGTTTACATATTTGCATGATTAAACATGTTGGAATTGGCATACATGCATTCTATATATGCCTTTGGAACACCACTAGGATCATAGAATTGAGTCACGTGAGATAGTCTAGAGAAAAGGTTCGGGTTGTCTAAAAACATTAATTATCGGGTAGTCAAATTTAATATCAATGTCGGAGCTGACCCGATAGATATTCATCGGAGGAGTAGTCCGCAATTAATAATATATCCCGGTGTCGGAGCGGCCCGATTGATATATATATATATACATCGGAGGGTTGTCGACAGGCTAATAAAATAATAGATTATAAATACAGGCTTAGGCGAGTGTGAGAAGAGTCGATGAGGACTCGGGATCACGAGTTAGTCATGTAGACATTCAAGTAGGATCATGCATTTGCTTGAATGTGTTTAGAATGAACATTGCACCGCAGTACTTAGGTGGTGAGTAGCCAGCAGGCGATTCTCCTCTTGAGCATTAGCTCACCGTCGTCTGGGACCCCACTACGGTACGAGGGGCGTGGGGGACGGCTCGTCCTAGAGGATGAGTTCTAGAAGAAAGCCGGAATGTGGCTTTGGTGGTTTTATATGTATTAGAACTCTTTAAGTTTAATATATGTATTGTTTAAGAGTGAAAATATTGTAACTATAGGATATATGTTGGATTCATAATTGGTATGCATATTGAGTATTGTTTATGGGCCCAAGTGGCCGTATTACTCATGTGATTGGATATATTGGATTATATTGCCTTGTTTAGGACGGGATATCACAGTGTGTATTTGGAGTAGAGGCTTCTGTACAAAGGAGACTACGCTTTCGATTTTTTCAAGTGGCGTCCCGGGTAACTCGACCTCCAGCGTATTCAGCGGGTTGGCGGGTAGTCAGCGGACCCACGGTTTGGGCGTCGACGGTATCGAGGCTTAGGTATACGAAGATACCTAGGGAGCTCGGGTTTGGGTATCCATCACCACTAGGTGGTTTGATGTGAAGTATAGGTATATGAAAACCTATAGATTGAGGATTTGGGGCTTAGGCCTTAGTTGAGTGAGCATCACCATTAGGTGTGGTTCGATGTTGAGTTTAAGTATGAGATTACCTAGAAAATCACGGGACGAAACTAGGACACTACATACATGTGTTGATGTGTTTTGTGTGATTTGAGTGGTGTGTATGATGGTGTGTATGCCATGTTTTATGTGTGTTGTGGAATATTTGTGTCTTAAGTGATTAGCGCGTGATTGTATTGGAAATTTTTGTTTAGGTTTTACGATTAATCTGGCGGAAATGAAATATAAATTAAAATCAATTTATTTGGTTTATTAGATGACAAAATAGAAATTTAATAAAATTTTAAGGTGTTAGGACATTTTGGAAGTTTCTGATGGGTAAACTTGAACAAAGAAAGTAAAGAAATAAATTTCATAAATTTATTTTGGGTGAATGAAGATGGAGAAATTTTTTTTTTTGTGGCGGAAAGAAAATAAATTTTATAAATTTATTCGATTCTGAGGTGAAGAAAATAATTTTCTAAGGGTTTTATATGGTGTAAAGGCGAAGAAAATAAATTTTAACAAATTTATTTGATGTTAAAGAAAATGAGAAAAAAAATATATGTATTAATATTTTTTTCATAATTTTCCGATGAAATTTGGAAATAAGGGAAAATAAGATAATGAAAAAAAAAAAATTTTAGTCGGCTTAGTTTTGGGCTCTTGCTCAAATTATATATATATAAAAAAAAATTTTGTATTGCAAGCCTTGCGATTGTATTCTGAATGGAAATTTTGGAAAAATTGTAGTGAAAAAAATTGTATTCGCGATACCATTTTTGTATTAGAAGAGGAAGGCATGGAAGGAAATTTGGATCATATCACATTTGATAGGAGTTGTATTACTGACATAGTGTGAAGTGGGTTGGAATTGTATTGCAGCCTGGGAGAAAGGTGTTTTGCAATATTGATTGTTGGCTGTGATTGTGATATATCTGATTTAATGCCCGAGCCCGAGTGAGGAGCGAGGCTAATATCATGTCTGATTCAAGTATTGTATTGAGAGACAAAGGTAAAAGGCTGGGTTGTGTTGCAATCTGACCACGGCCCGGCCAATGTTGCTATGCGCCTGGCAAAGGCGGGCGCGAGCGTGGCCCAGCGCACACGCCGCGATCGCGACCATGAGGCTGCGACCGCGACCAGTTGGGGCGCGACCGCGGCCCGGGGTGCTGCGACACGGAGCTGGGGCGCAAGGCAGGCGCGCGTGGCTCGGCGCGCGAGAGTCTTGCGTGAGCGCTGCGACCGCGGCACCTGCACTGCGACACGGCGGGTTTGGAACCCGCGACCGCGGCGGCCCCGAGGCGCCAGCGATACGGCCGGTCCACTGGCGCGGCACGGCCGGGACCGGCCTGACGGCGGCGTGCGGCGCTAGAGTGCTGAGCGCGCTGGGCGTGCTGTGCGCGCTTGGGTGTGCCCAAGCCCAGGCCTAGTTTTGAGTGCTTTCGTGCACTGGCTTGGTTTTGACGGCTTTTTCGACACGAGTAGTGTTTTAGTCCTTAGTTTGGACCCGGTTCATGAACACTGTTCATCACAAAATTTCTCAAAATTTTTTTTTATTGAAAAAAATAAAATCAAATCAAATCAAATCAAATAAAATTTTATAAAATTTTCGAAAATAAAATTTTCAAAAATAAAATTTTCTAAAATAAAATTTTATTGAAAACAATATTTTAAATGCAAAATTGATTGCGTATACACTGAGTTATGTGTATGATTAGTGTCTCGTGTTTATGCCTTTAGAATCTTGTATTATGTTAACTACCAATTGAAATCGTGATTGCGCGGAAGTTGCGTAGGAAACTATATGCATGGTGTAATGTGTATAGGAAAAAAAAAAAGGGTGAATGCTAAGGTTAGGAACTATGACCTTAAGGATTTGGATACTGAAATGAACAAGAGAGCTTAGAACCTTATTGAAATAAATCAATTGAGTGGTTGGAATTTAGCACCACTTAGGAAATGAACGGGTCAGTTCATGGTTGTCAAGTCTAGTAGTAATTGGCATCTGCATTACTAGTTAGACTGAAATGAAAATTAAATGACTCTTGTTGCCATTGTTTGTATAGATGGCTTAGTCGAGAGACCGAGGGCGTGGGGGCGTCCGCGAGGTATTGGTCGGGCACCACTAGTGTTTGATCGGCGAGAATTTTCTTAGGGTAGGTATTACGGCGACAGCTATAGCACAGGCTGGTATAGCGGGTAGTCAGGGAGGTCCTTGTAACCTCCGGAGGTTTAGAGTGCATCGTCCTCAGGCATTCACGGGAGGAGACCGGAGTGGTGACAGGACCATTGGTTTATGCGGATTGAGAAAGTGTTAGAGGCCATAGAAGTTACCTCGACAGGCCCGGGATAGGCTTATACGTCGTTCTGGCTAGAATGAGACTGAATATGGTGGGCGGGCGAGGACCTCTGGGGACCTTAGGAGGTGCCGTTGTGCGCTGGATACCCACACAGGGATTAGGGCGAGAATAAGGAATGATGGTCGAGGTTGCAAGTTAGAGATCTCGGGGTTGTACTCACGGTGGACGAGGATCATGGATCGCCTCTGAGTTGGGGTCATCCATCCCCCAAGGGTGGGTGGGCGATAGCTTACAGGATAGTTATCGATTGTGAGCGTAGGAGGGTTACCGCTATCATTGGAGGTGTGCTGGTATGAGGTATTTGAGGAGACAGGCTGGAATTTTGCCCGGGACGTTATCCCGAGTCCGAGTGTCGAGGGACGAGTTCGCGGGTTGGCTCATTAGGCCTTGCCACTGAAGGACGAGGAGAGATCGGACTTGGATCTACCTCGGAGGTAGTGTGCAAATATGTGGATGTTTTCCGGATGAGCTACGGACTACCTCGCGGAGGGTAGTAGACCGGTATCGAGTTACACCGCTTGTACTTCTCGAGTCTCTTTGACTCCGCATAGGATGTACTTGGTTGAGTTACGGGAACTTCGAGTCGGCCTACGGGCTGGACAAGGGGTTCATTAGGCTAGAGCTTGCACTTCACCAAAGGGCTCAGGTTACATTTGCGAAAAGAAGAATGAAGACCCTTCGATGCATTGACTACGGCCTGGATTGAATAAGGTTCTGATCAAGAATCGGTGCCGTTCTAGAGGATTAATGATTTGTTTGATCGATTGAGGAGGAGCGCGAGTCTACTCCAGATAGACCTTCAGCGGCTGGTTACCATCGGTTGAGGTTAGAGATACCAATATCCTTTAAGCGACGTTTGGGACGTTGCATGGGCACTTTGAGGTTATGGTGATGCCCGTTGGATTGTGGTATCATTGCTTGACATTCATGGATCTCCTATCGTAGGGTGTTCGACCTTATCTTCGTCTAGATCGGTTTGTCGTAGTCTTCGTGGATGACATTTTGATCTACTCCGAATGGCCCGGGAGCGTGAGCCTCGCGAGGATTACAGTTATAGTTCTTTGAGACCATGGTATGCGCTAAGATCGGTAGTGCGGTTTTGAACCTGCGGGGAGATTTTTGGACACGTGGTGTGGCGCGGGAGTGTCGGTCGACTGGGGATTCGGGGCGGTGAGTTGGGAGAGGCCAGGATGTCAATCTTTGAGATACAAAGTTTCTTGGGATTAATTTGGATATTACGGGAGATTCGAATGGGTTTGAAGTTGTCCATTCGGGCGGGATTATAGGATTTCATCTATGGGACATGCAGACTCTGCTGGTAGTTGGACTGTACGACCATAAAGAGATTGAGGATACTTGGAACACTTTCGGGACACGGGTGTGACAGTAACAGAGGGAGGATCGAGCTTTCTCCTAGTTAGGAAGAGGCGGGAAGGCAGCTACCTTTGGATTTCAAGACTAGGGCGAGTTGAGTATGGTGGCGAGATTGCCCCCGAGAGGCAGGGGATCAGGCGTTGGGACAGCGCGATCCAGTTAGTGTAGAAGAGTATACAGTTCATTCCTCAGCTTTAAATGGGTCATAGGAACTGTTTGAGTTTCGGCTCCAGCGGCCTGATTGGCGAAGGGCTGAGTGTGGAGTCGAAGTCGGGACCCGGTCGAGAATGTCATGTGTGTGGACCATAGGGTGGTAGACTGGCCGGTTGTTGATTGTCGGGCTTGACATGGATGAGTTGACAACCATCGGGTTGTCGATGTAGTGAGACCTAAGATTTTGGGTTGTCATACCGGAAACACGGCCTTGGATTTGGGCTTAGAAGGTTAAGGCCTTTAGAGAAGCCCGGTATAGATGTTCTTCCCTAGACAGGAGTGCAGAGATTGACTGATGGGTGATCTATTATGGTGAGTGATCTCTAAGATTTTGCTCGCGGTGGACCCGGGATTGGGTGTGATGCCTGTTGTACGTTCGTGTGCCACGGTAACATCGTCGAGTCGGGTGTGGGTGCCGCGGTACGGTCATTCACCACTCATGGTGAGGTGTGGATTGAGGTTATCTTTGGGACTAAGTCGATGAAGACTCATAGTTCGAATCGAAACAGTAATTAGAGTGTGTTAGAGCGAAGCAAGAAGGGGGCCGTTAATCCCACCCAAGGTGGCTTGAGTTATGGAGTGAAGGGAAACCAGCGGTAGTATCAAAGGTCTGTGGGTGTAAGAGATCGAGGAGATATCCGAATTTATGTATGGAGTGCTTAAGAGACCGTGGAGTTATCCGAAATTTACGTATTAGGTGTAAGAGACCCGTGGAAATATCCATGCATGTGAGCGAAAGGAAGCGAAGTGTAAGCCGAAGAGTTATGTTGTCCGAGATGAAAACACACGGACATGGTTATCACACAGACTTAGAGTTGAGTGATAGGAGTCGGGGGTGACTCGATGTTTGGATACCCCTTTGGAAATTGCATTGGGTGTTGTTGGGCCGACAAGGGCTCGGTATATGGATGTCATTCATGACATGGACTAGATTGACGGTCCATTGGATTGTCAGTGATTGTGACCTTGGAGAGGTTAGCGTTTACACACCAAGCAAGGGTCGTGTAGGGTTACGTGTTGTATGGATTATATACATGTGTTAGAGGACACGCTGTGAGCATGTGTCTGGAGTCGTAAGAGGTAGAGGAGCATTGCCCTTAGTAGAATTCGCCTCTGACAACGGGTTATCGGGCGAGTGTGCAAATGGCACCATATGAGGCATGGTAGGGAAGCCGCTGCTGGGTGCAGTTATGTTGGACGAGGTGGAAGAAGAGAGCTCCATCTTGTTACGATACGATTAGAACACCTGAGAAGGTGAAGCGATACGATAAGCGTCTTCTCATGGCTCAGGCAGCGAAGGCTATCTCTTGGATGCTCTGACGTCGACCCTTAGAGTTCGAGGTTAGTGACCATATCTTCTTGAAGGCGATGCCTAAGAGAGGGTGATCCCGGTTGTGGCCAGTAGGAAGCTATCGCGAGTTTATTGGGCCTTTCGAGATTTCGAGATGATAGGCCTTTGACTGCGTGCCAGATTGGCTTTATGCGTAGCAGGGTGTCCGCAGGTATTTCCGCGTCTCCATGCTCAGTATACTCCGGATCCGGCTCATGTGGTGGATTAAGGGACTGATTGAGGTTGACAACGATGTGACCTTTGAGGAGGACCGATGTGCATTTTGGATGGTCGTGGTCGGGTTTTGCGGCGCAAGACCGTGAAATTTGGTGAGAGTCGCATGGCGACGTGGAGTGGAGGTCAGCGTGGGAGCGTGGTACGTCACGGGCCACCCCTATCCTCTTGTTTAGGGATGAGGAGTCGTGGTTTTGAGTAAGTTTAAGATTTAAATGAAGCAATTTACATGCATGATAGAGTGCACGTTGCATATGCATGTAGTGGTTGAGATTGTCTTAGATTTCGGAATGAATTCCTTTTAGGAAGGGGAGAATGTAAGACGAAATTCGATTATGGAAAAAGGAAAATCGTAATTTCGTTTCTGAGAAATTGTAATTCAGTTAAAAATCCGTAATTTATTCTCACAGATCTCGGATAGCCAAGCAGTTACTTGTGGGTTGGAATGCGTCTTGCCCAATCCTAGGTAGCACGTAAAATTTCGTCGAGTGAGATAGTTGGAGTTGGCACACGTTGTCTGGGCATCGGCCTTTCGGGTGCCTTAAAACTAATTTTCGATGCTTGAAAGTCACATATAACATGTTCTCATGTGCCATAAGTGGTATGAGTAGAGAAAGTATGAAAATGGACGGCCGAGATAGTGCCGAATGTCAAAACTGGGAAATGAAGGACATGATTGGTATTAAAGGAAAAGATTTAAATGATAATAAGACAAAACAATAAATAGTGTTCTTCTTCATTAAACCAAAAGACCAAAAAACGTGAAAGGAGGGAAAATTTGACAGAAGGCAAACATGGAGTTCTTGTAGAGAGAGAAGGTCGACCTCTGCAGAAATACGGGCGCGTCAGGTAGGTCGGCGGTCTTCGGGACAAGAAGGAAGCGGCTCTACACGGAGGGCTTCGCGTGGGTGCAGTTTAGGAGTTTCCTCCAGACTTCAAGAGGTAGGGGTTTCTCTCCCTACTTGGTTTTTATTCATTTAAGTACAGTGTAAATGTTTCGGTTGAGGTGAGGCCTTGAACGGCGGGTTTGATCAGTTCCAAACCTTGGGGCTCCCGAAATGTTTGAATTTGAGACCCACGAGCAGTCCGTGCGATTTCTCTGAATTTATTTTGGGTTGAATGTGCGATTAATGGTTCCATAAATTATGTATTTAGGTTGATTGAGGCCTTGAGCGGCCGTTTGATCGATCTCGAACCTTGGGACGAATTGATATTAATTTTGAAATCAAATGTAGTAGCGTATTTGCCATGGCTGATTTGGGTGGTTGAATGTTGTATTTTTGTGATAAATCATGGATTGATTTGGATGAGGCCGGAAATGGCCGTGAAATGCGGGTTCACAAAGTGAACCGATGAATGGATGTGTGTTTGAACCGTAAAACCTAGGTTTTTACTGTTCATAGGAATAGTGACACAAAAATATATTTTTGTGTGAAAATGTGCTTGGTCGAGTGATTCAAGTCGAATTGCTCGTGTTTGATCATTAGCCCAGGTGAGCTAATTTTTTATGTATGAATTGATTAATTACATGACATGATTGTGTGATTGGATGTTATGTGGATATGTGCATGTTTACATATTTGCATGTGATTAGACTGTATTGGAATTGGCATACATGCATTCCATATGCACTGGAACACCCTAGGATCATAGGAGTGAGTGCATGAGATGAGTCTAGAGAAAAAGGTTCGGAGGGTTGTCTAAAAACATTAATTATCGGAGGGTAGTCCAAATTTAAAATATCAATCGTCGGAGCCCAATTGATAGTCATTCATCGGAGGAGTAGTCCACAAATTAATAATGCTCCGATCGTCAGGCGGCTGGTGAAGTATATATACATCGGAGGGTTGTCCACAAACTAATAAAATAATAGTTACCTCATACGAGAGGCAGGCGAGGAGTGTGGGGAAAGTCAGTGAGGACTCGGGGGAGGGGACTCGGGATGCGAGTTGGTCGTAGACATTAGTAGGATCATGCATTTGCTGAATGTGTGTTTAAATTGGAACATTGCTGCTTGTAGGTGGTGAGTAGCCAGCAGAGGCGATTCTCCTCTGCGAGCATTAGCTCACCCGTCGTGGGACCCCCTTTTCGGGTACGGGGGAGGCGTGCGAGGGAAAGCGGCCAGATCTGAGGTTAAGTTCTAGAAGAAATCCGGAATGTGGCTTTGGTGGTTTTACATGTATTAGAACTCTTTAAGTTTAATATATATGTGTTGTTTAAGTGAAAATATTGTAACTCTTGTAGCTATAGGATATAGTTGGATTCATAGTTGGTATGCATATTGGTATTTATGGGCCTAAAGTGGGCGAGTATTACTCATGTGATTGGATATATTGGATTATATTGCACTATTTGGGACGGGATGTACGGGTATTGTATTTAGGTAGAGCTCCGCGTACAAAGGAGACTGCGGGTTACTAAAAGTGGCGTCGGGTAACCCGACCTCCACTTGTATTCCGCGGGTTGACGGGTAGTCAACGGACCCCCGGGTTTGGGGAGTCACAGACAACAAATAAAATCTTATTCAAAGTTTATAAATATAAAAATTAGGACTCTAATGAATATTTAAAAAGGAGTTTGATTTCCACAAGGGTTTGTATTTGGGAAGGAAATAACATCACTTGTATTTACTTGTCTTTATATAATGTACTTTATAAGATATTTAAACATATCCGTAAATGAAAGAAAGTTAAGATATTTAATTCTAACTACTTTTTATAACTTTAGATAATCTTCTATCTTTTATTTGATATTATAAATGTTTGAGAAACAAATATTTTTATATTACGGAAAAATAATAAAAAGATAATGTAGTGGGTGACTAATATAAGATTTAGTTTCCTTTCCTATCTTTTTCTTTCATGTGTTTTCAGGCAACGAAGCAATCGATAGACATATGATCTAATTATCTGAGCACATGCTCCACTTGATCGGTCTCCCGAATCTAATGCGAGGATTTTTTTTTTTGTATTTCAAACCACGCAGCTTTTTGATGGTGTTGTTTTAACCTCTCTTCTTCCCATATGATGCTTACAAATTGTATTAATATTTTAATAATATTTTATACTTTATAATTTTTAAGAATTTATATTTTTATATTTTGAAATAAAAAAACATTTAAACTAAATCAAAATGTAAAAGATAAATATAAAAATTAAAATTAAAATAATAGTAATTTCAAATTTTATATTTTTAGTTATATGTACAAACATGTTATATATTTTTGAATACACTCTATTTTATTTTTAAGATCTTTCAAAATATTTTAGAGTATTTTGGGTACATTAAAAATAAAATTTTTGCAACAAGAACTCCCTCTCACACATTGATAACAACTTAATAAAAATTATTTTTAAATAAGTTAACCCTTAGTTTCCTATACCTAATAGGAATTATTTTTAATGAGTTAACTTCGCCTATTCTCATAAACTTTCCTTCTTTTAAATATAATCAAATTGATAAACTATAACACAATTTTCCATTGAAAACTATTCTGAATTATTATATATTTAGGCTTTATTATAGTAATTAGGTATTATTTTAATTATTAATTAAAATTCTAATAGAAATATTTTATTTTATCATATATTTTTTAAATTATTTTATTCATACAAATAAAATAAAATAAAATATTATTTTATGGTATATTTTGATTCCACTGAAAGAAAATAATTTCTTTAACATTTTTTATCTTTTTGCTATTTTCTAAATCCATCACTTTCACTTTTTTATATCTATCTCATCTAACATTGAGAGGACCAAGCCTTAGGCGAAAAAATAAATAAATAAATAAATAAACAAATATATATATATATATATATATATATATATATATATATATATAATTTTTGATAAGTACACATTTTAGGAGAATTAGAACTCTAATTAATATTTAAAAGGAGTTGGATTTCCACGAGGATTTGTTTTTGGGAAGGAAAGCATTAACTTGTCTACTATAGAATATAGGGACTCATTCCCATATGTAGCGTTTTTCTTTTTTATATTTGTTCTGTCAATTTTTTGAGAGCTAGTGCCACTCGATGGTACTAAATTATCCCTTATGTTTCCTATTTTTGAATATTTACTCAATTAATAAATATATTTTGAAAGTATAATTATTTATTTAATATTTATTATTAACATTTTATTTCAATATCGTATTTATAAAAAATATTTTTAATATAAAAATATGTTTGTTATTTATGATATTTTTATATTTATTATATTTCTTATTTTCACGCTATAGATTTCATTATATATATAATATTAAATATAAATAAAAATAAAAATAAATTTCAATTTTCTCTATACTAAAAAACAATATAAAAAAAAATATTAATTTATCTTTATGGGAGTATTGGATTAAGAAATTAATTATGGAATTACAAAGTTAGGAGTATAAGTCTATTAAAACCACATTGTATTCAATAATGAGTTTTAAGACTATAAAATCAAATTGTTTTCAATTAGAGTTTAACTTTTATACAACCTTATACCAATATTGAAAAAATTGTTTCTAACCTTTTAAATTTATCCTCCACTTCATTTAAAAATTTGAAATGACTTTTTATTAAGTGAAACGGAGCGAATTAAAAAAGTTAACCTTAAAAAAAACTATATGAAACGTTCCGAAAGCTAATCTTAAAAAGAAACTTTATGACACTTACACCCTAAGCGAAATAAAATAACCTTAATATTTAAGATACGCCTTGGTTTTAACTACCTTGTTGTTTTTGTAAAAAAAAAAACTTTTTTATTGATCGGAGAACGTAGAGTTGGAAATTTTGATGTATATCTTAAAAATAAGATTTTTCTAGGTAACAATGTTAATTTACTATAAAATTTTGAACAAATTAAAATGTTCTTTGGAAGATCCCTATCTAAATTAATTATTGACGTTTTACACCAAAATAAAACTTTTGTGTATGAGTTAATTTTATTAATTGAAATTGATAAATTTTGGAGACTGAAAATTTATGAAAATTAGAAAATTTTAGAAAT
Organism: Tetrastigma voinierianum; assembly: GCA_016808115.1. Taxonomy (NCBI): domain Eukaryota; kingdom Viridiplantae; phylum Streptophyta; class Magnoliopsida; order Vitales; family Vitaceae; genus Tetrastigma; species Tetrastigma voinierianum. The sequence continues at coordinate 626,155 of JAEQBH010000097.1, read as the reverse complement.
TAAAAGATTTTCTAAGAAATTTTGAATATCTAGGAATTATAAGAATTGAAAATTTTGGGAGATGGAGAAATTGCTAAAATTTTGGAAATTAAAGACTTATAAAAAATTTTAAAATAGAAATCAGAAAAAAAATGAAATTTAGAAATATTTGGATATTAAGAAATTCTAGGAATTGAAAGTTTTAGAAAAATGATTATTACATTTATTAGAAGTAATTTAAAACCCTATCAATGTCTACAGATCTTTGAAATCTATAAAATTATTTAAATAACGTTAGCAACTAATAGTATTATTAAATTAATAACATTTTTATTTTAAAATTAATATTGTTAGGGAAGTATTTGGGTTTTTAACTATTTGAAAAAAATTTTCTTTTAAATTAATAATATTTCTTATAATTATTTTTATTTGAAATCAAATTTCTATTAGTTTAGATAAATAATTTATTTTATTTATAGGTAATATATGAAATTATGAATGTAGTGGGGATAATTCTTTTTTATTTACTTTATTTTACTTTAATTTTATTTTATTAGATCTTGATTTTATTTGATTGGATTTTCCTTTTTATTATTTTATTTTATTTTATTTTTATTTTGGGAGGTAGATCATCCTTTCCTTTTTGGGGGTTTAAGAGTTAGGTTTTTTGAGGAGTTCTTACATTATGAAATAAGAGCAAGGAAGAAGAATTTGGATATTGCAGTGTAGACCCCCAAATTTAGGATATTCTTTTTTTTTATTTACTTTATTTTTCTTTTATTAGATTTTGTTTTATTTGATTGGATTTTCTTTTTATTATTATTATTATTATTTTATTTTATTTTCTTTTGGAAGGTAGATGTTCTTTCTTTTGGGATTAGAGTTAGGTTTTGGGGAGGATATATTACAAATAGACGAGGAGAGCGAAGGAGATAGATACTATGGACGATCGAGAGAGAAGAAGAAATTTGTTTTGGATGGAGATGACGAGGCGAAGGTAGGAGGCGGAAGAGACCACACAGACGAGGAGAAGAGGGAGGGACGAGGCTTGTCGGAGTAGTCGGGCTGGTTAGGAGGATCTCTCATAGGTGCGCTACAACCTTCATCTCTGAGGTATTTGATTTTTACCATCACTCTCATCATTGTTATTTGGGACGTTTACTGGAATGCTGGTATTACGGAGTTGAACATTTATGATGAGTACTTGTTGTAAGCACACATATCATGGATGCTTTGATTCGCATCCAATCTGGATCGGTTGGTTGGTTTGCACGCATGTCATGGATATTGAGTTAAGGATTTTATTGATCTTTTAAAGGTACAGGAGATCATGAGTGTTGATCTTTGGGTGTGATGCTTTTTTTAATTAAATTTTCCTTCAATAGAGTGAAGTTAGTGGATGAGTTCTCATTGTGGATAATAGCTGGACATGGTTTCCTTTATTTATTTTTTTATTCAAATGCTTGCATGGTAATTTAAGCCTAATTTTAGTTTCATTAAATTCCTATTAGGTTGATTTAATAATTGATTGGTCGACTTTAGTCCTTGCAATCTCATTATACTTGAGTTCATTGCAAATAAGTCATGTCATAGCGGAGTTTTTAAAGTTATATTCGACCCGATTGCCAATGTTTCTATTTTTTATTTAGTCGTTGATCGTGTTTGTATCAATTTTTCATATAATTTGATGCGTGTTTGTATCATTTTTTTGCCATGTAGTTTAGGTTATGGCGGGTACATTTATCATGGTATTTTGTTTTATAATTAATTCGGGTTCATTAACCGTTCTATTATTTTTATTATCCTATCAATTGCCTTTTATACTTGTATATATGTTTCTAATATGCTATTATGGACATCTATTTGATATTTAGACTATGTTGTTTTCTAAACAAATATATATTTAAAGTGTCCCATCTTTTCCAGCCTTGGGTTTAAAAGATAAGCAATCCCGAAGCTAAATTAGAGCAATCAGGTAGTAAAGTAGCCCAGCTAAAGCCGGGTAAGACCAAAAAATTGGCCGGTTTTTAGGAATCAAACTTTTAGTAGCCAACCCGCCTAAAGCAATTTGGTGAGATTTAGATAGTCTTTTAAAGGCTGAAAAAGTTCGGGCGGCCGGGTGGGGTCGCCCGTCTGCAGGAGTCGGGCCCATGTGGCGGGCCGGAATTGGCCGGTTTTTCGGACCAATAATTTAATGGCCCAGCCCGACCATTCGGGTGGACCCGGGCTAGCCATCGGGCAGACCAGGCTGTCACCTCTATCTAGAATACATCCATCATTACATTTAAACTTTTATCGGTTTTTGCTCGAGTTTTAATTTTTACAAAAATCATTGTTCTTAATTTCAAAATTCAGAAACAATTTTCTTTTAATTTCTAAAAATAAATAAATAAAATTCTTTAATTTCAAAAATTCAAAACTTATTTTTTCATATATTTAGAAAATTCTTTAGAATTCAAAAATAAAAACTTCGTTTTCTTTAATTCCTCAAGTCAAATTTCATTTTTCAAAAATTGTATTTTCAACCTAATTTTAAAAATTCTCAAAGCAAGGTTTACTTTATAATTCCAATAAAATGGAACCACATGAAGTTGACTCTTGTGCTAAATAAATGGGGCCTTGGTCGCGATATCTCATGTATCCGCCGTTAAATAATTTGGCATTTGTTTATAATTTGGTTTTTCTATTTTAATCATGAATGTTTCTATATTTGTTTTATCATACTAACTTGGTTTCAGTGATAGCGCTCTTTATTCGCCGCTAAGGTACACGCTCTTACCTCATTTGACTTTGTTTTTTTTTATTACACGTTTTATGTGCTCTAGTGTTATAATTGTTGTTTGTTTCTCGGTATCGTTAGATTGATTAATCAGTTGACTGCGCGTAACTTGATTATTAGAGACCCGATTTTAGGGGCTTAAGGGTGCTACCTCGCACCTTAGCAGTTACTTCAAGGACCAAATTTTAGGGGCTTAAAGGGGGTGCTACAGCTTTTCACCGTATATTCCCAATAGGTAACCTGACCCCTGGACTTAGACTTAGTTTTCATAGATTTGCTTTTCCTATTATGAGTCACATTTAGAGTTTTCTTTCTTATTTTATTTTCCCTTAAAAAATAAAATAAAATAAGTTATTAATGACTCCAAAAGTAGGGGTGTCAGTTGATAACCCGTCAACCCATGGAATACTCGTGGATGTCAGAGTGGCAGACACCGCTCCTTGAAAATTGACGAGTCTCCTTTGTACGGGAACTCTGCCCAGTGAAACACATCCCCCGACCATTTAAATGACCACACATGGTCCATATACAATTTAAAATGAGTAAAAATGGCCACTTGGGCCCATCCATCAATACTCACAAAATTACATCAACTATATACCATAGTTCAAGAGTTAATAAATCACTTAATTGACATATATTAAAATTACAACATTCTAATACATGTTATACAACAACATCAAAGCTACAAGTCGGCTTTCTTCTCAAACGGCCTCTAATGAGTGCTGCCTTCCCGATCGCTCCCTTTACCTGAAATGGTGATCCCTCGACAGGGTGAGCAAAGTCCGATAGAGATAATTTCTACATAAGTTACTCCTTTAAGTGCGCATACATGGCAAACAATCACATTCAAGCAATTTCATGAACCTACTCGAATGTCTACATGCCATGAATGGGACTAAACTCACCATGCCCCATGTAGGAGCTCGCGGCTCCATCACTGATATGTCATTGAAGTAATATATCGAGTCACTCATCGGCTCGTCACCGCATGCATCTGTGCTTATATGACAAGCATCCTTTGGTATTATTACCAATGACCCAATGTCGAGCCCTCACGGCTCCATTACCCAATCTGATATCGATGGGCAACCAATCCCCGAGTCAATCCCGACTCCTATCACACAACGAAGTCTATGTGATAAACATGACCGTGTGTCTTCTTTGGGCAACATAACTTTTCGGGTGATCTGCGAAGTCCTCTTGCACCCATCTGAGAACTATGATATGTGGCGGGTCTCTTACCCGTACGCCTCGAGTTCTCGGCGGCTCCCTCGAGCCTTACGTGCAGTGAATGAAAACCATTTCGAACAAAATTATTTGTTTTTTAATTAGACTGACCCTCGGAGTATAAATAGTGGACGGACTCAGATAATCTATTTTGTGAAACCCAGCCCTCCGATGTATATCAATTGGGATTCCGGCTGATTGATATTATATGGACAACCCTCCGATGTATATCAATTGGACAGACTCCGACGATTGATATTATATGGACAACCCTCCGATGCTATAGTGGACACACTCCGATAAATAATATTGTTTGTCAACCCTTTGAAACAATTCTCTTAAGAAACCACCTCATGTACTCACTCATATTGTTCTAGGGTGCCCCAGTGCATATGAAATGCAATGAGCCATTTCCATTTCCTTAACTTGCGTCTCGACTCATTTGGGCGTTGTCCTGTGCAGGAGCCACTAATCAGCACCATACGCAGGTGAAGGACCAGGCCAGTTAACCTCGTGAGCAGGGACCTCGCTCAATGGATATATAGAAACTTTTCCTCAAGCAGTCAAATAAAATCCATGGAGCGAACCCTTTCTGATCCTTAACATATCTTTAGAAAATAATGCGAGACGAAGTGTAAAATTTTTTTTTTTCTTTCCTTTTCAAACACTTGGATTTTCAAAAATTGGCGAGGATTTCCTCTACAATTTTCGGACTTTCCAAATTTACAAAACCTGCGAAAACATTTAAAAACACTTCCTAATCTTTCAATCCTCAACTTCTCGACTTAGTTTTAGAGTTCCTCGTCCACAACCCAATCAAACACAATATATACATATATCACGTTTATTCATTTCAATCCTCAAAACATTTCAAACTTCTTGATTCATGCATTTGTTTTTATCAAAAGATTAGGCTTAGTAGGACTTAAGCGCAGCCTACTACCTCGTCCACTAAGGATCAAGCCCCGTAGTTCATTTTCAAATTTATACATATACATATATACATAACAAAATATTCAACATAAACAATATACGAAATTATATATACAATGAAATCACCGGTCGTCGTCTCATCGATGGCTCGACTCACGGGAGGTACTGCGCGGCGCACCTATCTCGGGTCTTGAAAATGTTTTGAAATATATGGAAAAGAATGAGCTAAGGCCCGGTGAGTGTACATTTTCATTAAAATAGCATTTTCAAGTATATACCAAAGGCATAAGTAATACATACTTATCTGATTAAAATCCATTTTATACCTTAAACATTTATGCCTTAAACTTTCTTTGATAAATACTTATACCATTAAAATCAATTTATGCTTTAAACATTTGTACGTAAACTTTCTTTCAATAAATACTTATACATTTTAAAATCCATTTTATGCCTTAAACATTTGTGCCGTAAACTTTCTTTCTTTCTTTCTTTCTTTCTTTCTTTCTTTTCTTTACGATGGAACCCGGGAATAAACACAGAGCAGTTTAAGTGCGACGGTGAGGACGGTCACGATAGTCATAACCACTACGTGCGGAGAAACTCCGCGCTTTGCATAGGGTTCCAGTCATAGCACCTTATCACGTGTAAGGATATTACTCTAGACACCTAATTCCCTCCCTCAATTAGTAACCTATAACTTTACCCTCTAAATCCTTACACGCTTAAGGTACCTCGGCCGATATCAGTCATATGAGTCATAGGGGTTTAGGAGTAACCATCGGTAAAACATTTCTTCAAAATACATTTATAAATACATTTTAAATCCTTTACTTTATCATTAAAACACATATGCATTCTTTACACATTTTAAAACTTTCATAATACCTTTTGCTTATATGCATACATATTTAATATACATATAAATATATATATTGATGCAAGATAAAACATTTCCGTATGCCTTAACATTTACATAAACATTTCAGATTAAACTTCCGGTTTAACATTAAAACCATTCACTTTTAAAAACTCAATTTTCAAAATATCATTTTCACTCACCGTTCACGCTCAGTACACTTGCTTCCGTCGAGTTCAGTTCCCTTACGATAGTCCTTTTTAACCTTTTTCAAGAAAACCACAGCTACACATTAACCATAATTTCCATTTAATCCCCCATACACACTCAGTCCTATATTCTTATTCCTCTATTAATCTATTTTACTTAAGAATTGTAATAAATCCAATCGGATCATCCCAACTAAAGTTATGGCATTTTCATGCCCGACTAGTCGAATTCTGCAGATTACAAGGACAGTTTGTATTACTCATTTTTTTTCCAGGGTCTTAACTTCATATTTGACATTATCTCTTTGTAATATTTTAAAGCTAAGGTGGTAAGGGCTCTTCTCCAATTGGAATCACCCAAATCGGAGCACCGAAACTCACGTTACGTCAAAACAACCACGAGCTAATCTATATTGGCCCGAACCATGCGGTGGCTTACACATGGCCCTACTTTGAGTGAATTTTTAGGCAACTTATAATCAGAATTTGACGATGCCTATTTCTATATGTATGATTCTCCTTGAAGGCTATTTTAACCAGCAACTTGAATCACTCAAATCGGATCAGAAATGAGCAAGTTATGGTCAAAATATGAAAACTGGTCGAAACAGGAAAACAGAGCATTTCCTGTACCGAGAACCAAACAGTGGCTTACATATGGTCCTACTTTGAGTGAATTTTTAGGCCACTTATAATCATAATTTGATGATACCTATTTCTATATGTTTGGTTTTCCTTGAAGTCTAGTTTAATTAGCTGGCAAATCATTTCCAGATCGGATAAGAAATGAGAAAGTTATGGTCGAAATACAGCCCCAGTGAAATAGGAAAGCAGTATTTTTGTACCGAAGCGGAGTCCCTTGAATTTTTCAAGATTTACTTCTTTACTGCCACTTTGCTACCAATTAACATCATACAACTTCTATAATTCATATACCTCAAGAATTTATGGAATTCATCTAAAAACAACTCCACAACACTTGAAATGAGTGCTATGGAACCTCAAACCTCAAAACCTTAGGTGGAAATCCAAGAACTCAACCTAGGTCCACCAATTCTATTTAAAACCACATGCTTTTGATGATTCCATGCTTACTTTACACCAATTGGGAAAACTCTCATAATCCCAACAAACATATAGGGTTTAGGTGATCTCTTCCAAACCACTGAACCCGAGGGAGCATCAATTCTCCATAGAATTCCTTACCAAAAGCCCAAAATAAGGATTTCATACCCAGTTTTGATGCCTCCTCCTCCTTCTTCTTCCTCTTCTTCCTCCTCTTGACTCTCTCTTCTCCTCTACGGTTGCCCTAACCCAAATGAGACCAAAATGTGATTTTTTTGTTTGTCTCCCACATTAAAAATCTCAAGTTTCCTCTAATTAAATTAAGCCCCTCCGTCTTCCAAGAATTTTAAGATCAACTTTCCATTAATTGAAATTTAAAACCTCATCTCCTCAATTTTGCAATTGTAACTTTATTCTATTTGTATTGTGGCCCATCTCTAACTATAAAATTTGATTTTCATATTCTTTGCTTAATGACAATTGTACCCTTCTTTTTAATACCATAATTACACGGTTTCCGTAAACTTTCCTTTCATTTCGTCTCCAAAATTGTTTCAATATGACATGACTCTATACACCCCTCTGATGTATATATACTTGTACATTCTCTCAGGGCGGGAGGTGTTACACGCGATGTTGATCCTGGCAGGTAGCCTCCACGACACACCATCGAACACCTAACCTGATATCACGATCTCAACTATGCACTCACACCCATGTTATGCGATGTTTTGTGCATGTATAATGCAATTATGCCATTGCCTATTCATACCATGCTACATATATAATGAGAACTATATGTGCATACATACTCATGCATATTTATCATGCATCATTTGGACATTCATATTAAGGTTCATACAAATTCCAAATCAAACATACTAATTGACATATATGGACATCTGATCACTACAGGAGTAATGACACACACACACATAAATCCACACAGGCAAGATGACCGCAATTTGTCCTGACCCGGCCCTCGACAAGCCATATAATGGCCTCAATCATGTACAACTATGTGTCATTTATTTGTCACACAATGACACACCTGACCACTACGATCATATTATTCACTTTCCAACATTAACACACAAAATTGTGTTAATGTTTACAGAAAGTAATAATATGTCAGTGTTCGTGTCGTGTGACAAGCAAATGACATAGTGAACCATTACATGGTGTTGGAAGCTGATCGTGAACAAGTAATATCATCACATGGCAGAGCTATGTGTGTCGATACTGGTGTGAGAAACGGCTGTGATATCGTATCTGAATTGTATATTTGTTGAAACTAGTATGAACTGTATGAATGTCCCAAATGATGCATGAACTAAACATGCATGAATGTATGCACTTATAGTTCTCATTATATATGTGGCATGGTATGGGTAGGCACAGTAGGTGTTGCATTATACTATGCACAAAAGCTGTCATGTAGTAAATGACAGTGTGGTAGAGTGTTACGATGGTGAGCCAGTGAAGTACTGCGATTGTGGATCGACCTTTGCTTATGGTGATTGGTGAACAGGTTGTAGGACAGCGTCGAATGGAGTCGTGCGGGTTAAGGAAATGGAATGAAACCGTGCGTTTCATATGCCTTTTGGGGCACCACCCCAGAGCGATATAGTGAGTGCATGAAGTGGTTTCTTAAGAGAATTGTTTCGAAGGGTTGGCAAACAATATTATTTATCGAAGTGTGTCCACTACAGCATTGGAGGGTTGTCCATATAATATCAATCGTCAGTGCATCGATTGATATACATCGGAGGGTTGTCCGCTATAATATCAATCGTCGATCCTTGATTGATATGCATCGGAGGGTTGTCCACGGAAATAAATTATCGAATTACAATCCCTTTATTTATATCGGAGGGTTGTCCACCGGTTAAAAACAAATACGCTGTTTGGAAATGGTTTCATTCATGAGCGAGAATGGTGTTTAAGTCGGTGAACTCGAGGCGTATGGGTGTAAGAGACCCGCGATATCATAGTTCTGTATGGGTGTAAGAGACCTGCGGTATCACCCGAAAAGTTATGTTGCCCAAAGAAGACACACGGTCATGTTTATCACATAGACTTCGGGTTGTGTGATAGAAGTCGGGATTGACTTGGGATTTGTTGCCCATTGACACTTGCATTGGAGTAATGGAGCGAGTGAGGCCCGATACTTGGGTCATTAGTAATACAGTGGCTTGATTTATCCCACCGATTAGTGTATGCATGTGAGACGAGTTGGTGAGTGACTCGGGATATATTACTCAATGACATATTGATTGATGGAGTCGGCGAGAGCTCGGTACATGGGGCATGGTGAGTCGAGTCTCATTCATGGCATGTAGACATTCGAGTAGGTTCATGAAATTGCTTGAATGTGATTGTTTGCCATGCATGTGCACTTAGGTGGGGAGTAACCTATGTAGGATATTATCTCTCTTGGAGAAGGCTTTGTTCACCTGTCGAGGATCACCATTTAGTACAAGGAGATCGGGAAAGATGACACTCATTAGGCGGATTTGAGAAGAAAGTCGACTTGTGGCTTTGATGTTGTTGTATAACATGTATTAAAATGTTGTAATTTTAATATATGTTGAATTAAGAGTGATTTATTAACTCTTGAACTATGGGATATAGTTGATGTATTTTTTTTATGATTATTGATGTATGGGCCCAAGTGGCCATTTTTACTCATTTTAAATTGTATATGGACCATGTAGTCCTTATGGCGAGGTTTTGTACCTTGGGTAGAGCTCCTGTACAAAGGAGTCTGGAATTTTCATAGTGGTGTCGGGTTACCGGAGCATCCCGCTGAGTATTCTAACGAGGTTGTGGTTATCAGCGGACACCCCGATTTTGGGGCATCACAAGTTGTAACTCCCAAAGCTAGTTTTAAAATACAGCAGAGTCTCGCCTTTTGGTGGAAAACATAAGCTTAGGCCAAAATGCGGTGTCCACACATTGTTAAAAAATAATTATTATATTTATCTATTTTATATAATTAAAATATAATATATAAAATTAATAATTAAAAAAAATAGATTTATTACAGTATTGTTTGTTTTAAAATATCTTGATTGTTCGATTAAAATATATGCCCGCCTTGGAGCACTTTTTCCTTATTTCGAAAGGAATTGAACATAGAAAGGAATGTATGACCATTGAATATTTTATTTTCCAAAATATTTTATCCTTGTTTTCTAGGGAATCAAACCTAGAAGGAAAGTATGCTCTCTAGTTTTTTTTTTCCTCAAAATTTTTTATATTTATTTTCAAGGAGAATCTACCATAGCGAGAATGAATATATTTTTTTCAAAATTTTTTTATCTTATTTTCATAAGGGAATTGAACCAAGGAAGGAAAGTATACCCCATAAATTCCATAAGTCCTAAATTTTTTATCTGTTATTTCCCGAATTGAACGAGGAAGAAAAGTATCTGCCTTAAATCTATATGATAAAATCCCCCTTATTGTCGTTCAATGCTTGATGAAATCTCCGTTAGTCCTTTGTAGCTTTAATTTCTAGTTAGATACAAAAAAAATTCTGGTTCCATGTCCATTCCTTTAATTTTTTCTAGACTTCATATTATAGTACATTTTGAAGTTGAAGAACAATCCATTAATGATGGGAAAGAGATCACAGAGACACCTGGTTCGATATGAAAAAGGCCAGTCGGGTTGCACATGGAGTTTGATTTGTATGTTTGGAAACCACGCCCAAATAGGAAGCGAGAGTGGAGTAAAATTTGTCAGCCCGAAGCTTGTTTATTATTCAAACAAACCATGTATGGTAATACTGCCTCTGTTCCTTGGCTCGAGGCCTGAAATGAAAAAAAAGTTGGGTGTGAAGCGATCTGTGCTTGTTCTTAGATCTATTCACACCCAACTTTTTATTTTACTTGAGATTAAGGGTGGCTAGTATTACCATACATGGCTGACAAACAAAGTTTCTTACTGCCCCGCTTTCTTGAGCTCTTGCGCTTCCCTATCGACGAAACCGCATACTAATCAAACTCCACATATAACAACTAGCCTTTTTTCATGTATCGAAGAAAGAACTGTCTCTAAGATCTATTTCCCATCATTAATGGATTGTTCTTTTGTAAGACCCGAGAAATTCCAATTTCTGGAAAAAGGGCAAAATCGTAATTTTGGTAACAAAATTGTAATTTTGGTTAAAAATCCAGAATTTATTCTCTAGATCTCGGATGATGAAATGGATTTCACCATTGAAATCGTCTCGCGAAATCTAGCTAGCACGTAAAATTTCATAAAATTAGGGATATTCAGGTTGGCCGTTTTACGAGACATCGCATTTTTAGTCATGCAGTAAAACAATTTTCGATGCGGCGAAGTCACATATAACACGTACTCATGTGCCATGAGTGGTATGAGTAAATGATGAAAATGGATGGCGAGATAGTCATAGATATCAAATCACGAAATGAAGGGACATAATAGGTATTTTGGGATTTGTTTTAGTCACTAGATGACAAAACACAAATAGGTAATCATCTCTACGTATGAAAAGGAAGAGAAAAGCGTGGGGGAAGGAAAAATCGCGAGCTGGATCTCATTTTTTAGAGAGATTGTCTTATTATACTCTAAGTTTAAATGCGATACGATAGTTAGTAGGCGGTCTTCGGAACAGAAGGAAAAACGCGGAAAAGGGCTTCGCGTGGGTACCAGATTTAAGGAGTTTAGACAAACTCCTTGAGGTAGGGGTTTCTCCCTACTTGGGTTTATTCTTTGTTTAAAACATGTTGTTTGAGAGTTAGTTGGCCGTGAAGGGCCATTTGATCGATCCGATCTTTGGGACCGGGTGTTATGATTTTGGAAATATTTTGCAGTTCACGGACGGTGTCGCGTGGAATTTGTGTAAATTTGTTGTGTCATGGTTCACGTATTAAACCATGTTGTGATGTGTGTGAGGCGGGATCGTAGAAATACGGGTTGCTAAAGTGAGCCGATGATTTGTGTTTGATAGAAGCGATGAGGGTTTCTTTGTTCTCGAAAGCGATATTTCCCAAATATAATTTGTGAAAATATGGGTTTGATCAAGTAATTCAAATTGAATTGCTTGTGTTTGATTATTAGCCCAAGTGAGCTAATTTTGATGTTTGAGATGATAATTACATAACATGATTGTGTGATTTAATTTTTATGTGAATATATTCATGTTTATATATTTGCATGTGAATTAGACTGTATTGGAATTGGCATACATGCATTCCGTATGCCTTTAGAGCACACTAGGACTATAGGAGTGAGTGCATGAGATGAGTCTATAAATTTGTTCGGAGGGTTGTAAAAATAATAATTATCGAATTAGTCAAACGAAAATATCAATGTTCGAGGCCCAATTGATATTCTATCGGAGGAGTAGTCCACAAACAAATAATATATCAATCGTCGGGCTGTGATTGATATATATACATCGGAGGGTTGTCCTTAACAAAATAATAATTTCATACGAGGAAGCAGGCGAGTGTGAAGTCGGTGAGGACTCGGGATGCGAGTTGGTCATGTAGACATTCAAGTAGGATCATGCATTTGCTTGAATGTGTGTTTAATTGGAGCATTGCATATGCACTTAGGTGGAGAGTAACCCATTTAGGGTGATTCCGCTGCGAGCGATAAGCTCACCGTCGTGGGAATTTATTATTTCGGTCTGAGGAGGCGCACGGGGAGACGGCTCGTCATAAATTAGCTTTAGAAGAAAGCCCAGGGTTACTGTGACTTTGGTTTGTGATGCACTCCCATATGTTAAATTTTAGATTTTAATATATATGTTGCATAAGAGTAAAACTTTAACTCTTGTAACCATTGGATATAGTTGTTGTATTATGATGAGTATTGTTATTGGGCCCAAGTGGCCGTTTTACTCATGTTGTAATTATATTGTTAATTTTGCCTTGGGACGAGGTTTCATGCGGAGTGATGTAATTAAGGTAGAGCTCCCGTGCAAAGGAGACTCTGCTAGATTTTACAGTGTCCGGGTAACCCACGATAACCCTTGTATTCGTAGCGGGTTGTGGATGGTCAGCCAGTTCGGATTACAGTCATGCATACTTTTTGCTCTGTGTGTATTATAATACGAAGTCTAGAAAAATTAAAGGAATGGACATGCAGTCGAGATTTTTTATCTAGCTAAGTAAAGCTCTTATGGAGTAATGGAGATTTCATTAAAGCAGAAAAATTAGTCAAGGAGGGCATTTAACATATGGGTTTAAAATTTGGTATACTTTTCTTTAGAGCGGGTCGCGGATCGGCTAACGATTTGAGCCCGGCCGGTAGACTACGGGCTAAAAATGGGGTACGGGTGTAAACCCGACTCGGGGTCAGGGTTGACAACCCCTCAGCAGGAATTTTTCGTGGGCATCGGATGTCCACGCTGGTCAATCCATTCATAGGGACTCATTTCTTTATATTTTTCTTGCAAATATACAACTTCCCATATTATTATACAAGAGTTTGATATACAACTCTTTTACAAACTAAAATATATCAAAACAGATTGTCCTAATATATTTTAAAAACATAGTGTTCAAGTCCATAACCCGACCCTCTTTATACTCACGGCCTCGAAGGAGCATCGTCCTCTCGTGTACCTGAAAGCGTGATCCCACGACGGAGTGAGCAGTTCTTTGTGGGCCTCTTCTCTACGAAGTTTATCTACTTTAAATTGCACATACAATGCCAGTTACATAATCACCTGAATGTTTTATGTCAATAATAAGATCACGACCAATCATGACCCAATCGAGTCCTCGCTGATTCCCTTACATGCATATGCTAAGTGAAAAACCGTCATAGGCGTTCCATCCATTACCGCACCTAAAACAAAGTCTTTTTGTTTTTATTTTTATATTAGACGATCACGAGATAAAATGTAAGCAGTTTTGTCCAGTACTTTGGTAAACCTGCGAGAAATGCATGGACATTCTACCAATATACTTTGGTCGATCTAGAAATGCATGGACAATCTTCGATAAGTACTTTGGTCGATCTGAATGCGTGGATAGTCTGAAAAATCATTTGCATTCTGGTAGCACCCATGAATGAACACAGGGTTGATCATTTCCATGCACTCACACCCATGTCATGCGATGCCCCATGCATAAATGCAATGCAAGTGTCATTACATGTCATTTCATGCTACATGTACGCTACGTGCCACATGCAACATATAAATCACACATTACATGTCAAGTGTCATGGATAAATTATAATTATTTTCATTTTTATCCCACATATATCACATAATTTCACACGTTAACATATTATTGATTTACAATAATAACACACCTTAGTCATTCCCGACCATAAATCCGGCCATACTTGGCCTCGGAAAAAATCTAGACGTAGTCCAGAAACTCCAGCTTTTATAAATATCACACAAATTCAACAAGAAATTTCCTGCTCAGGCCATACGTAACCCTGAGCATTTTAGATACAACTCGGTTTGACGAAGTTCCGAAACTAGAGCCCGAGCATGTCATGCCGAAACCACCCTAAGGGCATATTGTCAATTCACACCCTCAGCCTTGACTACGAGAAGGTTTGAAGTGTGAAACGACACTAACCTTTCTTGTAATTGGATTTTTGTCCAATTACCAAACACTTTTTTAGAGTAAATGCCCAACCTTCTAAATTCATAAATTCTACAAATTCAAAATTTTATGCCGACAAAAATTACTTCTAAATATTCAAATCTCAATTATGCATGTCATATAAGTACATTCGAGAATATAACAATATATGGGATCATCTCTCTAAATCCAACTTTGTACTAATATAAAAATTAATGCTATCATCCAGTGACTTTCTCCATTAACTTTGAAAACCTTGACATTTCACATAAACATGAACTTATTAGTTCAACATGATCCAACATAAAGTTCTAATCAAATCCTAATGATGACGAATCCCCAACCTAGCCATCACTCCTCGCGAAAACTAAAAGTACCTGAAAATATTTCAACGAATGGAAGTGAGCTTAAAGTTCAATAAGAAACACTAATACATTTTCATGGATAAAGTTTCAATCATATAAAATAGGAGATGTTTTTTCATCAAAACTTTTTAATTCAAAAAAAAATAAGATCAGACATTAACAAAATATACTTGCTAAAACATTCTCACATCCAATTCAAATCGGTTTCATATCAAATGTGATCCAAACAATTTCATATCAAATTTCGATCCAGACACTTTCATATCAAATCCAAAATCAAATACATTTCAAATATATTTTTCTCTGATCATCAAATATCAAATGTTACCTAGTTATGTGGGACTTTCAAATGAGTGGCTAGCCGCAAATTGTTTCTTTTAAGGTGGACGGAACCAAACACTACTAGTACTAGTAACCTCTAACCAAACCCCTAGAGGCTAGGGTTCAAATCAATTATATTCCCCACCAAGAAAATATAAAGGTCAACTATTATATCCCGTTGACATGGGCGAATAGTGTCAACTATTATTCCGGGTGTGAGTGAACTAACCGAGTCAAATATTTCATTTAAAAGTTCAAATTACAAAACATCATATCTCCACATTTTATTTCATAAACAAAACAAATTTCAAAAGTATAATCATACAAAACTACTATTTTGATCCATGGATAATCAAATAAATAAAAAAAAGTAAAACTTTTCACAAATCAAGATTATATATAATTCAGTTAAAACAATTTTCATCCTCTCGGATGAGTAAAAACAAACAATTTTCTTTTTAAAAATCTTGAATTAAATATCGCCACACGTCATTATATATAAAAATAATAATTTTCGAAAGGTGTATTAGAATCCCTTACCTCAAAGGAGTACTCAAAAGCTTTGAAAGAGCTAATCCGAAGAATTTCACCTCAATGAAATATTTCTCCTAAAATAATAAGGAAGAAACTACCATTATTACTTATTTATCTTTAAAACTTTTCTAATTTGATATTCTTAACAATTATATTATTTTTGTTCACCTCACACATATTGACAAATGTTCAAATGACCTTCTTGAATTAGGTAGTTTAAATTTTATAAAACTCATATTCCTTTCGGATCTTATTTTAATAATTTATTTATTTTTAATATACTAATCAAGACTATTCTTACACTAGAAAGAAATAATATTAATACTATTTTGATTATAATTCTATTACCCCAATACACATATAGCCTTTTACCTAACAATTATCATATCTGACAACAAGTATTATTAACGGATCTTATTTCCTATAATTGTTAAATAATTATTCTAATCATATTCCTTATCACATAAATTCTCAATCCTTAATAAAATATTTACTTGCCAAAACACATATATACATTTAAATACTTATAAATCATATAATACATACAAAGGTCTGACCCCTTTTCAAATTTATCCTATTTGTTTTATCATTATTTTCTTTCAAAAATTATCCTTAAATACTTATTCATTCTCATACTCAAAGTAATTCAATATGATACCACCAATCCTTATTTTATTTTATTTCCCTAAGAAACGAAAGTGAAATCCATCGACTTCTTGAGGTTCATCTAAGCGAAAGAAAATTAAAGAATCTACATCAAAAGAAATCTAGAAAAATAAAATAAGGAAGATCTTACATAAATTTGTTCTTCAAACCCTAGATCTCAGAAAGCCGTACTTCTACGGAATTCTACCGTCGGAGAAATTCAAAGATGAATAGAAGGATTTTCTTATCTTACTCCAATTTATGCACAGGTATCTATTAGGAAAATTACCTTTTTACCCCTCTTTCATTAAATTAATTAATTAATTACTTATTGAATTACTATTATTATTTTCATAACGTCTAATTGAATTATCATCATTATTTCCATAACGTCTAATTGAATTATCATTATTATTTTCATAACATATGCCTATAAAAATTCCTGTCATTATTATTTTCCCTAATTTATACCTATACAAATTCCTGTCATTATTATTTTCCGTAACTTATACCTATACAAATTCCTGGGTGGTACATTTTCTCCTCCTTTATAAAAGTTTAGTCCTCTAAACTTGACTTACCAGAGTCTTGAAATAATTGAGGATGTTTTTCTCTCATCTCTTCTTCCTAACTGGCCTCTTGGATACTATGATTGCTCCATTGGACTTTTACGACTTGACAGCAACACGTCGTGAACACTTATTCATCACATCCACATGACGGGCACCTCTTCATAGGTCGAGTCCTCGAAATCTAAATAGGCTCAACTCCTGACATGAGAAGCATCAAAACATATTTCCTCGAGGTCGAAACGCAAACGTGTAGATCTTAGATAGGCCTCGAGAATGAGGCTACTTTATATGCGAGGTACTGCTCTCTGCAATATTTCAAACAAGCCCTGAATCGGGGCGAGTTTTCCTTTTCTCAACAGTTTTCAGCTTGTGATTACTTTCCTTAATTAGTCATTAGTCTAAGTATGAAGCTCTTATCAAAATTAACTTAGTACTTGAACTTTTTTGTAAAAGTCAAAATCTATAAGTAAATTAATAATTCTTAATACATACCATAGAATCAAATATTTCACCATTATCAAAATCTCCTTAATATCGAGAAGCTAGTCGATGAAAAATGATTAGACTTATCCATAAACAAACCATCATGATGAAACATTGTCATAAACTAAGGTTCTTGGTAACCCTATCACAAATTCCATGGTAATAAGTTTCCACACTCATTTAGAAATATAAAGTAGTTGTAAGTACTATTAGGTCACTGATGTAAACCTCCATATGCGATCACACTAAACCCCGAAGTCCTGAATAATGTAATACCTTACTTCATATATGACCATCAAAATTACATCTTAGATATTTATACTTTTGCATCCTTTTAGGGTAGATCGTAAGCAATGTAATAAACCTCCTTGAAGTTGTCTCTTTATGTCTCCATTATTTAAGACATTAAGTCCTAATCCCAATTGAAGATCTTATTATCTTTTAATTGTTCTAAAGTTCAACTAGTTTCATATAATTCCTTATAAGATCTTAATTATCGAACAAATTTAGTTGCACTATAATGCTCAACATAAGAACTCTAAAATCCAAAGGTATAACATAGACTTGTAAACATCTCAAATCATATACTAATCGTTTGTGACGACCTAAATGATTTCCAAGGAATCAATTTTTTTTTTCTATTTAATGCATAAATCACAATATTCTCATTTTTTTTTTATTAGTATTGAATAATGTCATCATAATCTCTAAGTAATTGTATCAATATCTTCTATTTCTTGCTTAAAAATCATTTTAAGAAGACAAAGACTTCAAACTCTCATAAACTATGATTAGATCATAAATAAAAAAAATGTCTTCATATCTTAAGTGCAAAAATCATTTTCCCTAACTTCAAATCATAACAAGGTAATTTTCTCTATCTTAAAATTTCAAATGTCTATAAGTATATATCAATTTTTTTCCATGTTGCATAAGAACACAACATAAATCTATTAGAAAGGCATCATTATGCAAAACTAATCTTTTGAACCGATGAAATAATCAAAATAAGAGTTGCTACTAATTTGTTCTTCAACTACGTGAAGCTATCATCATAGTTATAAGACCCAATCAAACTTAACTTCTTTCTATGTCAGCCTGAAAATATAAGATAATCATACAGTCTCTTAATAATTTATTTGTAGTAATCAATAAATCCCCGAAACTTCAAACTTTAATAACAATATATCGAATCCTTTTAAATTTCAAATTGTTTTCATCACTCATCACATTGACTTAAAACACTTAACAACATTTCTAAGCAAATAACTACCTTGCAAGGCTTAGCTTATGAGTAACAATTTATCCACATGTTTTCCTTCAACTAAACTCAAGATAACTAAGAATATGGAAAGACAACATTTTCCCAAAACAATCAACAATTAAAAGGTAGTAAGCTCCTTAATTCATCCTCAAAATCAAACAAAAACCTTAATGTTTAAGGAGTATTAAGTCAATTCAATATTCTTCTTACCAATCGTCATAAAATAACTTCAAACCACCATATTGTCCATAATGACATGTCCTAAAGAAGTGACAAATTCAAATCTTAATTCATATTGATAATAGTATATTCACTAAACCAACAAACTAAACAAAGACAAAATTAGTGAACTTTAACTAGTCACCAAGAAATCAGTTATCTAATATACATTTATAAGAATGCTAAGAATACACAAACGGATATGAACTATCCTTCTTATGTCACTCCAGCTATCCCCCATAGACAAACTTAAACAAGTTCCCATTAAGATCATAAACCTATAGCTCTGATACCACTCTGTCACGCCCAGAAACCCACCCTAGGGGCATGACTGTCAATTCACACCCTCAAGCCTTCAGCCTGAAGGTTTGAAGTGTGAAACGACGCTAACCTTTCTTGTAACTGGATTTTTGTCCAATTACCAAACACTTGTTCAGAGTAAATGCGCAACCTTCTAAATTCATTAATTCTCCAAATTCAAAATTTCATGCCAACAAAAATTACTTCTAAATATTCAAATCTCAATTATGCATGTCATATAAAGCTGTTCATGTGAAACCCCGAGAAAAATCCAATTTTCTCAAAAAGGGTAAAATAGTAATTTCGGTAAAAATCCGAAATTTTTCTAGATCTCGGATGATGAAACGGACTTTTTCATTGAAATCGTCTCGCAAAATTTAGCTACCACATCAAAATTTCGTTTGGATTCCGGGGTGGGTCGGGATTTACGTTTTCGGGGCGTGGGGTGTCGGATGACCTTAGCCAGGTTGGGGATGCCACATGGCACCATAAAGTGACACTTGGCACAAAAGGAAAGGCTCTGAATAGCATGTGTGGGAAATGAATTCCATGGCTCGCGCCAAGGCCATGTGATTAATGATGTCATAAAAGTAAATAAAGAAGCCATAAAAGATAAGATGGAAGAATGTTGCACATGAGACTTGAGGAAATGGGAGAAATTTCCTCCTTTTAATGCAGATAGTGGTTGCTCCAAAGGGAGAAAATGACCAAAGAAGAAAATGAGATGAGAAATGAGAAAAGGAAAACTCCTGGGGCCTCTAAAGTAAATGCGCATACGTATCACATGCACGAAGGGGGATCCTGACGGGGTGAGCATAGCCCGAGTAGAGAAATAACTCTGCGAGGGCTACTCTCACCTAAGTGCACATGCAATGGCCACACAAACAAACAAACATCAGAAATGTCTACATGAATGTCATATGTCATGCATTAAATGCTTTCATGCTCATATCCAGGAGTCACTCGCAGAGCTCCTCCACACGTACCTATGCGAGTCTGCTGTCAGCGAAATCTGTAGTAGTACCGGTGACACCATATAGATCAGCTTTGGGTTACGGGCACAATATCCAATATGATTGGAACATAAATGCAGCAGAATTTAAAATTTCTTATCCATTAACCCACGAGGATCACATGCGTTTCATAAAAAACCGAAAGGAAGGTCGCGAAACTTCACCTTTGTAGATCGTTCGTGACCTTGAAGTACCAACGTCTTGGTTTATTCGGATCTTCAAGGTCTTTGCCTTTACGAAGCGACCACCCTCTACAAGTATCCACACACGAACAAATAATGAACGATCTTGTTGAATGCTAGTTCAGGTTCGTCTTCTCAGAACAAAATTAGGGTTTTTTTTTCTTTCTCTCTATTTTGGTTGTTCTTAGAGTAAAAGACAACTACTACAAAATATATATGTCTCACATATATATATCTATATAAATATGCTAGGGTTTAAGTCAAAACGAATTTTTATTATTATATATTTAAGCTCTTTTAAATATGTAATTTAAATTCAAATCCTTATCGAGATAAGGAAACAAATTTATATTATTATACTATTTAAAACTCTTTTAAATAATAGCAATTTAAATTCAAATCCTTATCGAATAAAGGAAACAAATTTATATTATTATATATTAAACTCTTTTAAATAATAACAATTTAAATTCACATCCAAAAACAAAAAACAAAACCCTTCACGAGATTATTTTCGCTTTATCCAGTAAGAAAATATAACAAATTAATTATTTGTTATAATAGGTTCGATCTTAACATTGGCGGTGGGGCCTAAATCACGATTGATCCTCTGAGTCATAAGTGGCCTCTAGCAAGACATTATGACTGCAAGTTAAATGAAAAGCTCATGATCGAGACAACCTTAATATAGCCAAACTAAACATAAATCTTTTGTCATCATGATATCTTGATAAGAGGAATAAGGCATGGACAAAGTCCACCTTATATCGTTCTATCTTTGATTACTCGAAACCCAATTAGACTGACTAAACAAACGACATTGATCTCCATCAATTCATTTGAGCACGACCATGCATTTCTTAGTCTCAATTGTCGAGGGGACACAGAGATATCTCTCTTGTAATAAGAGGGACAAATTCCATCGTAATCGCTCATATCTCACTACATAATTCTTATTATGTTCAAGTATAACCTTTATAGTCATCCTATTAAAGACAACGTTTGATTATATCGAACACGATATTCCTTATGTTGAGAACTATAACGATTTCAGGTCGAAGGATTTAATGGCCTAAGCTGATAGAGATTAACTTGACTTTGATCCATGTATTAATCTGAGGCGGGTCTATCCAATATTTGTTCTCAACAAATAGATATAAGATTGATTTGTATCTCATACACATATTCATCCCATGAATATCAATCAAACTTTTATGCTAATCTTAGTCATTGTTATTCCATAACAATAACTTAGATTAAGGACATTTAGAATAATTAATAATATTATTCAAGGACATTATATATAATAAACATACGAATCATCAAAATAATAAATTCTCATAAATAGTCAAAATACCATGTCATACAATAGGCCTAGAGCACTATTGCTAACAATCTCCCACTTACGCTAGGCCCGTTTCATCAATGTATCTAATACCTATGAACTGGCATGTGATCATGCTTTGCTTGTGGTAGAGGCTTAGTCAATGGATCAGCAACATTATCATATGTTGGAACTCTGCATATCTTAACTTCACCTCTCTTGGAATCTTCCATACTGAACCGTTTCAGTACTTTGTCTATGTAAGCACTTTGGCAAACCAATCACAGCCTCTTAGATCATCTCTATAGATCTTTATCCCTAGGATATAGACAGCTTCACCTAAGTCTTTTATTGAGAAACACTTCCCTAACGAGACTTGACATTAGTAGGGATATCATTCTGATGAGTAAAATGTCATCGACATATAAGACCAAAAATACAATTGCGCTCCCACTAATTTTCTTATAAACCTGAGGCTCATCTTCATTTTTGTAAATCGAGCCCTTTGGTGATTCATCAAAATGAAGATTCGACTCGAGAGGCACGCTTCCAAACCATAAATGGATCTTTAGGCTTGCATGCTTTATACGAATTCTTAGGTTGTACAAAACCCTCAAGTTGTATCATGTACATCCTCAGTAAGTTTCCATTAAAAACACAATTTTAACATCCATTTTCCAAATCTCATAATCATGATATGCGGCAATGGCAATAAAAATTACGATGGGCTTAAGCATAGCTACGGGTGAAAAAGTTTCATCATAATTACATACCATGAGTTTGTTTGAAACCTTTTGCAACTAGCCTTGCTGTAAGTATGCACTTTGCCATCCATGCGTGGCGCCCCCGAGCCGGGGGTCAGTTGACTACCGTCTCGGCCGCGGAATACTCGTGTATGTCGGTGACGCTCGACATTTTCCTAAAAAATCGGGCGAGTCTCCTTTGTACGGGGAGCTCTACCCCCAGTCTAAAACATCTAGGCTTGCATATCACATCCCGAAGCGATTTTAATAAGTCGATATATCAATCGTGCACTTGGGCCCATAAACAATTCTCGATATGCATACCCCTTCTTAAAATCGACTATATATCCTATAGTTACAAGAGTTACAATATTTTCACTCTTAAACCATACATATATTAAACTTAAAAGTTAATACATGTAAAACCACCAAAGCCACATTAAAACTGTACATAACTCGGCCTCGGGCCGAGCCGTCTCCTCACACGCTCCTGGCACGTAAAGAGGGTCCCACGGCGGGGGTGAGGCTAAAGCTCGATGGGAGAATCGCCACCAAGTGGGCTACTCACCACCTAAGCCTTGTGCAATGTTCAATTTAAACACACATTCAAGCAATGAATGATCCTGCCCCGAATGTCTACTTGGTGACTGAAATCAGATCAGAGTCCTCAGGCTCCATCACTAGCCGCCTCGTATGAAAGTTATTATTTTGTTTGTTTGTGAATGACCCTCGGAGTGTGTATATATATCAATTGGGCCGCTCCGACGATTGATATATTATTTGTTTAATGGACTACCCTCAGATGAATATCAATTAGATTACCGTTTCAGAAGCGATTGATATTTTATTTGAACTACCCTCAGATAATTAACATTTTTAGACAACCCTCAGAACCATTTTCTCTATAGACTCATCTCATGCACTCCTCTATAATCCTAGGGTGTTCGGTGCATATGGAGATACATGTGCAGATTTGTCTGATCTAATCACATGCAAATATATAAACATGAATATACTCACGCATAATTGAATCACCACGATCATGTTATGTAATTATACAACTCATACTTCAAAATTAGCTCACTTGGGCTAATGATCAAACACGAGCAATTTAATTTAAATCTTTCGACCAAACACATATTTTTTTACAAAAATATATTTTTCGTGTTACTATTCCTAAGGCAGTAAAACCCTAGTTCTGAGTTTCTGGCGCTCCAACATGTATCGTGATTCTTTGACGCATCTCACGGCCATTCCCGGCCTTTTCCAAATCAATACATGATTTAATACGAAATCACCCAATTTGACAACCCGTCGTGGTAAGCGATCTGGTTATCAATCGGTACTCAAAAATTCATATCAACTCGGTCCCCAGGTTTGGGGCCAGTCAACCTCTCACGGCCTCTGTTCGGCTCAAACATTTCTGAAGTATTTAAGGGAATATAAAACCAAGTAGGGAGAAACCCCGACCTCTCGATCTAAGTAAACTCCACCCAAATCGGTACCGCGAAGCCTCTCAGCGTAAGCCGATTCTCCTTCTTGTCGAAGAGCCGTAAACGATCGGAGATCATTGTGTTGCCAGAAAGTGCCCTCTCTCTTTAAAAAAGCTCTCAAAATGGCTCTTGGAAATAAAAATCTGCTTTCTGTTTTTTTTTTGGCTTTGTTTTAATTGGAGAAGAAGGGTCATGTTCTCTATTTTGTCTTTTAGTCACTTAAACAATTTCCATAATGCCAATTTTGTCCCTCTTTTCCCAGTTTTGACATTCGGCACTATTTTGGCCGTCCATTTCTACCATTTCTCTATTCATACCACTCATGGTACATGAGTACGTGTCATATATGACTTTTGTCGCAACAAAAATCATTTCTGGCACATTTGCGATACCTCGAAGAAAAGCGTCTTGACTACGGTATCCGCAGATTCGACAAAATTTTACGTGCTAGCTAGATTTCGCGAGACAGATCAGCGGTGAAATCTGTTTTGTCATCCGAGATCTAGAGAATTAATTCCGAATTTTTAACCGAAATTACAAATTTGAAATCGAAATTACGATTTTACCCTTTTTCCGGAAATTGGAATTTCTCGGGTCTTACATGTCAGTTTTCTTTTTAAAAACCCATTTTCACCCAATGGTATTTGTACCTTGGTGGAGTGATAATTTCCATGCACGATTATCATACATGGATTGAATTTCGGACTTGTGGCCTCTATGGGCTCTCGAGTCTGGATCAACATAGCCTCTTGATGAGTATTAGGTTCATTTTGATCCACTAACGATACATAATGGTTATCAATCACAAGAAATACACACTATCTCTCGGGCTCATGACGTATCTATGTCGGATCTACGTAAATTTTTATGCTATAGGAGGTGTGTCGACAATATTTTGTTGACTATGAGTATCCACGGGAGTTCAATGCATTATCTTGTGGTTCTCGAGAACTGCCGAGTTGTACCTTACTCATTTAGTTCCTTTAGAAATAAATTCCCTTTCTAGAAAGACACCATTAGAGCAACACTTTGTTCTCTATGGGATTGTAAAAGTAGTATCCCTTAGTCTCTTTAGGATGCCTGAAAAGACATTTATCGAGACTTGGAAATCGGAAACATTTGAAACTTGACGTTTTACATAAGCCTCCACAGCAAATCTTAAGAAAAGGCAAAGTGGGCCTTTTACCGGTCCCACATCTCATATGGTGTCTTTTCAGCGCTTTGGATGGAACTCGATTTAGTGTGAGCATGGTGTTTTTCAAGTGCATAACCCCCCAGGTAAATGGAAGATTTGTTGGACTCATGCCGTCGAACCATATCTAATAAAGTTCGATTCTCGTCTCGAACACACCATTCCATTGTGGTGTTCGGGGAGTTAATTGAAATGATTCCACGGAGGAACAAGATGGTCATAAAATTCTTGGCTGAATATTAGCCACCTCGATTAGATGGAAGTGCCTTTGATTGTCTTATGATTTGGTTTTGTACTTCATTTGAAAGATTTGAACATTTCAAAATGATTCGATTTATATCTATCAAGTAGACATAACCATATCTATTGAAGTCATCAGTAAATGTAATGAAGTACTTGTAACCTCCTCTAGCATCTGAACTCAATGGTCCACATACATGCCCATGTTTGAGATCCAATAATTCATGGCCCCTTTCATTGTGTCGATAAAAAGATCCTTTGTCATCTTACCCAATAGACAAAATTCACATGTATCATATGATTCAAAAATCAAATGAATTCAAAAAGTCAACTTGATGGAGTTTTGAGATGTATTTCTCATTTATATGGCGAGGCGACCGATGCGAATAGGTTGAATTTAAATCATTGGACTTAAATTTCTTAGTAGTTATCTTATTTTTATAGACATGAGGGTATTCCAGGATTTTGAAGGTTCATAACATAAAGACCATCCTGTAAATAGAACATGTCTTTATGAAAAATGGAGCAATTATTATTCTTTATAATAAAAGAAAAACCATCATTATCCAAACAAGAAACTGAAATAATATTCCTACACATTGTAAGACATAATAACAATTATGCAAAAGCAGCAAATCCAGCTGGGCAAAGTAAGTTCATAACTTCCCTACATTAAGCGGCAACTTTTGCTCCATTGCCTACTCGTAGATCAACTTCGCCCTTCTTCAGTTGTCTACTCCTTTTGAGCCACTACACATTTGTACAAATGTGAGATCCACATCCAGTATCTAATACCCTGGAATTAGAAGGAGAAAAATTAATGCGCATAACATAAATACACGAAGAATTGGTCTCACGGTCTTCTTCTTCTTTAGATCCTCTAAATACGGCACGATTTCTCTTCCAATGACCCGGGTTCATTGCAAAGAAACAAACACCCTCCTTTGGGGATTTAGCCTTGGGTTCAAGTTTGGGTTTAGGTTGAGCATTGGACTTTCCTTTGCCCTTGCCCTTGAAGCCGCACCATTTTGAACCATCGAACGCCAATCTTGGATTTAATATTCTGCTGAGCGGTTTTAAGCATCATTTGCAGCTCAGAGATAGATTTGTCCATTTCATTCATGTTATAGTTCATGACAATCTGGCCATAACTATCAGGAAGTGAATTCATGATCAAATCAGGTTGCCAAGGCTCTTGGCTCGATGAAATCGAGCCTATCAAGGTGCTCAATATAGCCTTTCATTTTTTTTAGAACATGAGCACTAACTGAAGCACCCTCGACCATCTTACAAGAATCACGTGCCTTTAGTCTCATACCTTTCTTGCCTTGCTTGTTGCTGGACATTTCTTATAAGATTGAAGATCATATCATAAGCCATATTTTCGGATCATACGAGTTGAACTCATGGTAGCTAGCATCAAGCATGCAACATCAATAGTCATTATGATGCTTCTCATAAGCATTCATTTACCCCGACTCTAGGAGCATTATCGGCTAGTTCTTGAGGGGAGAGGTTCATCCAGGGACATAAAGCTTCCTTTCTTGTTTGAGAACAATTCTCGAATTTGAAACAGTCGAGGAAGTTAGTCACAAATAAGTTTATCCTTCTCAGAATTTGATGTGATGACATAGTAGAATTGTTGTTATTGTTGGCCATCTCTGATGAATGCAAAGTTCGATGAAATATTTTGATTATGAAAAATTCTCACTAAATTAACAACCCTCGAGAATAATCATATTAATCTAGTGAAATTTAAGATCATATTTTACTCGACTTTAAGTCGGCTTTGGCATGACACTTAAAATTAAGTTATTTAGGTAGGTAACTCTTACCAATTACATCTCATGCAACTCTTTGACATCATATGTCCCTGCATGTTTTTAAATCCCATCTAATGCCATTAGACTGGCCGTTTTGATAACCTAATAAAGTTAAACCATTTTTAAACATATGGGTAGCACCATTACTCATCTTGTCTCACTAATGTAACCTAATGTACTTCTACTTTGGTATAACCCACATTAAGGTGATAAAAGGTTTGACAAGTGTTTAAATATGGATGGCATGTTAACTTTAAATTTTATGTGAGGGATCTTGATTGATTTTAATTTTCAATTAATAGATCTCATCATACATCTAGTGTCATATACTCATGTAACATCATACCGTGACATCTAATACATGCATATAATAGCGTGTCACAATATGGAAGGCAATCTAGATTGATCTCCATAAGCCAATATGAAGATCAACGGTCATTCCTAGGTAGTAATAAAGCGGCTCCATGATGTCGATTTGACCGCGACTTGCGCATAGACACCCTGGCTCCTCGTCATCATGGTTGGATTGCATGACTTAGATAGCACGTGTCTCTTGTTTTATTAAAACAATTAAATAAATACTACTAATAGTAAATAAAATTACAATAAAATAAAAGCGGCGTAAGCCGTATTTATAACTAACCCTTGTAAAACAATAATAATAACTTTGCGAACACATTGTTAAAAAAGGCCGTACGTGCGCCATGTGAAGACAACACAACATGCAAAATATATCATGTTATCATATAGCATAAACAATTGCATTAAAAGAAATAAATTATAATAGGCGTGTATTTAAAACCAATTAAATTCATAAGGTGCTACGCGTAGAGCATTGCGGCGGTTCCATCGAAACATTAGAGTTTGTCACCGAATTAAATTTTCATTGATCTCATGATAAAATTTTAAATAAGCCGAAAGCCATCAAAATCACATTAAAACAGCATATTATGTAATCTCATTACACATAGGGCTTATTTTCGCACCACCATAAACAATCATTGATAAATCAAAATTGATATATGAATTCAGTCCATGTATTAATCACGATTAAGACAAGCCCGAAATCATATAACATGCTATTAAACACTTTAATGACAATATCCCATTGGTTCTTAATCATATTAGCGAATCCTTTTAGGTTCAGTTCAATCAATTAATACCTTAACAAAACCTATTAACTATGTCGTTCGCACGAACGAGAATATCACATATATTAGCGAAAATCATGCGAATCATATACATCACATCTGTCACGATCGAAACATGGCATTATCGATTTTATGAAAACACAAGTGGCTCACGATACCAATGTTGGGTTACGATGAATATCCCAAATATGATTTGGAACCATAAATGCGAAACGAATTTAAAATTATTTTATCCTTAACCCACGAGGATCACATGCGTTTCATAAAACGAAGGAAGAATTATGAAACTTACCTCTTATAGATCGGTCGTCTGACCTATTTGAAGTATCTTGTGGTTATTCGGATCTTCCAAAGAGGTGTCGCCTTTACGGCGACCACCCTCTACAGTAACCACACGAACAAATAATGAACGTCTTGTTGAATGCTAATTGAGTTCGTCTTCTCAACGAAATTAGGGTTTTTTCTTTCTCTGTTTAGTTGTTCATAGAAATAAAAACGACTTCTACAAATATATAATATCTACACACACACACACACACACACACAAATATATATATATATATATATATATCTCTCTATATATATATATATATATATATATATATATATATATATATATATATATATATATATATATATATATATATATATAAGTCTTCTAGGGTTTAAGTCAAAAACAAATTTTTTATTATTATATATTTAAAACTCTTTTAAATAATAACGAATTTAAATTCACATCCCGAAAAAAAACAAAAACCCTTCTGATTATTTCCTTATCGATAAGAAAATATAACAAATTAATTATTTGTTATAATTTTAAATCAAATTTAAACTTTCTCAAAATTAAATTCGAATTTAAATAACTAATTGTTATTTGTAATTTAAAATAATCTCATCATTTTAAATTACTCTGATGAAAACCATACTTGGGTGTGTCGTTCTTAATGTGGAGCCCTATGAGTTCAATTAACACAGCGGTAGGCTAAATCACATTTTGATCCTACAAGTCATAAGTGGACTCTAGCAAGACATTATGACTACCCAAGTTAAATGAAAAGCTCATGATCCGAGACAACCTTAATATAGCTAATGACATAATCCTTTTGTCTCATGATATCTTGATAGAATATAAGGCATGGACAAAGTCAACCTTATATCATTCTATCTTTGATTACTCGAAACCCAATTAGACTGACTAAACAAATGACATTGATTTCCATCTCAATTCATTTGAGCACGGCTCACATCACACTTCTCAGTCTCGATTATCGAGGGGACAGAATATCTCTCTTATAATAAGAGGACAAATTCCATCTTAATCGCTCATATCTCGCTACATAATTCTTATTATGTTCAAGTATAACCTTTATAGTCATTCGATTCACCGCTAAAGACGTTTCCGTTATATCAAAACACATTATTCCTTGTATTGAGAACTATAGTCACCGAGGTCAAAGGATTTAATGACATGACTATTAGAGATTAACTTATGACTTTGATCCATGTATTAATCTCGAGGCGGGCTTTTGTCAATGAAACCTCGGGTAAACCCGACCATCCACGTGGCAACTAATAAACCTCACGGGAGTAGCCGGCCATCAACGTGGTAACCAATATAAGCAGTTCCCTTTCTCACATGTACCTTTCGACAATACGTATTAGAGTCGAGTCCACAAAATCTCGAAGATCGCTTTTTTTTTAACGATAGTTTTCAAGATAGTTTACAACCTCAATCCATGTACTCCCGAATATCCAAACACCACCAACTCATCCCACGAACCGCAGTAAAACTTGCAAATAATTAAAATGTTGACAAAATTCACATAAAATAATAACTTGTTTATATGAAACCGAAAATCGTATTTGAATGCAACCCGACATACGATCAAAAGCGGTATATAGTATGAAGTATTTTATCACAATAGATATATCAACATAATGCCCCAAATCATTTAAGAAGCATATATAAACCACTCAACGGCTTCTGGTACTGGAGTCTGCTCCTGAGGATCGTCTCCGGCCGCGTGAGTGCGTAATATCTGAATAAAATAAGCCAGGCTCCACAATATTTGAACCCCGACAACCTTAGGATGCCACGAAGGCTGAATAAGCTGTAGAACTATGAAACCATCCAAATTGGATAAACGAGGTCCAATTACACGGTATTACCCTATGGGCCGATACCTAAAATTGAGGCTTTTCACGGGAGCTAATTTCTCGAAATCGATTTCACTAATACAACTTCAATTTTCCCGAGTGACCAGTGGTACTGTTTGAGTCCAGACTTCTCGGTAATTACCCGAAACAACCTAAAAATGGAAACCTAACCAAACGATGTCCAAAATTTACAAACCGCATGCTCGATGGAAAGCCCGAGACCGGGAACTCATTGGTACCATTACCTTGGTCAGCCGGTGGTACGTAATTGTAGAAAAACCTGATCTAAGCCGGCCCGATTTCGTTTTCGTTAACTTCCAAAGCTGTGCGAAATATGCAAAAAGGGACCACGTAGATGAGTTGAAGGTCCAAAAATGGTGGAAAGGCTATGGGGTGGCACGAAGTGGCGAAAAATCGTGGAAATCACAAAACTTCAGGGTGAGGAAAGCGGTGCGGCGCCGTCGGGTTCGGCCAGGCGGATCCGGCGCGTCCGGTGGTGGTTAATTTACACGTAAAATTTTACGGCCCGACATCGTCGTGGTGGCGCACCTCGTGGTCGGCGTGTCTGATAACTCCGTCGGTGGTGCCTCGATGCGGTCCCATTTCTCACGGTAGCCTTGGTGGTACTCGGCTGAATGGTGTTCCCGGTTTGGAGAGCTTTCTCTTAGGGTTTTGGGGGCTCAAGAGTTGTTTTTTGGGGCTAGGGTTTCATTTATCACAAGCTATGTTTATATAGGGTCTAAGGGTGGCTTTCGGGTAAAATCCCAGACGAGAACTTGGACAGATAAAAAGTGCTATGAACTTCTAATGGCCGTAACTTTTTATCCGTAAGTCGGATTGTGACGTTCCGCCCGTCTATGAACTCGTATCGACGAGACCTACGAAATGGTGCCTTAGTTAACCTAAAACTATTCCTCCTCAAAAAATTCAAACTTGGTCAACTTGGTCAAACTTGGTCAACTTGGTCAAACTTGGTCAAACTCGTATTATTTGGTACGGGTCGTTACACAAAAAGTGCTATTTTGAACCCTATTTTTAATAGGTTTTGAGCACTTTTTGTGTACTAATTGTTATAATTAACCTTGTTTAATATTCGGGTCCCTATTGCACTTCTGATTGCATTCTGAGGTTGTTTTTATAGTTTTTGCAGGAATTGGAAGCCAAATTATCGTGTCAATCCAATCATAACCAAAGTCGGGTTGATTTCCATCAATTTCATATGGTTTTCTATCAATTTCAGCAAGTCGGGAATGAAGAATATCAAAGTTAGAAGAATTGGAATAGTGCAGTGGGAATAGTAGTAGCGAGAATGATGGAGCGATGCGGGAAAGTGCCAAAATTAAATACGCATGATAATTTTAAATATGATAGCGAATTTAAATATATCATAGCGAAAGTACTATGCATAGCGAAAATTTCTTAAGCTATCATAGCGAAAGTACTACCTCATGGCGAAAAATTTCAATTTTTCGCTATATGTCTTCTCTATGATATTGAATTTCGCTATCATAAGCGAATTTTAAGCTATGGCTTTCAGTGAAATCAGCTGTGTCTTCAAATTTTCTGCTTTTGTTTTTTATCAACTGACTTCGTTTTTTTGTTTTTCTCATTTCTACCCTCAACTGTAATTGTCTAGTTTGGTTATTTTGGTATTTCTATTTTATGTTTGTAGGCTATAAGCCATTGTAAAACCTTTGTTGACCTAAGTTCTAATTTTGGAAGAGGGAAACTTCAATTAAATTTTGTTTTGGCCCTCGTTTTCTCTCTTCTCTCTCTTTCTCTCCGCTTTCTTGGTTGCGAACACCCTCGAGGATAATGACTTGGAGGATGAGCGAAGCTAAAACCCCTTCCTCCCTTAAAGGAAAGGAGGGCTGCTGAGGGTAGGATCTGAAAATTTCTTTGAGTGGTTCCCTGTTGTTTTTTCACGCGACGGGTTTTGACATTTTGGTTCCACTAATTCCAACTCTAGGTTTAAAGCTTTTTTGATGTACTTTCTTTGGCCCGATACTTGCGGCTTTTAGGAGTTCGGTGTATTAGCATTAGATACAACGATATCCATTGTTGCTCTTCTGAGCCCTTTGGAGTAGGTTAAGGGTTGGATTTCAACTTTTAGGTTAAAATCTCTTAAGCATGCTCTCCCCAATATATGTATTTGCTTAAGCTTTTTGGGTTGATGGATACTTTCACTAGATTCAACGATGCACAATTAGTTGTTTCTTATTAGTTATTGAAGGGTAGGTTTTTGAGACATGTTTTCACTGAAGGAACCATAAATGTTAAATAAATGCTTTCTATCAAAAGGAAAATTATTAGGGTTTAGTTTTTAAAGTTAAATGAAGATACGGTTCGGGAGATGACTATATGTCATTCTCCCCAACGCGAAGAAATTAACCCGGGGACCTCTCGGTTAGCTAGAGACCTTGTAAACCCGGTGGCCCGATGCTTTAAGGAGTTATTTTTCTTATTTTCTTCATTTTATTTTAGGTTTGTAAACCATCGCTCTGTTTTTACCCAGAGCCTTAAAATCAGACCAGATTCACCAATTTTGGCCTTCATTGTAAATCATTTGGCTGCAAGAAAAACCCGTCCTGTGTTCGGCCCTAGTACGCTGTGCGATGGCTTGACTACGGCGAGTAGGAGGAATTTAGGAATACAAATATTGTTGATTCCGTATCACCTCTTTGTAAGCCTGAAATCCAAATGGCGCCGTTCTTAGGATGGTGCTAAGTGCATTGACGGCGTGGAACATTTGTGATCCTAAATCACATGAAATCTTGGTGAATTGCTTTTATATTTCACTATCATTTTCTTTTAGTTTCATTGAAAAAAAAAAAAACAGTGTTGCAGGACTGTTTTTGTGTGCCATATGGTAGTACTTACAACCATAGTTGGGGGAATCACACGAATTCCTCATGGGAACCCAGACCTCCACAGTATGCACCTCCTGAACCCCATGTGTGCTTGACTCGAGTCACCTCGGCCACCCGGTCGATCCCTCCATTTGAACAAGCCATTTTTGGACCTTACACAGGATAGTGGATGACTTTGTGGCGGAGAATAAGAGTTAATGCCCATTCGAATCGGAGAATTGTCAGCTGTGGAAGATAATTTGAGCAATTGGATGGGTTGAAAAATGACTTTGAGCAAAAATGGGACAACCTGTAAGACTCCATTGAAAACCTCATCAATCAGCAGCAATGTCCACCAGAGGAGGAGTGCCAAAGTGACACCATGGTAGAGGACCAGTGTCAACAACGACCACACCCCCGGGGGCTTATGGGGGATTTTATTGAAATGTATGCAGAGTTGTGAATCCTCGAGATCGTGTGTTGTTTTCCGAGGAGAAGAAGAAGGAAATCCTTCCCTTTATGGCGGGAGAGGCGATGGACGGGAAGCAGTGGAAGGATCGAGCCTATCATTCAGCTTGATCCCCATAAATCTTTATCTTGGTACTTTTCCCAACCCCGAAAATAGCCTTTGCCGATTATGCATCTTGCCCTTTGCGACAAAATCAAAACACCTTAACTTTGCTCCAGCTCATACACGATCCATCAGCACTTTGTCACGAAAATTTCAAGAGATTAGTGGCCACTATCTGGACCTTGCCACTACATCAAAAGCGATGGCGGTAGCACATACGCATGGCATAGTGGATGTGGCTGGGTGCGAGTTAGTTTGGAGCACTGGACCTTAGCATTGCCCTTGGCTCCACGGTTTCAACGGCCTCCAAAGGCCTAAAAACTTGTTTGGGGGAGCCTGATCTCCCAGCTTTGTTTTTAATTTTTCCTGTTTTATTTTATTTTATCGTATTTTATTTGGATTTCTATAATTTTTCTTTTTAGATTTTCACTAATTTTTAAGTTAATCTTTGTTCTAGCTTGTTTTTCACTTTTATGCAATTTTTCTTAATTTTTATTGTATTAATTTTTGCAGTTTTAGTGAAATTTTGAAGCCTGATTAAAGAAATTGCAAGAGAAGCAAGCAGAAATGAAGATGGGAAATTTTCGCAACTATAGCGAAAATTTCGCAATTTAAGCGAGTAATTTTTCGCTATCATAAGCTAATATCGCTATATAGCGAAAATTGTGGTGCAATTTCGCTCGCCAAGCGAAAATATGTACGGATAGCTCACAATAGACAACGGCGCACGAGTGAGGTAAGTAAAAAAAAAAAAAAAACGTTTGTTTTTTATTTTATTTTTATTTTTATTTAAAAAAAATTAATTAATTTTTTTATTTTAAATTATATATATATATATATATATATATATATATATATATATATATATATATATATATACTTCTTCTCTTTATATATATATATATATATATATAAAGTTTGTCTCTAAAAAAATGGTACATATATTAAAAAATATATTTTGTCTCTAAAAAAAGTGTTTATTTTTTATTTTTATTATTTTATTATTATTATTATTATTTATTTATTAATTAATTATTTTATTATGTATTTAAAAAAAAAATCGCTATTACACATAAGAAATTTATAAACCTTCTTGAGAATTTCGCTATAAATAAATTCCGATATCATATGAATTTTAGCCATGATAATGATTTTAAATTTCTCTTCCCCACTATTTTGCCTCCAATTTTGTTTCGCTCATAACTTTTTCATCCGAACTCTGTTTTAGGCGTTTTTGGTACCGTTGGAAATTTTAGAGAGTGTAAAATCCAAATATATCCAGAAATAACATTTTTGAAATTATTATGAAGGTGTAATTTTAAAAATAGTCAAGTAGTCCCTTTTTCTCTCTTTTCTTCTCCTAACTTGTTCATTTGAAGCCCCAATGAATTGAATAAGGTGCCGATGGAAGCTTGCGAAGTCCTATCCAACAACGGTACATCATCAAGGAGGTAACACTTCCTTCTCTAACTTTCCAATGGAGCCCCATTTCGGAACAACGAGATGTTTGGGTTGGGAGGATGCGAGAAGTGGCTTTTGTATTTATGTTTTTGTTATTATTTTGAGCAAGCCCATTTTGTGATGTTCAGTGGCTTGCTGGGTTCCCTTTCTATAAAGTTGTTATACCATACAACTTACTTTTTCAAAATTTGGACCCATTTTGCAACCAAAATTTTTTATGTGTTTTGCCTAGCTCATAGTTTGAAAAATTGAAACTTTGTCCAATTCTATTGATGTTAGATTGGTTCCATGCCTAATTGAGTAGATGATTAGTTGAATTCTTGCTGCTTTCAACCTTTTTCTTCCACCTTTAGCTAACCACACACAGTGCACATCAGGGTTTTTCAATAACCTAAAAAGCTGCCTAGCCTCCTAAGCCTTGCAATAACCTACCCTAGTTTCATTGACCACCCTTAATAGGTTAAGGACCCCCATGAATAGAAGGCCAATGTGTCTTCCAAAATAAAAAGAAAAAGAAAAAGAAAAGAAGAAGAAAAGAAAAAGAAGAAAGTGCAACGCTTTACCTTGAAACCCGAGCACGGTCTGGAGGGGTATATGGCGAAAGCCTTTAAAGCCGTGCCACTGAAGCCTTCAACGGTTGAAGGTCTTGAGCAGTATTCGCTACATGGGTGAATGGATCTGGAGTTAGCAAGTTGTATGAGTCTTGGAGTCTCGAAATCATTGAGTTCGAGTGAAACTGAAGAGTTTGTAGTCGAAAGATCCTTATGACTTGGTGCCCTAAGCCTTAATTGGTTGGGAGTCATCAGTAGATCCCCGTTACACATGGACTTTGGTGAGGTCGATTCCTCAGCATTGCACCCTACAACACAAAAAGAATTGTGGAATAAGAGGTGGGTCTTGATCTATTTAGATTGGTTAGCATGCTAGGTCATGGTTGTAGCTAGGTTGGGAGAGAGTGCAGTTTAGCAGTTTATTGTTGAGAGCTGATAAAATAAACACTTAGGTGGTGGAAGTTTACGAGTTTGATTCACGAAGGAGGCTCTTCGATACTCCATTTGTATAAACATTATTCTCTCAAATATAGTTATTGGACAAGGCTTTGATGATTCTTACTTAAGGTTAGGCATTACTTCTTCACAACCTTTTTGAACTGCAAGCTTGTAATATAATTTTGTTATAGTTTTATATGTTTTTTTTTTATATATTTTCTTCTAGCATTACTAAGGGACTAGTAATGTGTCGGTTGGGGGGTGTGATTAGTTCCCAAAAAGTGCTATTTTGAACCCTATTTTTAATAGGTTTTGAGCGCTTTTTGTTCACTAATTGTTATAATTAACCCAATTGACATGTGCGGGTCCCTATTGCACCCCGGTGCATTCGGGAGGCTGTTTTGTAGTTTTTACGGGAATTGGAAAGCCAAGTATTGTGTCAATCCAATCATAACAAAAGTCGGGTTGATTTCCATCAATTTCATATGGTTTTATCAATTTTCGACAAGCTCGGAATGAAGAATATCAAAGGCATAAGAAATGGAATAGTGCGTGGGAATAATGGCGCGAGCGATGGAGCGATGCTTGAGCAGTGCCAAAATTCTCTACGCATGATAATTTCGCTATGATAGCGAATTTTCGCTATCACAGCGAAAAGTACTGTGCATAGCGAAAATTTCAATTTTCTATCTTTGTATTTTCCGTATGATAGCGAAAAATCGCGTATTAACTAAATTTTACGCTTTTGTTTTTATCCAAGCGACTTCGTTTTGGTTTTTCTCATTTTTACCTCCACTTTGTAATTATTCTAGTTTGGTTATTTTGGTATTTCACATGTTTGTAAGGCTATATAAACCATTATGCTTGTTGACCCTAAGTTCTAATTTTTGGAAGAGCAGTTACGGGCCCCTGTTTTTGGCCCTCATTTTCTCTCTTCTCTCTCCTCTTTCTCTCCACTCTTGGTTGCCAAACACCCTCGAGATGGCAACTTGGAGGATGGCGGCTAAAACCTTTCGCCCTTAAAGGAAAAAGAGCTGCAGGGGTATGATCACAAAAGGCTGGCGGTGGTTGCCACATTTTCACGCGACGAGGTTTTGACATTTTGGTTCCCTAATTTCCAACTCTGGGTTTAAAGCTTTTGATGTACTTTCTTTGGCCAATACTTGTAGCTTTTAGGGAGTTCGGTGTGTATTCTTAGCATTAGATACAGATATCCATTAGTTGCTCTTTACGAGCCACTGGAGGTAGGTTAAGGGTTGGATTTCAACTTTTTGGGTTAAAATCTCTTAAGCATGCTCTCCCAATGTGCATTTCAGCAACTTTTGGGTTAATGGATACTTTCACTAGATTGGCCCGATGCTAGTAGTTGTCTCTTATTAGTTATTGGTGGGTTTTTGAGACATGTTTTCAGAAGGAACCATAAATGTTAAATAAATGCTTTCTGAAGGAAAATTGTGGGGTTTAGTTTTAAAATTAAATGAAGATCGGTTCGGGATATGACATATGTCATTCTCCCAGCCTTGAGAAGTAACAGGGGACCTCTCGGGATTAACTAGAGACAAGCCGGTAGCTGATGCTTGAGTTCTTTTCTTATTTTTTCTTCATTTTATTTTGGTTGTAAACCATCGATCCCTGTTTTTACCAAGCCTTAAAATCGAGGCAAAATTTACCCAATTTTTGGCCTTCTTGCTCAAATCATTTGTCTGAAAACCCGTCCACACGTGTTAGACCCTGAAGCGGCTATCTTTGTAGCTTGACTACGGCAGTAGGAGAATTTAGGATACAAATATTGTTGATTCCGTATCACCCTACTGTGGCACGAATCATGAGTCTCTACCTTGGACTTTCCATTTACCGAGCTCATGACCCGTTCACGGCTTCTTTGGTGAATAAACAATATCACACACGGAGCTCCACTCGATGTGCAGTGCATATGAAATGCATGATGCGATACATTTTCCTTCATGTTACATGTATATATGAGTGCTACATGAACATTTACATACCCGGGTAATTATAATTGATATACATATAATTATCTTCCTGCGCAAACCCGTAATACATCATCTGACATACGTTAACATGTCATATTCACCTTTGCATGTTATTCCTTACAAGCAATAATACCTGGCCAGTTACAATCTTAGACCCGTCAGCGGGTACCTCGCGGCCCCTTCACAAACATGATCGGTTTGGTTCCAATCATCCTGACATCAAGCGACCGGAAAACCTAGAATTGGTTTCACAACCAATTTTAAAGCCACCACAGGTCTTGGAGCGGTAGCAGAGCGGAATCATAGAAACCTATATCCTTCAATCAGTTGTTGGAACTTCGGCTTCATATGGATTTTCATGGCCTCATAGACATCCATACCATACCCAATACGAGTAGCATACAACATGCATCTTGATGGTCATGTTATATCGTATTCACTGACAAAACCATACAGCTTGCATACTTGCTGCAAATGTAGACTAAGCAGGGTTTGATCACCTACTACCCTCCACAGGTACATGGCTTGAAACTTGACTCAATGGTATTTCCATAGAGTCCAAGAACACCTAAAACAGAGTTCGGACGAGAAAGTTATGACCTTTCGAAGTTGGAGGTCACACATGACTAGGCAGCCTTACTCGGATAGCCTACCTGATCTGCCCGAATTCCCATTTCCGGCCAGCTCCAACACCCACTGCCCTCCACAAACATCCGAATTGAATCTTGACTCAATGGGCTTTCCATAGAGTCCAAAAACACCCGAAACGGAGTTCGGACGAGAAAGTTATGACCTTCCAAAGTTGGAAATCACACATGACTAAGAGCCGACCTTACGGACGACATGGCCATAGAATGCGCTCGGTCCGGAGACACTTGCCCTCCATAGGCATCGAAATGGAATTGTGACTCAATGGGCTTTCCATAGGAATCGAGACACCCCAATCGGTCGGACATTAGAAGTTATGACCTTCCAAATTTTGAGGTCATGCATGATCCTAGCCAGACGGAACCATCCGAGGTGAACCCATCCGGGGCCAGCTGAACTCATCCGGGGTGAACCCATAAGGGATGAACCCACCCGGGGCCGGTTGACCCAGCCGAACAACCTTTCCATTAGACTGTTCAGGGTAAACGAATCATAATTTGGGCTATAGAGGTTCGATTTGAGAAATTCAAAAGTCTAACATTAAGTTCTTGTACGGCTACATTTTACACGAAGGACTGCTAAAATTCCTTTATTTCGCTCCCCATATCAATTCCTAAGAGATCACGTTTAATGTGTGAGTACCCGCAATGTAGCGGCTTCCATGGTTCAAACGCCAACCAAACATTCCTTAGAGGCGAGACAACCAACACCATTATTCATTTTAACTCCTAACACGTGAAATGGAACGCAAGGGGAAATTACTTAGTCCCAAAGTGGTCTCAGGCTGTCGGCTTAGTCCCGGAATCTCGAAGCACTACCGAAGTCTTGGGACGATTCACCTGACCCTCAAATCAAACCCCATGCTATTTGAATGGCCCTTAGACAAATATAAAACCAAGTAGGAGAAAACTACCTCCTCGGGTTTGGTTCAGAAACTCCCCCCTGACTCAATCTCTATCGCAGAAGCCACTGTTGTGAGGTTGAACTCTTCCTCTTGCTTCGCCTGAAACTGATGGTCCGATTGTTGGAAAAATCTAGAGAGAAGGTAGAGTCTTTCTCTCTCTCTCTCTCTCTCTCTCAAATTTGGTTTTCCTTTCTCTCTTGCCTTCCCCCCTCTCCCAATTGGTTGGGAGGAGATAGAAGTCAAGTGAGATGTCCTCTCACTTGCCACATGTCCAATTCTCATTGGCTCTTAGGATTTTCATTATCCTCTTATCCATCTACCATGGATTTCCTCCAATGACATGATGTCACATGTCACCTATAGCCTGTGCCCGATCATGGTTTGACTTGATCTTCACTCTATACGTGTCTCATCTTGAGCCACTCAGGCCGCCAAAGTGTCAGCACCGCTCGATTGCCTCGAGACGTGTGAAATTCTAACCTTATCTCGAGAGAATTGGCCGTGGTAGCTATGTTGATTGGGTCAGTTTCTTCATCAGAGGTCTAGAAAAATTCGAATTTTGACCAAAATTTCTTAGTTCCCTTCCTCGAGAAATGCGGATCTTAGGGTTTTCACGTGATATCACGGTGATCGAGTTAAACAAGCGATGGTGGCAGCGCTCTCTAATCATTAATACTTGTGATGCGTGAAGCTAGTAGAGAATTTGTTTGGTTTGAATCCACATGATACAACATATCAAAGAATCATGTGGATTATCTTCTATTGAGAATAATCCAACAGTATTATATGAAGACAATGCTTTGCATGTATTGCGCCGTCAAAGGAGGATATATTAAAGGTGATCGAGACTAAGCACACATTTAAGCGAAGTTCTTCTACGCTCATGAACCCCAGATGGTGAAATTGATGTGCAGCAAATAAGTTCCAATGATAACCTAGCGGTTATTTACTAAAGCCTGCCCATGCA
Source organism: Tetrastigma voinierianum (assembly GCA_016808115.1). Lineage (NCBI taxonomy): Eukaryota > Viridiplantae > Streptophyta > Magnoliopsida > Vitales > Vitaceae > Tetrastigma > Tetrastigma voinierianum. Next base: position 585,108 of record JAEQBH010000097.1, on the reverse strand, counting down.
CGGCATTCAAAAGCATGCGACAAGTTGGCATGGCCAGCTTAAAGATCTTCATATTGAAAAGTTGAAGACAATATAGTCATGTCACTACCAGGGGGAGTATGAATAAATATGTTAGATACTGTACTCTTTTTCCCTTCGTCCAGGTTTTGTCCAACTAGGTTTTACTGACAAGGTATTTAATGAGGTAGTACTAACAATTTAGTGATGGTCGTTGAGGAGAGAATGTTTATAAATGATTAACGATCAAACTGTGGTGTCACAGCTCTGGGTGAATAAACATTATGTTAAAAATGATTCGCGATAGCGTGAATGACCACACATTTGCCGGTGAATAATTATTACGGTATTAATGACTATAACACTATATATATGGGTTCACGGAAGAATGAAAAATCTGGTTTTTATGCTTGGATTATCTTTACTATCTCTTTTATCTCTTCTTTACCTTTCAACACGTTACAGCAATATATATATATATATATATATATATATATATATATATATATATATATATATATACTACCATATATATATATATATATATATATATTAAATAATTTAGAATAAATTATCACGTAATTATATTAAATAATATTAACACTTTAAATAAGAATTAAATAGTGAGTTTTAAGTTAACAACTTAAGTGTTTAGTAAATACTTGAATTTAAATAAAAAAATTTTATTTCCATTTTTTGAAAGAAACAAATTAAAATACTTGAGTTTTAAAATTAGGAAACTCTCCATAATCAATAAAATCATAAATAAGCGATAATTTTTTTTGATAACGAATAAACGATAATTTAAATTCCAAAATTTACATGTAAAATAGTAATAATTATTAAAAACATTCTAATCCAATAAACCTATGTAGAGAATATTCTGAGAACCTAACCATAAACTATTATCTTTCTCTTGAACTTCACTAACTGGGCTAACATCCTGACTTAGTTCTTCCACTATCTTTCCTTCCTCATTAAGTCTTATCGGTTTGACTTTGAGCTTTGGTATTCCACAATTATTTTGCGCAACGAAGCTCCCCACAAGTGTTTCTTTGAATATTATCAGGACATCGACAAGTTGTGTAAAAGTGTCGGCCCGGTTTGAGATTTTTACCTCGAGTCGATATCTTGTGACTCACAGCAATGAGTGATTGATAACTACGCAAAATATTCTCTTTTTTAATGCTGACCCCATTTGAAAAGGATAAGCCTCTTAGCAACAATGTCACTTTTTTTGTCCTTGGATCATATTTTAGTAACCTTCCGGTCTTATCCCCAATTTGCATTGCTATAGCATAAGCCCTAAAAAATTACATTATTCATCAATAAGATGGGAATCATGAGTTCATGAATATATGTGACGCCCCAAAACCCGGGGGTCCGTTGACTACCCGGGTCGGCCCGCGGAGATGCTCGGCGTGAATGTCGGGGTGACCACAGACACTTTCCACAATCGGGCGAGTCTCCCTTTGTGCGGGGGCTCTACCCAGTACAAATATCGTCTAACCCGGTGCAATATAATCCAATATATCCCGTCGCATGAGTATCTGACCACTTGGGCCATAAACAATACTTTCGATATACATACCAACTACATACCTGATAGTTTCCAGAGTTAATATGTTTCTACTCTTATAAAACATATATCAAACTTATAAGAGTTCTAATACATGTTAAATCGGGAACCAAAGCCCTGACTTCGGCTTTCTTCTAATCCTCGATCTCTGCGGGCAGAAAGATCCCCTCACGCTCCTGTACTGTAAAAATAATATCCTACGGCGAGTGAGCTAATGTTCGGTAGTCAGGACAGCCCTGATGGGCTCTACCTAAGTGCAGTCTTGATGTTCCAATGAGAAAACACACATTCAAGCAAATGCATGATCTGCCCCGAATGTCTACATGACCAGCTCGAGATCAGAGGTCTTCACCCAGGCTCCCTCGCTCGCCTAAGCCTCGTATGAGAATATTATGTTTTATTTGTTTATGGACAACCCTCCGAAGTGTATATATCAATTGGGCCGCTCCGACGATTGATATATTATTTGTTTGTGGACTACCCTCCGATGAATATCAATTGGGCCGCTCCGACGATTGATATTTTATTTGTTGTGGACTACTAGATGAATATCGGTGGGGCGCTTTCAGACGATTGATATTTTAAATTTGGACACCCTCAGATGAGTAACATTTTAAACTGACCTTCGAACCATTTTCTCTAGACTCATCTCATGCACTCACTCCTATAGTCCTAGGATTGTTCAGTGCATATGGAATGCATATATGCCAATTCGTCTGATCCTAATCACATGCGAAATATGTAAACATGCACATATCCACATAATATCCAATCACACAATCATGTCATGTATTAATCAATTTCATCAGGAGGAAGTGGCTCACTTGGGCTACAATGATCAAACACGAAACAATTCGGCTTGAATCGCTACGACCCGAAGCACATTTTAACCGCAAAAAATATATTTTGTGTCCTTATTATGAGCGGTAAAGCCTAGGTTTCACGGTTTAAACATCCATTCGTCGGTTCACTTTGTGAACTTGCATTTCTATGGCCGTTCAGGCCTCATTCCAATCAATCCATGATTTATCACCATGCAACATTCAATGACACACCCGCTTCTAGCGAGGTGTGCGGAGTCCTCCTGAATCGGTAGTTACCTCCCAACATTGGAAATCCTGATGACGGCCGTATTACTTGCTTAAACCTCGATATAAAAAGAATTTTTTCTTTAACCAACTTAGGATTTGGTAAAAAATCTTGGCGGCGGTAAAACCTCGGCGGCGGCATGGCGGTTGCGTATGGGATAATTCAAATCTTGTATACATAGAATTTACATTTTATCCCGATATGGCAACCCGGCTTGACCAAACACATTCTCACAAGACTATACTATGTACATACATATGTTCCAATATACAATTTCAAAGTATTTTCTTACATAATATTCTTACTAACAACACTTGCACAAATGTCAGGACAAACCCTATTGTGCTCCAGCGTCTTGCGTACCTATACCTGGAAAATAGTTTTAAAATAAATGTTCAAACTAGCAGAGCTCTCGAGTGAGTGTATGTTTTATAAAATGTTTCCCTTTTCCTGAAAATATCTCAAAACTATAAAATTCTCTTTTACAAGATATTTTCGAAGCCTTGCTTACTTTAAAGATTAAACTTTAAATGTGACTTGCTTTTAAAAGTTTATAAAACTTTTAATACTTGCTTGCTTGTTTGCTTTGCTTTGCTTTTCTTTAAAAGTTTATAAAACTTTCTCAATTTTCTTGCTTGTTTGCTTTACCTTGCTTGCTTTAAAAGTTTATAAAAACTTTTTATAAACCTCTTGCTTTAAAATTGTATAAAACATTTCTCAAATCTCTTGTTTTATTAAAATTCTCAAAACCTTTCACAAACCTCTTTCTTGGATTTTTATTGTGAATTGTTTTCGGGACCCGGTTCAGTAGAGGTTGGTGGCTAAATTTTTGAAGCGTTTAAGCGAGAGACTAAAATTTCTTGGCTAACGTCTAGGGTACTCAAGTAAGTATGGCTAGGAATTATGGCCGAGAATGGCTATTTTATGTGAAATATTTTTGTGTGTTATTCTTTGGCAGATTTAATAACATCTTGCTTGAATATATGTAAAAGATATGTTAACTCATATCTTTATTTAAATGTAATCATAATGGATGTAAATATATATGTTTACATGGTACTTGGCATGAAGTACGATTGAGTAGAATGTTCCTTGTAGTGTGCATCATATGTAACGCCCCAAAAATACCCTAGAATTTTTATAATAAATTTTTTTTATATTCTGGGTATGAATTGAGCCAAACTTGAGGACACTACGGGAAAGTGATAAATTGACAAGTTATGAAATGATAAATTTAGTGAACCCGGAAATTTTGGCACTAGAACAAGGATAAAATTTAGATTTCCATAAGGGGTAAAAAAAAAAAAAATCAAAAAGGGAGTAGAGATGGGCCATAGTAGAAATAAAACAAGTTGAATTGCAAAAATAAAAGATATGAGGGCTAGTTGCAATTTATGAAAAGTTGAAAATATAAAAATGGAAAACAAAAGCTAAAATTCATTTGGTCTCCAATTTGGCCCTAGCAAAAAAAACCGTGTGAGAGGAGAAGAAGGGAGAGAACAAGGAAGAAGAGGAAGAAGAAGGAGAAGGAGGGAAGGTCAAACCAAGACTGTGTTCATCTTAGGATCCAAGTGTGTTTTTGATTTCCTAAGGCTTTGTTTTGGATAATGGTCCTCAGCACCCAATACAGGGTTTTTTGTGGAAGAGATCCTACAAGCCCTTAACTTGTTGAGGTGTTGTGGGTAAAACCCCATATGGTCTGAGATAATCATAGAATCCTCTCTTTTAGGATGGATTCATGGTTAATGAGAGTCTTTGAGTTAGGGTTTAGAATAAACCCTAACTTAATCATCATGGTTGGTTTGAGGGATGGGTCCAGAACCCATGTGTTGGAATATTTGAAGAAATTCATGAAAAGAATTTTGAAGAAAATATATGTAATTGAAAATTAGTAGAAAAGAGATTCCAAGGTGAATTTAGATATGGTTTTGATGTGTTTGAAGTGTAGAATTGATTGGGGATCAAAGCATAAAAAAATGTGAACACACATTTTAAGGCATTTTGAATTTGACTTGTACCAGTTTGCTGCTGAAAGTGTGCCGGTACACTCGTTCTGATTTTGGCCAAAGTGCTGCAGGTACACTTTAGGGGTGTCACCGGTACCTTTGTTTGCTACGATTCTCAGTTTCGACCGGTTTTTGTATTTTGGCCATAACTTGCTCATTCTTATCAGATTTGAGAGTGATTCAAGTGGCCTACATTAAAATAGACTTCAAGGAGAACAAAACTTAAAGAATAGGAATTGCCAAATTCTACAGTCCTAAGAAGGCCTAAAAAATTCACTCAAAAGTGGGGCCGTGGCCAAGCGAGCTACGGTTCCCGACTTTGAACATAGAGTAGTCCGGGTTGTTTTGGACGTAACTTGAGTTTCGGTGCTCTGAATTGGGTGATTCCAATTGGAATAGAACCCTTAGCACCTTAGATTTAAATGAGTACAAAGAGATAGTGTCAAAAATGAAGTTAAAACCCCGGAAAATTTTTGTAATACAAACTATCCAGTGTGTCGGCAAATTGATTAGACTGGCATGAAAATGCCATAGCTGGTGGGATAATCCGATTGGAATGATTCCAATTCCTAAGTAAATTAGACTCATAGGGGAATAAGAATGAGTCTAAGTAAAAAACGTACTGTACCTCACCACCTCGGCAAAGCTTTTCTTGCCTCAACGATATTCGTTTAGTACGATTATTTGCATAATCACTAAGAGTGAATAAATTGTATTTGACTAGGTGCGGGTGAAGACGACAATACGGCCTAGAAGTTGACATCGAAAGAACGAGGTGATAATTGGTTTGTTCTCGACTCACATCCTTAATTCAAGTATTTTGGTAGTTTACCAATTAACTATGAATGAGAACATGAATCGAGTTCATGAATGAGTATGTGATATGATTATGGGTGAGTATGTCTTTGAAAGATAATCTGAAGTGAATATGTGAGATTGAATGTAATAATGCTTAGAATGGCGAATGATGATAAAGACGGGATTCACCCAAACGGAATCCGTCGGAATTGTGAAGTGAATAATATACCAAATGAATCGCCTGACGGGATGCACGATGACATCAGATCCGCAGGCACACGAGTACTGATGTCACACTTGGCGGGAATGTGTCGATCCCAGTCATGATGGCGTATGGCATTGAAGAAATGTCCACTTGGCGGGTTCTGTCGGCATCAGATCATGATGGCGTATGGCATTTGAGTGATACCACGTGTCGGGATGCCAAACGGCATCGGCATGATGGAGAGCAGATATGATGATACCACGTGTCGGGATGCACCAAGCGGCATCAGTCATGATGGGAGAGATAGAATTGTAAATGTATAAGCACATTAGAATGATAATAAGGGGTGGGATTCATCAAGCGGAATCCGCGAGAAATTGTGAATCGAATAGTCAGGTGAAATAATAACGTTGACGAGTGTAATGAGATATTTTTATGGATATGTATGAATATCATGAAATGGTGTTGCATTGAAAATGCATGATATATGATATGATACGGTAAATGATTTGTACATTGAAAGCATGGTATATGTTGATATATTAGGCATAGTTTAATGATAAATGCTAGAATTAAATTGAATATGGAATAGAGCGTATAGAACCAATAGGCATGAAAATGCTTGAGGTGTGTAGTTTTAACTATGCGCAGTGTCGAGTAGCGAAGAAGCCCGAATGTCGCGCGCGCGAGAGTCATAGAAAATGCGGCGTGTAGTATACTCAGAATTTTGCATATCATCTTTTGAACAAGTGGTGTTTTGTAAGCAAAAGGGTTAAACCACGAAACTGATTTTTGTGTATCATCTTGAAAGAGCATAAAATGCCTTTCTTTGTAAATGTATTTTGTTAATGTTTATAGGCTAGGGTAGCACACCTTTGGCGTGATTATGGGCTTGCCCAGCCTTGTTTATGACTAAATGAATTAATAAAAATGTTTTGATAAGATAAATGAAAACGTCGGAGTAAACCGGGCTCCGGTTCGGATCCGCCATTCAGGTCGGGTCGGGGATTCGGGTCGCGACACTTTTGAAAATAAAAATTTAATAAAACGATAACGAAAAGAAATAAACCGGGCGTCCCTGGGTTTCGGTTCGGACTCGCCTTTCGGGTCGGATCGGGCTTAGGGGTCGCTACATCATACATGTAACATGAGAACATGCAGTGGCATTAGCATTGCATATGCACAGGGACATCGCATTATGTTGGGTGTGTGCGCATGGGTGTGGTCACCCATCATCATTGTTGATCAGATGGGTAGTGGCTTCGTGCACACAGACGCGTCGATAAATGATTCACGGTTCAAAGCATAAAAAAAAATATATAAATAAGGTGTGTTAGGCGGAGCAAGAAGGGGACCGTTAACCCCCTTAGGTGAAAAGCCTGGAACATGGGTGTAAGAGACTTGCGGTGTGATCCGAAAAGTTTTGTTGCCCAAAGAAGACACACGGTCATGTTTATCATGTAGACTTCGGGTTGTGTGATAGGAGTCGGGATTGATTCGGGATTGGTTGCTCACATTGGGTAATAGAGTTGGTGAGGGCTCGATACAGGGTCATTGGTAATACCAGTGACTATTTTCACACTTGGCATATGCATGTGTAAGGGAGTCGATGAGTGATTAGGGATATGGGCATGATGACATTTCATGAATGACATATGACATTCATGTAGACTTGTTTCCGCGGATGTGTGTTTGTTGTGCGACCGCTGCGTGCACTTAGATGGAAGTAGCCCTTGTGGGGAGTCATTCTTTGCCCCGGGCTTTTGCTCACCGTCGTGGGACGCTGGGAGACACGAAGTCGGTCGCGAGCGTCGACCCGCATATGGGACGCATGTGGGATGAGAGCCGGATGAGGCTTTGTTTTGTTTTGTTTTTGTCTTGTATTATATTCGAGCAGAACATGTATACCTTTTTTTTTGTATAAAAGGACTGTTGATTAAATAGTATATCATATATTTTTGTATATTTGTGAATTAAATATGCAGGAATGGGTTTAATATATGAGACAAATGAGTGTGATATCGGGACACCCGATATCCATAGGTTTCCACAGGTTGACAGGTTATCAACGGAACCCCCGGGATAGGGGTGTCACAGCTTGGTATCAGAGCATAGGTACACGAGTGCCTAGGGCTTAAGGGACATAGGTTTAGGCCTTGGTCATTAAGGTGTGTCTGATATGAGCATCACAGCTCGATGTCAGGGTTTAGGTATGTGATTACCTAGGCAATCATGGGATAGGATTAGAACACTACATGTATTGTGTTTTTATGTGTGCTTTTGTGTATAACATGATGTGTGTTGCATGTTGTGCACATTTATGCGATAATGGATATATATGGAAAATGAATAACATACTTAGAGTTAGAGAGCATGATCATAGGTGTTCGGGGAGGCTGTGTTTATTAGTGTTTGGCATCATGCACCACCGCCAGCTTGTGGCCTGAAATCTCGAATTTGGTGCTTGACAAGTGTAAATGGCTAGTCGCGGACGAGAGGGCGAGAGGTGGGTCCATGGGTTATGACCTTCTTTGGCGGTTTTTACCCGCAGGCTTTATGGAGACCATGGGCAGGCGCTACGGTCGCCACTATTATGCAGCTAGTGTGGCCCAGGGGTCGAGAAGAATGGTAACCTCAAGGTTTAAGGCACATCATCCCTGACATTCGAGGGAATGGGGGACCCATTGATAGTGATCATTGGTTGGTCAGTTGGTGAGTATTGGAGGCTATAAATTCTGCCATTGCTACGCGGATCGAGTTGCTTGACTTTCGGTATGGTGAATCATGATATGGTGGGATTGGGTAAAGACCTCCAGAAATGTGGAGGCGATGACTTGGGTAGATTTCAGAGCTCTTTATGAGCAAGTTCTTCGCTCCCGGCGTGCGCTAGGCATGTCGGGGCAGGGTTCCCTAAACTTTGCGGCGGGAGACATGATAGTCTTTGGAAGTGCGTGGCTAGGTTTATTGAGCTAGCCCGTTTCAGATGACATGTGTGGCCTGAAACTTGGCCCAGGTGAGGGGAAGAGGTTGAGGATGGTGCGAGGCTTTGTCCATCGGGGTTAAGATTGTGGGACTTCTCTGCGGGATATGGACTCCCATGGTTGGAACTTGACTATGACCATAGAAAGGTAGAGATAGTTGATCTTAGAGTATGAGATGCGGGTATTGGTAAGAGGAAGAAGGTTCAGCCTTCTTCGAGTTCGGGAAAGCGGAAGAGGACTTATGTTTCCTGAAGATTACAAGGACAGGGTTAAGGCTATCAAAGCCAAGGTCAGGGTTAGGGTTGAGGCCAAGGTAGAGACACAGGCCATACGAGAGGCGAGATGCTTTGTTTCTTACGCGACAACTTCAGACACATGAGGAGGGATTGCCCATAGAGGCAAGGATCCCAGGATTTTGGGATGCCATAGTCCCAGTTATAGTGGGACCAACACGGACACAATTTGTTCCCACTATAGGTTAAGGGAACAGGTATTAGGCTCAGTCTTTGCCTGGCTTGCAGCCGATTTCACAGGCAGGCTAAAGAGGCTAAGTTATGGGTCGAGGTCGAGGCCAGGGCCCACAGGTCGGGATTTCAAGGACTCAAGGGGTGTCTACGCCATTACCCCACAGACTGAGATAGCAGGCCAGTCGGTGATACAGGGTACTTTCTTACTCTTTCATTTATGGGCGAGAGTTTTATTTGATTATGGTGCATCTCATTCATTCATTGTTGCATTGTGTGTGAAAGAACTAGGCTTAGAGGTTGAGACCTTGGAAAAGTCGTTGCATATGAATTCTCCCCTAGGGACTAGTGTGAGGGTTGATAAGATATGTCAGGATTGGGAGCTAGAGTTCTCAGGGATTCTACTCACGGTGGACCTTCAGGTTACGGACATGTCAAAGTTTGATGTCATTATTGGCATGGATTGGTTGACGACACATCGGGTCGTCATTGACTGTGATCGTAGGAGGGTTACTGCCTACACACAAGATGGTAGTTGTGTTATGTTCTAGGGGGATAAGCATGATGCTTTTACCTTAGGCGATTAATGCGACTCCCGAGTGGCGCAACGGTTGATGGGTTGGCTAGCCTTACTGAGGGCGAGTGAATAGGATTTGGGTCTACCTCACGGTGGTTTGTGAGTACGGGATGTTTTTGGATGAGCTGCGGGATTACCTCCGCCGCAAGGGATGTAGACTTTTGTTATTGAGTTACACCACAGTGACACCGTTTATGACTCCACGTAGGATGGCGCCCGGTTGAGTTCTGAGAACTCAAGGTCTGAATACAAGATTTATTGGACGAGAGGTTTCATTGGCGGAATTACTTCACCTTGGGGCCTGGGTTCTTTAACGGTAAACAAGGATAAGACCCCTTCGCACGTGTATGTCGACTATAGCAGTTGAATAGGGTTCACGATCGAAATCGATTATCCATTGCAGGGTTGATGATTTATTTGATCGGTTGAGAGGGGCGCGAAGAGTCGATACAAGATAGATCTTCGTACCAGTTATAATCAGTTGAGGATTAGGGGCGAGATATCCTAAGGCCGGTGTTTAGGGCGTGATGGGCATTTTGAGTTTACAATGATGCCTTTTAGTTGGCCAGATAATGTCAGCGGCATTCATGAATCTCATGCGCCAGGGTGTTCCGGCCCTATCTAGATCGGTTGTTGTAGTATTTGTTAATGACATCTTGATGCACTCCCGGTATGAGGAGGAGCATATGAGGATCATTTGAGGATTATTCTCAGCCTTGAAACATGGAGTTGCCAGATTGGGTAAAGTGCGTGGTGCAGCTTGCGAGATACGGTTTTTTGGGGCACCTAGTGTCGGCTTCAGGTGTGTCAGTGGACCCTGAAAAAGTCGAGGCAGTTATGAGTTGGGAGAGATTTAAGTCAGTTTTCTAGAAATGTAGTTTCTTGGGACTGGTTGGATATTAAAGGAGGTTTATTAAGGACTTCTCCTGATTAGCTGCGCCTATGACTAGATTGACCCGGAAGGAGGTCAAGTATGAGTGGAATGACGGGTGTGAGGGCATGAGAGTTAAAGGAGGGCTTACATTAGCTCCCCATTCGATAGTCGAAAAAGAGGACAGAGGTACACGGTATATTGTGATGCCTCGAAGGACGGACTGGGATGTGTTTTGATGCAGTCCGGGAGAGTGATAGCTTATGGTTCACGACAGTTGACGAACCACGAGCGGAATTACCCTATGCATGACATGGAGTTGGCGACCATAGAAAGATATGGTGCCACTATTTATATGGTGAGCAATTCGAGGTATTTTCGAGACCCGCAAAAAGTCACAGGAAGTATATCTTTAGGGACCTCAATATGAGCGGCACGAGATGGATGGAATATGCGGAAGTTATGACTTCACTTTCTTTGTACCACCTTGGTAAGAGCAAATGTGGTGGCTGATGCACTTTCGGTCGGAGTCACGAGGAATGCGCTGAGTGTGGCTTCCGGGAGTGGTTGATGCTCGGGCGTAGGAGGCCTCGGCTTACGGTATAGTGAACGAGACTCGAGGATGTTTTGGGAAGTTTGTGGTTATGCCTTCCACTGCGGGTAGAGTGATTGAGTCCCAGGGCGGGACGTTGAGATAGTGTCTACATCGGGGGACCAAGTCTGGTGCAGTGCGGTGACGAAATTTGAAATTTATTCACACGGATGGTAGTCTTCAATATAGGGGATGGATTGTGGTTCCCTAGTTGGTAAAGCTGAGAGAGGAGATCCTTCGGGAATTCCATTATTCTCATTTTGCGGTGCATCCAGGTGGCACGAAGATGTATCATGATCTTCGTCGCCGATATTTTTGGAGTGGGATGAAGAGACACTTTGGGGATTTTGTTCGACGATGTCTCGTGTGTCAGCAGTTAAAGAAATTTGAAACATCTCGAGAGGCCAGCAGGGCTACTCCAGCCATTGCAGGTAGTAGAGTGAAAGTAGGAGCATATCACAATGGATTTTGTGACTCACTTGCCACGGACATCGCATAAGCATGATGTAGTGTGGGTGATAGTGGACTGGCTTACTAAGTCAGCACATTTTCTGGTTGTGCGGATGACGCTTCACGCGGAGAATTCTGAGTTGTACATACGGTGTACGCGGTTGCATGGAGTGCCGGTCTCCGCCAGCGTATTGGATTGGGATCCCGGGTTTATAGCTCGGTTACGGAAGGTTTCCGAGCCATGGGGACACGATTGAGGATGAGTGCGCTTTTCATCCTGAGATTGATGGTCGGTCGAGAGAGGGTATACGGGTGTTAGAAGAGACATCTGAGGGCATTCTTCTGCAGATCTCGGGTAGGCCCGGGAGGAGCATACGCCCTTGGTTGAGTTTACTATAGCAATGGTTATCGGGCGGATATCACAGATGGCACCCTATGAGGCATTATATGGGAGGCCAGGCCGATCTCCAATTTGTTGGACCGAGGTAGGAGAGAGATCCACCACGGGTCCGGATTTGATTAGTGACACCTCAGTGAAGGTGGAATTGATATGTAAACATCTTCTCACGGATCAGAGCCGAGAGAATAGTTATGCCGACACACGGCGATGACATTTAGAGTTTGAGGTGGGAGATCATGTCTTCTTGAAGGTTATACTTAAAAGAAGAGTGATCGGGTTTGGAAGCCGAGGAAAACATCGCGGGATATATTGGGCCGCCGAGGAATTTTCGAGAGGGGTGGGTATAGTTAACTAGGTTAGCCTTACCGCTGAGTTTATCGGTGTTCACGGCGTATTCCATGTCTCCATGCTCAGATACACTTTCGTCGGAGCTCATGTAGTGGACTATGGCGAGCTTGTTGTTGATACAGATGAGACCTTCGAGGAGGGACTAGTGCGTATCATGGATAGCCGAGACCAGGTTTTGTGACGCAAGACTGTGAGGCTAGTGAAGGTGCTATGCCGACACCGAGAAGTGAAGGAGGCAACTTAAGAGCGTGAGGACACGATCGTGCAGCCTATCCTTTCTTATTTGAGGATGAGAGGTACGTTGTTTGAGTCATGTGGTAATTGAATGACTGTATGCATGTGTTTATATATGTGTGCATGTAGGAATTTCGGGATGAAATTCTTTTAAGGGGAAAGAATGTAAAACCTAGGAAAATTTCATTTTTTCTGAAAAATGGCAAAACGGTAATTTTGTTGGAATAGTACAGGCTAAAACTTGGAAATTCTTTATATCTCAGATGATGAAACAGACTTCACCGTTGGAGTCGTCTCACGAAATCTAGCTAGCCTATCGAATTTCATCGAATTCCGAGATAGTCGAAATTTTACGTTTTTCGAGGGACGAGGTATCGGGTGACACTTGGCATGATGCCACATGGCACCATGAGCTGGTTCCACATGGCACCATGGAGGATCACCACATGGGTGGTGTGGGAGAATCCGCCAAGACCTCAGCAACATGACACTTGTCCTTATGCATGTATGGCCACCATTGTGACAAGTGTCATGGAAGGGCAACTAAGATATTTGGAAATATCTTGAGGAAGGGGAGCACAACAATTCGATGAAAGAAAAAATAATAAAAGGAAATAGAGCAAAAATAATAAGAGAAAAAAAAAGGAAAAAAAAAACAAATTTGTCCAAATTTTTTAGTGTTAGATGGCCGGATTGTGTAGTTGGTGCACTCAACGAGGCTACGGTAGGTACGAAGCGGAAGGATTCGGTGCTTTCACGCTCGAGGTAGGGTTTCTCGGAGCTTGGGTTCCTTTCATTAAGAGTAGTAAATGGCGGGTGTGGGTTAGACTTGGGCCACGGGTTGAGTTTTCGACCATGGTGTACCGTACAGGCCAGGGTTTTGAAGGTTGAGGTATTGGGCTGGTTTTGGTTTGGGGCCCGTTGAGAAAAATGCATGTTAGACTTTGTTGGCCGATTTTACTTGCAGTTCATGACCGGTTTTGAGTTGGTTTGATTTGTTTCTTGTCTGAGCTGGTAAGTGGTAAAAAAAAAAAAAATTTATTAGGTGTTGAAATTTCTTGCCCAGTAGCCATGGTGTCGATCCCCAGGAGGCGAAATTTGGGTATTATGGATTTTTATTGTGACATTTTTCATGACGATTTTCGTTTGAAGTTTGTGGCTAAATTTTAGCCATTCAAGTAGAAGACTAAAATTTTGGGCGAGTTTAGATTTTCAAGGCCCAGTATGGTCCGGATTATAATTTGGGAATTACTATTTTTATGTAGAAATGTTTTTGTGATGATTGTACTTCAACATTATAACATGTGAATATGTGTAAGATATGTTAATATGTGTATTTAAATTTATTAACATAATGGATATGAATTATATATGTTTACGTGGTACTTGGCATGAAGTACGATTGAGTAGAATGTTCCATGTAGTGTGCATCATACATGTAACATGAGAACATGTAGTGGCATTAGCATTGCATATGCACAGGGACATCGCACTATGTTGGGTGTGTGTGCATGGGTGTGGTCACCCATCATCATTGTTGATGAATGGATACTGAGCTCGTACTTTGGACGACGTCCAATAAATGACTCACGGTTCAAAGCATAAAAAGAAATATAAATAAGGTGCGTTAGGCGGAGAAAGAAGGGGACCATTAACCCCCTCGGGTGGAAAGCCTGGAACATGGGTGTAAGAGACCCGTAGTGTGATCCGAAAAGTTCTGTTGCCTAAAGAAGACACACGGTCATGTTTATCACATAGACTTTGGGTTGTGTGATAGGAGTCGGGATTGACTTGGGATTGGTTGCCCATTGGCACTTGCATTGGAGTAATAAGGTCGGTGAGGGCGATACGGGGTCATTAGTATCACCGGTGAAGCCGGTTTTCACACTGTATGCATGTGTAAAAATTCGGTGAGTGACTCGGGATATGGGCATGATGACATTTCGCCCGACATATGACATTCATGTAGACATTTTACTTGGATGTGTGTTTGTTGTGCGACCATTGCATGTGCACTTAGATGGGGAGTAGCCCTTGTAGGAGTCATTCTCTACTGAGCTTTGCTCACCTTGTCGTGGGACCCCCCCTTTCGTGTACAGGTCTGGTGTAGACGTTTGACTCACATATGGGACCGCATGTGGGATGAGAGCCGGATGAGGCTTTGTTTTGTTTTGTTTTTGTCTTGTATTATATTCGAGTAGAATATGTATACCTTTTTGTTGTATAAAAGGACTGTTAAATGGACTGTTGATTAAATAGTCTATCATATATTTTTGTATGTTGTGAATTATATATCACGAGAATGGGTCTCAATATATGAGACAAATGAGGTCAATATCGGGACACCCAGATATCCCACCGGGTTTTTCGCGAGGTTGATGGGTTGTCAATGAGACCCCAGGGATTGGAGTGTCACCAAATATTTCTCTCTCATAACATCGATAGTAACTTTCAATCAACCATGCTTAAGGTTTTCTCCTATGACTCCATCTTTCTCCCCCAAAATCACATTTTACGTTGTTACATAACATGTCCACATGAATCGATACCTTGCTCAATTTTACAACCAAACCAGCATTGCTAAACACACTAAACTACAATATTTTCAGGCTTAGGAAAATGCAGGATTCCTAAAGCAATTACTCCTATTTTCTACAACATTCAAAGTGGAAAACAAAAGGGATGAAAAATACCTGAATTGAAATCAATTAGTCTTAATACTCTAGAATGAACACAAAAATGAATGAAAAATATCTAGAATTCAAAGCTCTTGAATCCAATGTTCCCCGAGGAAGAGTGAGGATGCGGCCATAAATAGTATCAAGAGAAACCAGCAAAATTTAAATCAAAACCCTCTAAGCTTTTCTTTTTACTTTTCCTTTTTTCTCGAGTAGAGTAAAAGTGAAGAATCTTAATATTTTCTTTGGATGACAAAGGTATTTAAAACTTAATTTCTTCAACCCGAAGCCTTAGCGACATCAAATAATCTTCATATGGAAAAGCGAATTTTAGCGAGTTAAATCCTCTCTTTGATAAAAATTTTAAATTTCAGAGATTGGATTTCAGGAAGGATGTCATGAAAATAGAGAATAAAAAATAAAAATTCCACTTTATTTTTATGGTTTGTTTACATCTTATTCAAACCAACAGCTTCCACAATTCAACATAATCAGTTAATGGCTATATAAGGAGTTGAAGTCCAACTTCAATGTCAAAGCTCCAAGCCCCCAAAAGATAGGGCTTTAAAAGAAGGAAAGAAAGAAAGAAAAACTTCAATTATGTATGATGCCCACCAATTAATTTTATTTAATTGCATTTCTTTTTATATTTGTCCATAATGAATCAAATATGATTTTTTTTTTTTTAAATTGTTACAGGTACTTTCTACTCAAATATTAGAATAGCGTATATATAATATTTAACAAAGGTATTTGAAAGAGGCTATAGTGGTATTTGAAAATATTTAATTGAAAAGTTTCCAAATTATTCATACCTTGTGGAAATAGTATGTATTTAACAAAGGTGTTTGAATTTATAAATCATTTCTTAACAAATAAATAAATAAATAAATATATATATATATATATATATATATATATATATATATATATATATATATATATATATATTACACACACACACACACGAAGGGGGCATTCATATTTTTCTTTGTCTTTTTCTTAAAGCAATTTGCTTTCAGGATTTTTATTTTTTTATTTTTTTATTTTAACTTATTTATGAATTTTTAAAATTTTCTTTAGAATAGAAAAAAAACCATTTTTAAAAGGAAAAAACTATACTTTAAATCTTCCCAAAATATTCTAAAATGTTTAAACACAGAATATTTGAAAGAGCAATCTTAATTTTTAAAACAAACAATACCATAATCAATGTAAAACCCGAAAAAATCCAATTTTCTGAGAAAGGGTAAAATCGTAATTTCGATCGAAAATATGAAATTTTTCTAGATCTTGAATGATGAAACGGACTTCACTGTCATAATTGTATCGCGAAATCTAGCTACCATGTTGAATTTCGTCGAATTAGAAAACTTGATTAGATTTCACGTTTTTCGAGCAACGAAGTGATCCTTGAACCTTGACGCGTGTTAAGTGGCTCACATTGAGCTTCAACAATGTCCGGAAAGGAGAACAAGTCAAACAAGAGCCTAAGTGGGGTGTAATTGACATGTGTCGCTGGTGATAGGAAGGAAATCGAGGATTATGGATAAGAGGGATAAAATCGAGAACAATGAGGAGGTTGACTTGTGGCAAGGAAGGACACTCCTGCCCGGCTTTGGACCAGAGCAATTCGGTGGAGGAGGAAATGGGTGGGAGAAAAGGAGAAGAAGAAGGTAGAGAGAAGCTGCCTTCTCTTTAGATTTCGAGACGTCCAGTCGTCGGTCGAGTTGGGCGAGGCCAGTTCTTCCCTCGAGGGAAAGAGCTTCAAGTAGGGACAAAATCGAGGAGTTTAATAGCTACGTGAGGTAGGGGTTTTTCTCCTTTGTTTAATCCTTATCTAAGAGCCATTCAAATGGCTTAGGGTTTTGGGGCCAGAAAATGTGGAGCGTATTCCCGATCCCGAGAAATGGGACCGAGGAAACGGATGTGGGGACTATCTTTGGACGGAGTCTAAGAAATTTAGATGTTTGGGGATTGCTTTGGACGGTCAGAGCGAGGGAGGCTTGAGTATTGGCTGCTCTCGGACAGTCTAGGACCCCCTTAGGTTGTTTCGGACCAGTCAGAAATCCTTGGGGCTTGTTTAGAGCCGATCTTGGGATTGATCTTGAATTTGAAATTGTCCATGTGTATTGTTTAGGTGTTATTGCTAAATGAATAACATGATTGATTTGTATCATTATCATTGTTAATACGCTGCTAAATTGATGTATTAACATGGATTGCTTGAATTGATATGTGGGCATGAATGGCATGAATTATTTTGGAAATTGTATTCATCTACATGTAAATGTCCAAATGATGCTCAGGTGAATATGCATGGCTATGCATGCACATATATCTCTCATCATATATGTAGCATGGTATGAGTAGGCAATGACATAATTGCGTATATGCACGGCGACATCGCATGACATGGGTGTGAGTGCATGGTTGAATCGTGCCGGAGTGTTTGGTGTTTGATGGTGTGTCATGGGTACCGCGATTTGTTAATCAGTACTATGACATGGTGTGTGGAGATTGGGTGGGCTCGGTAAATGGAATGACGTCGAAATGAGTCTCACGAGGTTAAGAAAGCGGTAAGAATAATTATGTGTCGGGTATCAGCAAGTTGGGATGATTCCCCTAAGTGAAAAGACCCATCAATTATGAATTAGGACATAGTCCCCAACGGTGAGAAATGCCCATAAAGTGTTTGGGTTTGTGGGCAGGTGGTGTTATCTTAAAAATCCGTACCCTGAGGCATGGTTGTAAATGAAAATATGAAATGATTAAGAATAATCTTTCGTTGTCATCGGAAATGGACAGTTGTTCACACTTATCAATAGCATGTGTGAGGGAGTCGATGAGGACTCGGGACATGGGAAAGGGTGAGTCCGCATTCTCACCCGTAGCGTAGACATTCGGTAGAACATCATCATACACACTTTGAATATTGTATGTTTGCCATTGCATAGACACTTAGGTGGGAGTAGCCCTTGCGGGAGAATCCGTCTGCGGGCATTGCTCACCCGGAGTCTGGGAAAAGGGTTCGGTGCGGAGGGGTACATCGGTCGTGACTCATCCAGACCTTAATTGGCGAAGAAAAGGCAAGATATGGCCTTGTTTTTGTATTGTGTAAATTATGGGTAGAAAACCCAAATTCCTGTATTGTATAAGGAACAAAGAGTTGTAATTAAACTCGTTTTGTATGATAAATACGTTTTGTATGTTGAATTTAGGGTTCTTTGGACATGAAAGGAAAAAGAAAAGGAAAAAGGGAAATTTTAGGTTCAGGAGACTATAATGGGCTATTGCCCATTTTGATTCTTCTGTTCGACTTACTTTCCAGCCCATTTTGAGTCTTAATCGCGACGAGTTCCACGAGCCTGATCAAAGCGTGGAGACTTACGTCGAGCGGGGTGGCTAATAGTGTGCTGCAATGCGGCGAGGAGCGTAGCGGTGTGCACGACGATGCAAATGGATGTCTTGCGCTCGGCGAGATTTTCTTGTAGAGCTCGACGGGCATGGCGAGATGGAGCTTTGTCGCGATAGGCAGCCCGCGGTCCCTTGAGCAGCGACAAAAATTTTCGGTCAGGCGGGTTGTTTATGGTGTGTGGCGATAAGCATTTTATGTCCAAGGGCTCGAGCGGTGTTGCGGCGGTGTTTCTGTCCGACCGCCGGCCAGGCACCACTGCGCCGGACGTGCGGGTCTGCCGGCAGCCCGGTGCTCCGCGACTAATGCCTCGCGTGCAACATATCGCTCACGGGTAGGTGCGACAGAGTTCGCGACGAACTTAGTAATGGTGTTTATGTGACGGAAATCTCTGTCGCGATAGGGAAATCTCTGTCGCGACAAACCTCTCGAGCTTTCTATCCGCGGATGAAATTCTCGATCCGACAAAGTCTTGCGGTCTCGTGTCGTGACGAGTTCCGTAATCATAACGGGGTTTAGGGGCTGGGATGGCGAGGCGACAACATGGCAGTACGCGGCGATGATCGCGGTGTGCACATAAACCGTGCCGCCGCGACAATCTGTGTCGTGCATTGTTTGAATCCCCTTTGTTCGACGCTATTGCAACGTTTCAAAAAAAAAAAAAAAAAAAGACTCTTGGAAATTAGGGCGTCACAATCAATCTATTTTTTTAATTATTAATTTTATATATTATATTTTAATTATATAAAATAGATAAATATAATAATTATTTTTTTAACAATGATAATAATAAAGAATTTATCTCTCTATCATTATGTTTTTATTTCTTAATTTTTATTAATATCTTAAGATTTTTTTTGAAGTAATATGTTAAGATGTTATACATATATTATATCTTATTGTGGACCTTGCATTTTGGACTATGATGTGTTTTCCACTCAAAAGGCGTGACTCGTTTTTTGTAGTTTTTAAAAACGGTTTTGGAGTTGCCACTTATTTATTTTATTTTTTTAAGGGAAAACAAAATAAGAAAGAAAACCCTAAATGTGACTCATAATGGGAAAAGCAAGTCGTAAGCAGGAAGCTAGGATTCGAGGTGGGTTGCTATATTAAAAATATAGGTGAATCACATAGCCCCTCGGCCCAAGTTTGGGTTTTGTAATAATCAAGTTAAAGAGCGAGTATGGTAATTGACTAATCAAGCCTGTATACGAGAAATAGCAACAATTATAACAAAACACATAAAGCAGCGTAATAAATAACTAGAAAAATATCAAATCAAATACATTTGTAGAGGTAGAGCGTGTACCTTGGTGGCGAATCGAAAGCGCTATCAATAGAAAGTAGGTTAGCCCAATAACACATATAGAAATATTAATAATTAAATTATAAAATGAATGCAAAATTATTTAATGAATGATGGATGAGATGTTGGGCCCCCCACCAAGGCCCATTTATTTAGCACATAGTCAACTCTACAAAGTTCCTTTTTATTGAAATTATAGAATTGATTTGTGCATTTAGAATTTTTTTGAAATCGGGTTGAAAAGAGTAATTTTGGTAAAGGAAAACTTTTGCTTTAGGAAGATTTAGAAAATGATTAAAGATGGATATTTGAAAAATGAATGAGGCTAAGGAAATTAAAGGAATAGTGGATTTTGAGTTTTTTTTTTTTTTTTTGTCAAATTTAAAGAAAATGATTTTAGAATTTAAAGAAAAGTTTTCTCGTGAAATGTTTTTCTTTTGGGAAATTAAAGAAAATGATTTAAAATTTTTGAAGTCGAGAAAGAGTTTTGATTTTTTTTATTTTTATAAATTAGTGCTTTTGATTTTATAAAATTAAAAAAATTATTTTAAAATTTTGAAGTTAAAAAGATTTAAAAAAATTTTTTTTTAATTAAGAAAGTGATTTTTTTTTGAAATTTTTTGTAAGATTGAAGAAATTGACCTTTTTTTAAAGAATGTGAAATTTGGGTTTAGGAAATTTAAAGAGAAAAGACAAAGTGAATTTGGTTATTTTTTTAAATTTAAGGAAGAGAAATTTGATTCTTAAATTTGAAAAATAAATAATTTTTTTATATTAGGAAATTAAGAAAATTAAAGTTTTATAAGAAATTCTGAAAAATAAATAAATAAATGAAAAAAAAAAACACACAAATACAGAAGAGAGTTTAGTTAAGTGGTAGTTTTAATCTCGTCGGAACTTGAGATGATAAAGAATTCGAAAACCAAGGTGGGATTTTTATTAATCATTAAACAATGTCTTATAGAAAGAAACATGTGAGAATAACAATTAATGAAAAGTGTATGAGAGGAAGGCTTGAGTGGCGTAAGCTGAATATAAACATTGAAGAGCCACTTATGGTTGAAAATTATTGGAAATATGTAAGGAAGAATACAAATCTGAAAAATTGAAGAATAGGGACGGAAAATAGAGACGAGCGTTTTTCGGGTCTACATTTAGGAACCGAGGAAACGTTTACGTGCTCTAAATAGAAACCGGAAAAACAATTTAGATCTCTATTAGAAAACGAGAAAATTATTTCCGTCTCTATTTAGAGAAACAGACTTCGAGTCTCTAAATTTCTCCGTCTCTAAAAGTGTGAGATAGGTTCCCTCAAAATTTGAGACCCGAGAAAATAGGGCCGAATACTTTCAGTCTCTAAATGAGGCCGAATATTTTTTCGTCTCCCAATTTTGGGACGACGTTCAGATCTCTAAATAGAGACCAGGAAAAGCAGGTTCGAATCTCTAGGAACAGAAAGTGGCCCCAGTCTCTATTTAAGAAGGCATAAAATTCTAAGGTCTGCAAAAGTGGCGCGATAAATTCCTCGATTTTGAAGAATAGAGGCCAGAAAATAGAGGCTAGAATACTTTTCAGTCTCTAAATAGGAACGGAATATTTTTTCCGTCTCCTAATTTTAGAAGACGAGGAAACAATTTTCCGTCTCTAAATAGAAACGTATTTGCTTTCAGTCTCTAAATAGAAAGAGCAGGAATCCCTTTTCGAGTCTCTATTTTTCGGGACCTGTTGACCTTTCCCTCTCCTTCTTCCTTCTCTCCTTTATCTTTTCCCACTTTCTCCCCTTTCCTCCCTACGCCGGCGGGATTTGCGCCGCCCCTCTCCCACCGTAGGTCAGACGGGATATTCCTCCGCCATCGCACGCAGCCCCACTCCGTAGGCCCCCCTTCCCTTTTCCCTTTCTTCCCGGGTCGCGTGCATCTCTTCCCCGCCGTAGACCTTGGGTGCTCCCCCTTCTTCCCAGCCGGCAGCGATCCATTCCTCCCCTCGCCGCAGTGAAGCCAGCATTTGCTCCCTCACTCCCAGGTCATTGGCCCAATCTGCTGACTAAGTAATTTTTTTTACGCAATTTTTTTTTATTATTTTGTTTATCATGTATATAATATTTATGTGTTAATTTATTTCATTGGTTTATATTTTTATATTTTTTTTATTATTCTATTTAATTTATATTTTGTAATGTTATTTGTTCTAATTTATGTTAATTAATTTGTAATGGTTATTTTTCAATGTAATTTGTTCCAATTAATTCATAATAGCTAATGTAGTTTAATATGTTGGCTAATACTTTATTGTAGTTTAATATGTTGGTTAATACAAATTAATAGTTAATTAATTTGTATTTTAATTACAATTCTAATATGTTTTACTATGTTGTATTATTTGAATATATTGTGTTATATTTGAGAGTGTAATTATTTTAGTCTTTTTCATTAGCGTGCATAATTTTTTTATATCCCAGATGTGGTATTTAGTGTTATTTGAATCTATAGTTATGTCCAATTTGTGTATGTACATTGAATTGTGTATGTATATTGTTTTAATGAGATAAATATGTGTAAGTCACAGTCATGTTGTGGAGTTGCGATTGGTTGATATTTTACCGAAGTGTTAAAATTGCTAATGTTTGACAGGGGGATAGGGAGTATAGGGGGAACTAATCAGTTTTTACAAAATATATGGGGAAATTCTACAGAAATTTTAAGTATGGACAAGCGGTAGTGTTGGGACTCATATTTCTATTACGTTGTCGTTAAAATAACAATACATATCTACATGTATTCTTGTTATTAGAGAGTCTTCTATGGTAGGTCACCTTATCCTCATGAGTTGTTTTTTACATCATACGCGGAATCATGACGGTGTGACATTAAGTGTCGGCGATCGTGCTAGACAAATTCATGTACTAATTTCAAAACTTAATATTCATTTTCTTTTAACCTCTTAGTTTCATTTTACTATTTACATAACATTCAGTTAATTTTTATTACAGGAGCGAGTAGTAGAGAGTCTTCAGAGTCAGCAGATGAACGGCGATAATGTTGATCATGCTCGTGTATATTATGAGGCTGTTGGCGGTAGGGATCGTCGTGGACAGGTCTTTGGTTTGGGCTCCTACAGAATGTTGGCGAATACCGCATCGTCCTCCTCCTCGGCTACGGCTAGTAGGCTTGCGGCATTACCAATGATGTCGGTGAGCTACGATACGGTCGACGTACTAATGGGCCAGGTATCAATAGGGGAGGACTTCATTAGCAGTAGATTACTGTGACATGAGCAGTCTGGCGATCGTCGCATTCTCCTCCCGTCTTAGTTATTATTTTAGAATTATTATCTTTTTTATTTGTAATCTCACTACACTTTTTATATATTAATACATTATATAATACAATATGTTCATATTTATTTATTGTTTATTTAATTTTTTTAATATATAAAATTAAGAATACGAATTTAATATTATTTATTTTTAATATATTAAAAAAATTCCAATAAATTAGGAGACTTAAAATTCATTATATAAAATTAAGGAAAATTTAATTGAATATTATTTATTTTAATATATTAAAAAAAAATTCAATAAAAATAGAGACGTTATATTTATTCTAAAATAGAACGGATGAATTTATTCCGTCTCTATTTTTAGCGACTCGAATTGATTTTCATTTCTATTTTTAGAGACTTTAATAATTATTTCGCTTTCCTCTATTTTTAGAGACGGAAGGGGACAAGTTTCGGCCCTAAAATAGAGACTTTATTCAAGATTCCGTCCTATTTAGAGACGAAACAATTCCGTCTCTAAAAATAGAGATTTTAACATTTTGGTCTCTAATTTTTAGAGGATCGATTTAAATAGAGACGGAAAATTTCCGTCTCTATTTCCGTCTCTATTTTCAATTAGAGACGGAATTCCGTCTCTATTTTCCGTCTCTATTTCTCAGATTTCTTGTAGTGAAATTACATGTCAATTAGTTAGGAAAGAATACAAATTACATAGTACATTAATTACGGGGAAGTTCTAGCTTGAAGATGAAATAATAAAAATACAAATAAAAAAACCAAAGAAAATCAAAGCACTGCAAGAGACACATAAAAAATAATAATAGTAGAGCATCTCTATTGGTGCTTCTCGAAACCCAACCCAAATATTCCTATTACAAGTCCACAGTCTAAAATTCAGAGAGGAAGGAAACACATACGAAATTAAAAATAAATTAAAAACCAATCAAGAGAAGCAAGAAAATAAAAATAACAATAATAAAGTCAATTAAAGAGAAGCAAGCAAACTCGAAAAGATACACTTCTAAAAAGATATATATCCATCGGCTGTGATAAAAAAGATCATTCTTCCGCTACAATAACTGTCGAAATCTCAAATTAAAAAAAAAAAAAAGTTTCTTACTAATTAAAATGTAATATATGTACAATTTCTTACAAATCAATATGTGCGTACATAAGTCTAGTGAATCACACCTCGTAGGAAAACTACTTCACGACTTTTTCTTGTCACCCGCCTTTTCTCTTGCTCTCTAGCCCCCTTGCTCGCCTAAAATCTTCCTTCCGCCTCCACTTCTTCCTTACTCTTATTCTAATATATAGGAACTCCCAAAAACTCTAACTCTAAATCCCCAAAATAAGAAAGGATGATCTACCTTCCCAAAAGGAAAATAAAATAATAATAAAAAAAAGAAAAATCCAATCAAATAAAATCAAAATCTAATAAATAAAATAAAATAAAATAAAATAAATAAATAAAAGAATTATCTCAAATTGGGTCTACAACTATATAAATATTTTTCATTTTATCATAAAGTTAAACAAATGTTTTTTTTGATATAATTAAGATGTTAATTTTAAGCATATAAAAAACAAAAAACTTAATACTTAATAGAAATACAATATTAAAAAAAAAAAACAAACGTACATATATAAAGGGCTTGAACTTAACATTATTGAGATATTTTTTTGAGTGCTAAATCTAACAAATAAGTAAAATTAAATAAAGTTTGCATAATAAATATTCTTTACGTAATTACATTTCATATTTTGAATAAATTTATTAAAGAAATATTTTTTTCTTCATCATTTGAATTTCAAGAATTTCCATATTAATATTGTCTTGATAGCAAAAAGATAAAGAGTTGTAAAGTTAAGATTGAAACAAAATGCACTTCCTACGGATATTACCAAAATGTAAATATTGTTTACTAAAAATACAAATGAAGAAGTAAATAGAATTTGAATTATTTTTTTTAAGGAAATAGATTTTGAATTATTATTTGCTAAATACTAATGAAAAGCAATAGAATTTGAATTATTCTTCCAAAATAAGCAACGCCCTCTAAATTTGTAAACTCTTTCCCAAGTTGGATTCCTTTAAAACTATACCAAATTATAATAAAGCAAAGTTAAGAATATCAAAATATTATTTCATTATATATATATATATATATATATATATATATATATATATATATATATATATATATATATATATATATATATAAAAACCTCGAAAATTAGTAATTTCAAGAAAAAATGGCAAAAGAATAATAATAATAATAATTAAGCAAAATGGTTTAGGAAGCTTAGAAAATTCTCTAGACTTTGATGATTTAAACGATCAAGCCGCTAAATCTGCTTCGCGAAATCTAATGACCCAGAAAAGTTTCTTCGAATTATGAGGCAATCGGAATATTTTTACGATTTTCTTGGTGATAAGTCGTCAGTGACTCTAGGGACGAGATTTTTACGAAAATCTCGGAAGTTAGGAAATGTCTTGAGCTAAGTTCATTTAAAATAAATTGAATTAAAAAGAAATAAATTGTTCCAGGGTAGAAATGGACCTGAATTAGAGATGAACACAGGGCGTAATGTGAGCCCTGTATCCAAATTAAAAAAAACGAAAAAGAAAAAGAAAAACAAGGATAAAAGGAAAAAGAAAAGTCAAAGAATGGAAAGAAGGGGGAGACTCGACAGAGCGAGCTATAGAGAGAGAGAGAAAGGAAAAAAAGTTTTTCACTTCTCTTTAAGATCTATGGAAATCGAGCCATTGGTATTCGTCGAAGCGAGAAGAAAAGTTAATTCACACATTGCAAGCTACACGTGGGTACCAAAATCTTAGAGTTTCATCAAACTCCATGAGGTAGGGAATTTTCCTACTTCGAATATTTTTAACCTAAAAGTCATGTAATGGCATAGGTTGTCTTCGGGGTCGTGATAGGCCGTGTGATTTAGTCTCAAGATTCGGGATCGAATATTGAAATTTTGGGACTCCGGTTCCGTAGTCCCGAACCTGCCGAGGCTTGGCTTTGATCCCGTAACCGATGTCTCTGCAAGCCAAGGCTGCTTAGTATCACAAGAATTTAGTGACAAACCGTGGCGGACCAAGAGGTGCCCTCGTTTTATACGGGTCCGGTGATTTGGACCATTTTGTGTGCATTGTTGAAAAAAATAAATAATATAAGTCATAGGCGTAAAAATCATGTTAATATTTGTTTGCGTGATGTATGAACATGGAAATTGTGATGAATAAAATTTATATGTAGGAAATATAATTATCCAGAATTTATAAATGTTGCATGTAGCATGACTTAGCATGAAATGGCATGATTGCATTTCATATCACGATCACATCGCGTTGAGTCGGGTGTGGGTGCATGATACTGCTATTCACCATTCTTAGTGAATGTGTGGTGAGCTTAGAAATGGGACCACATCTAAAATCGAGACTCACTGGCTGTATAAAAACAATAAATATAAATCACGTGTTTGGGCGTAGCAAGATGGGGTAGATCCCCCCAAGGGTGAAAGACCCAAATTTATATGCGGTTAGATATGATCACCGACAGTGAAAGCCCGTAAAAATGTCGGAAGGTGCGTGTCGATCCTGCGGTGTGACCCCGAAAAAGACGTGGCCCATAAATAACACACGGGATTTGATAAAAAAAATTCAAGTGAATATTGGAGGGTTGTCCAATAATTTAAGTCATTGGGTGAAACACCAATGACTGGTTTTCACACTTGGCATTGCAAGTGTGAGGGAGTCGGTTAGGACTCGGGTTGTGAGCATGAAGAGTCTCATCTCATGCATGACCTGTAATATTCCATATAGAATTACATTATTTATATGGAATGTGATTTGGCGTTTTCATGGTTGCCATTGCATGTGCATTTTAGGCGGGAAGTAGCCCTTGTAGGAGAAATTTTCTACTGAGGATTGCTCACCCCCTTTTAGGTACAGGGGTGTACAGGGAGACGGCGCTCCGATGAGGCCGTGATTATGAAGAAGGCCGATGTGTGGCCTTGATATTACCTTTGAGTAACATTTTTCTAAACATATTTTGTATAAAATAATTGTAACTAAATTTTTTTGGAACCATTGTTGTCTAAATAGCTTCCGTATAATTATGGTAAGAGGGTCGTGATCGAACTCTTACTAATCGTAATTGCCGCTTTATTTTCATATTTTAGATTTAAATGTGAATGAATGGGTCCCAAGAATGGATGTATATTAGGGATATGGACAGACGGACCATGTGGTCAATACTACTGCTGGTGACCTTGCATAGTTGGTGATTATACTGCTATACAAGTTGTATGTTGGGTAGAGCTCCAACAAAGGAGACTCTGCTCGATTTTTAAAATATGGATCCCGATAAATGGGATACAACAAAGGTGGTATCGTCACCCGAATCCACAGAATTCGCGGCCGATGGGTTGTCAACGGGACCCTGCTTCAAGGCCACAGCCTGGTGGAATGTGAGCTCAAACGACACCTAGGGAGCCTCGAATGTGGGTATCCACAAGTACTCATCGAAATAAGCATAGCTTGGTAACAAAATTTAGGTATGTGAATACTTTGGCTGGATCATGCATCAGTTGTGTGTTACGGTTTCAGGCTTAACATACCGTGTGACATGTGGTGATTTCAGGAATAATATACATGGTGGATTGTATATGGAACACTAGGGTTAGAAAACATAACCTTAAGGGTTCGGAAAACAAAATGAACATGATAGTTCGGGAACTGATGTGTATTAGTGTTTGGCATTATGCACCACTAAGGAAAAATGGATGAACGGTGTAGTTCATGATGTTAAAGTTTATTAATGGTTGGCATGTGCACTACTAGTTAGACTGAGATAGAAATTTGAGAACTCTATTACTATCTAACACATGTAGATGGCTAGTAGAGGAAGAGGACGCCTTGGTGCATATCAGCACAACCTACGACCACCGACTTTAGACTAACAAACCTTCATAGAGGCTGTTGTTGTTGTGATTGCTACCCTTATGCAGGTAGGTGTGGTTGCTGCCACCATCGCACAAGCCGCAATTGGGGAACCATAAATAAGTAACCCTAGAGGTTCGAGGCACATAAATCCTTCGCCCTCAAGGGAGGAGGAGACCATGGCATGAAATACTGCTTCTCGACTAGCCTAAAGGATACGGCCAGTGCTAAGAGGAAGGAGAATCAATCTTCTTCTAGCTCTAGGAAGAAGAAGAAGACTTTTGTTTCGTGCGGATTTCAAGGATGGGGCCGCTGTTATGAGGGTTAAGGCCGAGTCAGGGTTTCTAACCAGACGGGGCAGATGACATGCTACCACTGCCATAAGCCTGAACATATGAGGTCAGATTGCCCTCAGAGGCAAGGATCTCAGGGTGTTGGGACGGCGCAGTCCCAGTCATTAGTGGGACAAGCGCGGACGCAGTTTGTTCCTTCACCCTGTGGTCCAAAGTGACCCGCATCGGGCCTCAAAGTGTTGCACATGCGCCTCTACTACAATGTGATAGGGCTAAAGAGACTGTGGTATGTCAAGGTCGAGGATGTGTGGTTCATGAGCCAAGACATCAGTGGACCTGTGGGCATGCTCCACGCCATCACACCATATACCGAGCGCTGATCAATCGGTGATTCAGGGTATGTTTCTATTATCTCGCTTATGGGCAAAGATACTGTTTGAATCTGCTGCATCACATTCATTTGTTGCTGCATCTAGTGTGGATGTTTTGGGCTTAAGGGTGGAGACCTTGGATGAGCCGTTACATGTGAGTTCTCCCATAGGGACTAGGGTGATGATTGATAAGATATGTCGAGATTGTGAATTAGAGATCTCAGGGATTCTGCTCACGGTGGACCTTCGGGTGATGGACATATCGGATTTTGATGTCATTCTTGGCATGGATTAGTTGACGGAACACCGAGTCGTCATTGACTGTGATAGTAGGAGGATTACTGGCTACACACCGGACAGTATCCGTGTGACTTTTCAAGGGGCGCAGCATGATGCTTTACCTCTGACCATGCATGACTCTAGATGGAGTGGACAGTTGATGGGTTGGCTAGCAAACCTTACCCTATAGGATGAGGGGAGACGGGATTTGAGTCTACCTCGGGTGGTTTGCGAGTATGAGGATGTCTTTCCGGATGAGCTTCTGAGATTACCTCCACACAAGGATGTGGACTTTGTCATTGAGTTACACCCTGGTACGTCGCCCATTTCTATGATTCCTCATAGGATGGCACCGGTTGAGTTGTAGGAATTCAAGGTCCAACTACAGGGATTGTTGGACAAGGGCTTTACCGAGCACTTCACCATGGGGTGCTTTGGTTCTGTTTGCAAAAAAGAAGGACAAGACCCTTCGACTGTGCATTGATTACTGACAGTTGAATAGGGTTACGATCAAGAATCGGTATACCGAGGATTGATGACTTGTTTGATTAGCTAAGAGAGGCGCGAGTCTACTCCAAGACAGAGATCTTCAGATCGGCTATCACTTCGCCTGAGAGTTAGGGGAGGCCGATATCCTTAAGACAAATATTAGGATGCGTACGGGCACTTCGAGTTCATAACATGCCTTTCTGACGACGAATGCTCCAACAACATTCATGGATCTCATGCATAGGGTATTCCAACCCTATTTGGATCAATTTGTTGTGGTCTTTGTTGACAACATCTTGATCTACTCCCAGTCTGAGGAGGAGCATGAGGATCATTCGAGGATTGTTCTCCAGGCACTCTGGAACCATCAGTTGTATGCCAAGTTCAACAAATGTGAATTTTGGCTTACTGAGGTGAAATTTTTGGGAAACGTCGTGTCGGCTTCAAGTGTGTCAGTGGACCCTTAGAACGTAGAGGTTGTTATGAGTTGGGAGAGGGCAGAGTCAATCTTCGAGATACGCAGTTTCTTAGGACTAGTAGGGTACTACAAGCGGTTTATTGAGGAATTATCCCAACTAGCCACACCTATGACTAGATTGACCCGAAAGGGGGTTAAGTTTGAGTAGGAAGACCTGTGTGAGAAGGCATTCCAGGAATTGAAAAGAAGGCTTACTATAGCTCCTATTCTAATTGTTCCGGAACAGGGACAGAGGTACACGGTGTACTGTGATGCCTCTTGGGACGGACTGGGATGTGTCTTGATGCAGGTCGGGAGGGTTGTAGCTTATGGTTCTAGACAGCTAAAGAATCATTTGTAGAATTACCCTACACATGATCTGGAGTTGGCGGCCATTCTCTTTTCCTTAAAGATTTGGCGCCACTATTTGTATGATAAGCAGTTTAAAGTGTTTTCAGACCACAAGAGTCTGAAGTATATTCACACAGTCGGACCTCAACATGAGGCAACGCAGATGGATGGAGTATCTGGAGGACTATGACTTCACTTTGCATTACCATCCTATTAAGGCAAATGTAGTGGCTAATGCGCTCAGTTGAAAGTCACGAGGAGTACTAGCTAGTGTCGCTTTATGACGCCCCAAAACCGGGGTGTCCCGTTGACAACCCGTCAACCTGCGGAATACTCGTGGATGTCCGGTAACCCGACACCACTCACGAAAATCGGGCAGAATCTCCTTTATACGGGGAGCTCTACTCAAAATACAACCTGTCCCAAACAGTTTACAAAGACCCCACCGGGTCCATATACAATTAAAATGAGTAAAAATTGCCACTTGGGCCCATGCATCAATACTCACAAAAATATATATCAACTATATTACCATAGTTCAAGAGTTAATACATTACTCTTTAACAAAACATATATCAAAATTTACAATTTTAATACATGTTATACAATGAAAATAAATACCAAAGCCACGACCCGGCTTTCTTCTAAAATGCGGCTCTAGTACGTCAGTCTCTCCTATATACCTGCACGGGCCTAGTGATCCCCTCAACAAGGTTACGAGCACGCCCAAGAGGATAATTTCTACATGGGTTACTCCCCACCTAAGTGCACATGTCATGGCAACCAATCACACTCAAGAAAATACATGATCCTACTGGAATGTCTACATGCCCAATCCCATTTCTCGAGTCCTCACCGACTCCCTCACACATGCCTAAGACAAATGCGAGTAAAATTACAATTTTCAAAACAAAAGCTTTTTGTTCTAGAAAACTTACTACCGAGTTTCGGTAAAATTTATTGGACAACCCTCCGAGGAAAATTTGTTGGATAACCCTCCGAAACAATTCATGGGCCCCTTCGACGTGAATTGTTGGACAATCTCCCAACATACCTCGAAAATCTTCCGTCGAAATTCCTTTCACAAACATTTTTCCTTTTAATTTTCTTTCATGTCATGCACTCACTCCTAATATTCTAGGGTGCCCCAGTGCATATGGAATGTATTATGTCAATCCCAACAACTCATGCTAATATATAAAACATGTATATACTAACATAATTAACTCACATAATTCATGTTATTTAATTCACAATCAATAACACCAAAATTAGCTCACATGGGCTAATTAACAAATCAAGCAATTCCTTTGAATTACTCAAACCACACAAAATCACACAAACACATCACATTAATAGTGAAACCCCGGGTTGGCACCTATTCACGTTTCACACAATAGAGATTTTCTCCACTCTGGCTCAAATGTTTCGAGATTCAAAATTACGGCTAAATCAAGCCCTCGTATCATCCCTAACCATTCATATGACTCTTAGCCAAAGAATAACACACAAGTAGGAAAGATCCTTCCTCTTGAGTTGTCGGAACTCCACCAAATTCCAGGTCTATGCAGCCCCCGCCACGTAGGACTCGACTTTGCTTTCTGTTCGGGCCGAACCGACGGTCCGAACGGCGGGAAATCTAGAGAGAAGTCACTCTTTCTCTCTAAAACTGAATCTCAGCCCTTACTGCACCTCACTGCCGATTTTGTGTCTCAAAATGAAGAAGAAGACTATTTCAATTTTTGTCTTATTCAATTAAACTTTTCCAAAATTCCAATCTTGTCCCTTCATTTAACTATTTGACACATGGCTTAATCTAAGCCATTCATCTCCATCATCTCACTAATCATGCAACATGTGTCACATGGGTATATGTAGTAGGTGACTTTTGTCACATCACATGTCTTCTATTAACTGCTTACTTGCACCCGACACCCTGACTAAAAACGTGAATCCAACTGTCTTAGAATTCGACAAAATTCAACGTGGTAGCTACATTTCGCGAGACAATTCCAACTACAAGACGCTTTCATCATCTCGAGATAAAGAAAATTTCAGATTTTGATCGAAATTGATTTTACCATTTTTCGTAAAATTAGAATTTTCTAAGTTTACATTCTCCTCTTTAAAAAGAATTTCCGTCCCGAAATTCTAGACACCTACAACAAATCACATGCATATGCAACGTGCACTATACCATGCATGTAAACTAGTCATTTAAGTATTAAACGACTGAACCACATACCTTCATCCCTAAACAAAAAGGGATATGTGGCCCGCATCATGTTCTCGCGCTCCCACGTTGACTCCTCCACTCCACGGTGCCGCCGTAGCACCCTCACTAGCCTCACGGTCTTGCGTCGTAAAACCTGATCCCGACTATCCATAATGCACACTGGTCCCTCCTCGAGGTCCCATCCGTGTCAATCTCAATCTCTCCCCAATCCACTACATGAGTTAGATCTGGAGATACCGTGAGCATGGAGATGAAATACCCGTGGGACACCCGACATGCCGAGCAGTGTGCTTCCTTCTTCTCAACCGCACGTCATAAAGGCCTACCCTCGAGCATCTCAAGGGACCAATAAACCTTGGCGATAGCTTCCCGCCCGCCGAACCCGACCACTCCTCTTAGGGCATTACCTTCAAGAAGACGTGATCTCCAATCCTCGAACTCTAAGGGTCGACGCCGCACACAAGATAGCTCTAATTCCGGTTCCGAGCTGTGAGAAGACGCCGTCAGATCGCTCATCTTCTGAGTGTCTCTAATCAGATCAGGACTAGTGATGGAGCTCTCTCCCACCTCGGTCCAACATATCGGTGATCTACATGGCCTCCCATACAATGCTTTATATGGTGCCATCTGTATACGCGCCTGATAATTGTTGTTGTAGGCGAATTCCACTAAGGGAAAATGCTCTTCCTAGCTACCCTTATGATCCAGGATGCATGCTCGCAGCATGTCCTCTAACACCTGTATGGTCCTCTCTGACTAACCATCTGTCTGTGGGTGGAGTCAGACTATGGTCTCATTGTAGCTCCATAGCCTTGGAAACTCTTCCAAAAGTGCACCGTAAACCTCGGGTCTCTATCCACATTGTTACCAGTACCCATGTGCCTGAATTATCTCTGACATACAACGCGAATCTCTCCAATGTGAAGGTCATCCGCACGGCTAGAAAATGTGCCGACTTCGTGAGCCGATCAACTATCACCCATACCGCATCATGTCCTTGCGGTGTCCGTGGAAAGTAGGTCACAAAATCCATCGTGACGGGCTCCCACTTCCACTCAGCCACCTCCAATGGTTGAAGTAGCCCCGCCGCTCGGTGCTCAAATTTTTAACTCACGACACGTGAGACATCGTCGAACAAAGTCCCCTACGTGTCTCTTCATTCCGCCCGCACACCGATGTCAAGATCCTACATCTCGTACACTGATGCATCAAAAAATCGAGCAGTTGAATCTCCTTGAGAATCTCCTCTCTCAAATCGGTCAACTGGGGAACCATTACCCATCCTCTATATTGAAGACTACTATCTACGTGGACGGTCTAACCCTCGTCACCTGTACCTGACTGTACCTGGTCCCTGATGGACACTATCTCCGCGTCCTGCCCCTAGGGCTCTATCACTCTGCTCAATAGAGACGGTGTAGCTACCAAACTCCCCAACGTACCCTAAGCTTGCTCGCTGTACTGTAGCCAAACTGTCCCACAGTCTCGAGCATCCGCCACTCCCGGAAAGCTATACTAGCCAAAGCTCCCCATGACTTCCGACTGAGCGCATCAGTCACTACATTTGCCTTACCAGAATGGTAATGCAAAGTGAAGTCATAATCCTTTAGGAACTCCATCCATCTGCGCTGCCTCATATTGAGGTCCCGTTGCGTGAAGATATACTTCAGACTTTTGTGGTCTAAGTACACTTTGAACTGTTCGCCATATAAATAGTGGCGCCAAATCTTCAAGGTGAAGACTACGGCCGCCAACTCCATGTCCTATGTGGGGTAATTCTGCTCATGATTCTTTAACTGAAGGGAACCATAAGCTACTACTCTCCTCCCGACGCATCAAACACATCCCAGCTCGCCCTCGAGCATCACAATACAATCAGGTACCCCCGTCCCTATTTGGGACTATCAAGATAGGAGCCGCAGTAAGCCCCTCTTCAACTCTTGAATGCCTCTCCGCATCGGGTCATCCCAATCAAACTTGACCTCCATCCGGTCACCTTGTCATAGTGTTCCTAATCTGGAGAAATCCTCAATGAAACTCCTATAGTACCCAAACTAATCCCAAGAAATTGCATATCTCAAGACTCGGGACTCGCCCTCCCAACTCATCAAGGCCTCGACCTCTCCTCTCGGGCCCACTGACACGCCCGATGCCGACACCACGAGTCCCAAAACCCCACCCCGCAGCTTCAAAACTCGCACTCCTACCGAACTTGGCGTACAACCCGATGGTCTCTCGCCAACCGTAAAATAATCCTCGTTATCCTCTGTTCCCACTCGTGACGCCCATTTTCTTCGGGGTCCGCTGACTACCCACAACCTCGCGAAATCTATATGTCTCAGACACGACCCACACATGAGTAAACTAGCCACATGGGGCCTATACATCCATACTCATAAAACAAATATCTCAACTATATTCTCATAGTTTTCATGTTTGTTCTACAAAAAGATTTATACATATTTACAAAATATTTACTTAAAGCCACATTTCGGCTTTCTTCTCAAAAGATACCTCTATCGCATACCGCTTCCGGATAGTCCCGACTCGAAAGGGGGTCCCACGACGGGGTGAGCAAAGCCCAGTAGAAAATCTTCCTACAAGGGTTACTCCCCACCTAAAATGCATATGCAATGGCATATATAAACAATCAATCACATTTCATACAATTATTTTCTATATGAAATGTCTATATCATGCATGAGATGCAACCCTCATGCTCACCAATTCGAGTCCCAACCGACTTCACACCCGAATGCCAAATGTGAAATAAAACTAGTCACACACCCTACTCAAACCATTGAAAACCCTCCAATTTATTTATCAAAAACTGATTTTGATTATTTTCCCTTATTTTGTGGGCCACTTCGATTCTGGTTTACACCGTAGGGACGCCGCACGCTCAACATTTTCACGAACTTACATCGCCGGATCCATGTCTAATCGTGAATAATATGTGGACTTTCACCTCGGGGGATTCACTCCAACTTGCTCCGCCCCAAAACATGTAATTTATCATTTTGATCATTTACACACTCGTGACCCTACCTTGACTTTGTCCCATTTTTCCCGAGTTCACGACCCACTCCACCAACACCGATGAATAACCTTACCCTCGCACCCACACCCGACTCCGACGCGCGATGTGACCGCATATGAAATGCATGATGCCAATGCATTTTCCTCATGTTACATGCATGAATGAGCACTACATGAAACATTTACACATTCATGGATAATTATAATTTATACATATAATTTACTCACGCAAAACATATTAATACATCAAAAGCATGCATCAATATATCACATTTCCACACACCGCATGTTATTCAAGCAAGCCATAACACACAACAAGGTCTCAACTTGGAACTATTCAACAGGTACCTCACGCTCTTCACAAACATGAACCATATTGGTTCCAATCATCACTATCTCATCAACAACATAAACATCTAGAAACTTTCAGTTTCTAGTAAACCCTAACTCCCACAAATATGCAACCGGTCATGAAATCCATACCCCTGTCCCAAGGCTTGAACTAATTCACATGGCCTCACGGCCTCCCATAAGCAACCCTACCATTATAGCCTTTGAAGTTAAAAAGTAAACCAAGTAGGAAAATATCCTACCTCTTGGAAGTTGAAGAAACTCCCAAAACCGGAGTCCACGCGTAGATCCCACTGCGTGCACCAACTTTAGTCCTCGAACTTTCGAACGTCGACCGCCCGAAACCCGGGAAAATCCTCATTTTCCCTTTCCTCCTTCTCCTTTTTCTTCCTTTTCTCTCTAAGAAACGTTTCCCTCTTTTCCCTCTTTCCTTTCTTTTCCTTCCTTTTTGCCTTTCTTTTCCTTTTTCTCTTTTCTCCTCATTTTCTCTTCATTTCTCCTCATTTTCTCCTTGCTCCTTTGGTCCTTTTTCTCCCCCTTTTTGGAGAAGTCATCATCCGGTTAATGGGAGGAAATTTCCTCTCCCTTTCCTCAAACCAAATTGGTGGCCCTCAATTTTCCATCTTTAAATCATCATTTCTTTATTTCCTTTATGACATTACTCCACATGGCTCAATGTATTATGGATCCTTTTCCCACACATGGCTCATTGCATTAACATTTTGATGCCAAGTGTCGCACACTTGTGGTGCCATGGGCATCCCCTTATCTTGCCATGTGTCATTCGACACCCCACGCCTCGAAAAACGTGAAATCCCACCACTCTGCAATTCAACGAAAATCACGTGGTAGAAGCAATTCGTGAGACGACCAACTGAGAAGTCCGTTTCATTATTCGAGATCTAGAAAATTTCCGATTTTCAACCTAAATTTCTATTTTTACCCTTTATCCAAAAAATCTTGATTTTCTAGGGTTTCACACACTCTGACTGGGAGTATATCAAAATGTCATCCACGAAGACTATGACAAACTGATCTAGATAGGGTTGGAATACCCTATGCATGAGGTCCATGAATGACGCTTAGGGATATCTGTCTCCTTAACCCTCAGCTGATGGTAACCAGTGAGAAGGTCTATCTTGGAGTAGACTCGCACTCCTCTCAATTGATTAAACAAGTCATCAATCCTCGGCAATGGGTATCGATTCTTGATCGTAACCCTGTTCAACTGTCAGTAGTCAAAGCACAGTCGAATGGTCTTGTCCTTCTTCTTCGCAAATAGAACCGGAGCGCCCCATGGTGAAGTGCTCAGTCTAATGAACCCCTTGTCCAGTAACTCCTGTAGCTGGACTCTAAGTTCCTGCAACTCAACCGGTGCCATCCTATGCAGAGTCATAGACGGGCTAAGTACCAGGTAAATCGATACCGGGTCTACAACCCTCCAGAGGCAATCCTAGGGCTCATCCGAAAAACATCCTCTTACTCACAGACTACTCGAGGTAGATCTAAGTCCGGTCTCACCTCGTCCTCTAGGGTAAGGCTCGCTAGCCAACCCACCAACTGCCCATGACACCTGGACTCGTACACTGTCTTGGGAAAAATATCATGCTTGTCCCCCTGAAATACAACACGAGTGTCGTCCTACGTGTAGGCGATAAACCTCCTACGCTCACAATCGATAACGACTTTGTAAGCTGTCAGCCAACCCATCCCCAGGATGACGTCAAACTCTGACATGTCCATGACCCTCAGTCCACCGTGAGAACTCGAGATCCTAACTCGTAACCACGACATATCATCCCTCATCCTCACCCTATTCCCTAGGGAGAACTCATACAAGGGCCCTTCAAGGCCCCAACCTCTAATCCTTAACTCAGACACAATTGATGCAACAATGAATGAATGCGTAGCACCATAATCAAATAACACTCTTGCCCATAGGCGAGATAGAAAACGCACTTCGTATAACTCCGGTCATCCGCCGACTACCATGGCAGGATGGCGTAGGCACGCCTGAAATTTCGCCTCTCGAGGGCAATCCCTCCTCATATGTCCGGCCGGCAATGGTAGCACACCATCCGCCAGCCTTGACTGAACCCCGATGGTCCCCGCCCTGATGGTCGCGGCCTTGAACCTCGTGAACTAGAAGCCTCGCGCTTTCCCGAAATAGAAGAAGACCGCCTCCTTCCTCTTGCTACTAACACTCGTGATCCCGAAAGTGCCCGAGCATCCTCGATCTCTCTCTCTATGTCATGGCAGTCCCAACCATAGAGTCCATGTCTTGTAGGCGAAGGCCTACAATCCTGCCCCGAATGGACAACTTTAGCCCATTCTCGAATCTCCTGACCTGGGCCATGTCCGTGGCCACGTAGTCATCAGCAAAACGGGCTAACTCCGTGAATCTAGCCACATACTCGAACACGATCATAGTCCCCTGCTTAAGCTCTAAGAACTCCCCGAGCCTTCGTGACGAGCAACAACCGGAATACGGCCCATGAAAAAGATCATGGAACTCGCCCAAGTCATTGCCTATAGATCTCTAGGAGGTCTTTGCCCACCCACCATACTTGGCCTCACCTCTAGCCGGAATGCGCCTAGTCTAATCCTCGGGTCGTATCGTGAGGCGCATCTCCATAGCCTCCAATACCTTCTCACCCTGCATGAACCAATGGTCTGCCACCATCGGATCTCTCCCGTACGACTGGGCATGATAAAAGCCTTCAACTTTTTATGTCTCACTTAATCTCCGCCGCCCATCGCATTAGCCTCGTGCACAGCGTGAGTCGCAATCCCTATACCGCCAAGAAAAGCCTACCGGTCAAATACTAGTGGTGTCATTAGCACCTCGTGGACGCCTCTACGCTCGCTCGACTAGCCATCTACACATACAATGGCAAGTTAATATTCAATGCAAGATTCTAAGGCGTAGCTAATGTACCTCGACACACTATTCACATACCGAAAAATATTTCATACACTATGTCCATGAATTCATAGGTAATGCAAGACAATAAATTCATATATTAAATCATATTTAACAAAAAAAAATATTTTATTTTATTTCATTTTATTTAAAAAAAAAATTATTTATTTATTATTTATTTTAAAACCTCGTGAACATTGCTCATGAACAAAGGTCCCAAACAAAGGACTCAAAACAAAGGTCCGGCGTCGTAACCGGGTCGGTGCATAGGATGCACACCCAAGCGCTCCAGCCGCCGCCGGGTCGCGCCATATTGCGGGCACACCAAGCGTGTCGTGGCCCCTCTCGGTCGATCGTACTGGCCGTGACATGACCAGGTCGCAACGCCGCAAGACCGTACCGTCGCGAGCCGTGTCGCGGCGCCTCGGTTTCCGTGTCGCCATGCACCCGCGACACGCCGCGCGCTGCAGTTATGGCGCATGCCCAAATAAGGTCGCAACATTGTGTCGCAACACAACACCGTGTCGCAGGCCCCTTCCGATCACGATACAAAATTTGTATCACGACCCTAGCCCTTTCCGCGCGCATTGTATCGCGACCCAAAAGGTCGCCCCCATCCACGATACAAACTATTATATCGCGACTCACCTCCAAAAGCCAAGCCCGCGCGGCGCTGGGCGACGCCGCTTCCGCACGCAGCTGCCGTAGCGGGCCGTGTCGCGGCGCTACGGCTGGTCAGCTCTGTGACACTTTACGTCGCGATTGTATTCTCATTACGCCTATGCCACTTGCTCAGCCACGCATACGATACATTGTATCGCGATTTCCAGCCGGGAAGACGGGCAAAGAGCTCCAAATTCCAAAGACAAAAATATTTTATTATTATTTTTTTTCTTTGTTCCAACATCGGAAGACCACAAAATTTTTTTTTTTTTTCATTTTTGTGTAGAACAAAATAAATTCCTTAAAATTTATTTTATTTTATTTTATTTTTTTTTCAGTTTTGGCAATCGTAAAACTTCATAATTTTTTTTCTTCAATACATTTTTTCCTATGCTATTCACCACACATTTCACACAACATTCACAACAATCACACAATCACATAAAACACAATGCATGCAAGTTCTAATCTTGTCCCCAGGATCGCTCTAGGTAATCACATACCTAAAAACCCTAACATTATTTTTTGTGATTTAGTATAGAAAGGATCATTTTAGTGTATTGTTCATTGAGAGGTTTTGATTTTCGTGTTGCATTTGGATTTCAAAAACTCGAATTGCTAAATATAAGACACTTAGCCTAAGCCTCTTTCCATATTCCTAGTGCTATTGTTCTTTTTTACATTCTTAACTTTTTTATATGATTTTGCCTAAAAAACATTTATCCGGTAGTGAAAAAAGAAAAAAGAAAAAGAAAACGAATAGAGGAGATAGTAGAATCACAAAAAGGAGCTATTGACAAATTTGTTCTAAAATAGTAGAAGAACCTTCTAAGAGATTGAGTGTAGACAATCTTGAACAATCTAATGAAAATTTAAACATGAAAATCATATCAATGAAGACTCTACTAATTTGAATGATCATGATAATGTGACAAATCATATCAATGAGGATAGTACTTATTTGAATGAACAGATAATGTACCAAATGCATCCAATATTGAAGATGGCATTGATGAACACTTAGTCCTCCTCCTTGATATTTATGATCCTAGAAATCGGGGAAATCTCAACAATAAAGAGAGAGGGATATTTAGCTGAAAAGGGCCTATAAGGGAATTGAATCTTGAGTTTTATTTAGATATCAAATCTAGGCATTTTTCATATGCTTATTATTCTAGAAAGATGAGTAACGAGAGACATCATATAGAAAATGGTTGGTTTACTCTAAACACATGTGGATAAATTATATTGCTTTTTGTTGCAAATTGTCTACAACTCAAACAACAAAAGTTTTTAGCAAATGATGGATTGGAATGATCCGGAAGCATCTTAGTGAGACTCAAACAACATGAGAATAATATTGAGCATATGACTAATATGAATACTTGGATTGAACTAAGAGAAGATTAAAACATAATGAAACAATTGATAAAGATTTGCAAACAAGGATTTTCAAAGGAAAAGAACGCTGGAGACAAGTTTATTAAGAATAATTTCGTCAGGAAATATCCGCTAAAATAATTTGCGATCTTTTCAAGGATCCAACGAGAAACTTTATCAGGATCGTAATGGTAATTTTTTGGGGTTAATTGAAATGATTACAGAATTTGATTTGATGATGCAAGATCATGTTAGACGTATCCAAAATTAAGAAATTCATTACCATTATCTTGGTCATAAAATTCAAAATGAGTTAGTTTATCTTTTAGCCTATACTGTTAGAACTTCTATGATAAGGATCATCAAAGAAGCAAAATATTTCACTATAATTCTTGATTGTACCCCATATGTGAGCTATCAAGAACAAATGACTTAATAGTAATGACGTGTAAATATGTCTAGTAACAAAATAAAATAGAGGAGTACTTTTTAGAGTTCTTGAGGTGGATGGTACATCTGGATTAGGGATTTTTAATGAATTATTTAAATGCATGTAAGTCTCTTGATCTGAATGTTAATGATGTGAGGGGTCAAGGTTATGACAATGGTTCTAATATGAAAGGAAAACACCAAGGGGTTCAAAAGAGATTGCTTGAAATAAATCCGAGGGCTTTATATATGCCATGTGCTTGTCATAGTCTTAATCTTACTCTTTGTGATATGGCACATTCTTGTGTTAAAGCTGTTTCATTTTTCTGAATTAAAAGTGTCATATATATTCATTATTTGCAAATTCTACTAAAGATGGAAGGTTTTAATTGATAATGTTTTGGACTTAACCAGAAATCTTTTGTGTGTAATAATTACGGGAAAGTCGAATTAAAAGTGTTAAAGCTATTAGATTTCAAAACACCTCAAATTAGGCTAGCTTTGTTGCAGTCAGATAAATCTTGTGATGATGCAAGTCAAAAAGTGGAAGGAAGTTTGGTTAGTTCCCTTGAGAGTTTTGAGTTTTTACTTAGTATGGTTATTTGGTATGAAATTTTATTTGCTATTAACATGGTGAGTAAGAAGTTGCAATCTAAATCTATGTGCTTTGACACTACAACAAAGGAATTGGAAGATGTAATTTTATTTTTTGAAAAATATAGAAATGAAGGGTTTGAATCCGAAGATGAATATTACAAAAGTCTTGCATTTGATATGAATATAGTCGCTTTACTTCCAAGAAAACGTTGTATTTTTAGGAAAAAACAATTTGATGAGAATAATCATGATGAAGAAATACAATCAGCTGATGAGTCCTTTATAGTCGATTATTTCTTGGTTGTTGTGGATATGACAATTGCTTCTTTGAAAGATAGATTTGAGCAATTAAAGATATTTGAAAATATATTTGGATTTTTATTTGATTCAAAAGTTAAAGTCATGGTGATAATGAATTAAGAGAATCTTTGCACTAAATTTAAGACTACTTTTTCTCATAATAATTTGTCGGATGTTGATGCAAAATGACCTTTTTTTGGGAATGAAAGTGTTGCAATGACTTTGCCAATGTACTAATGTCACCAATTCTGAAATTTCGAGTTGGTCAAAGCCGCATTGTTATCCAAATGTTTCAATCAGATACCGAATCCTTATT
The DNA here is from genome assembly GCA_016808115.1 of Tetrastigma voinierianum. NCBI lineage: Eukaryota > Viridiplantae > Streptophyta > Magnoliopsida > Vitales > Vitaceae > Tetrastigma > Tetrastigma voinierianum. The sequence continues at coordinate 542,414 of JAEQBH010000097.1, read as the reverse complement.
AACGATGCTGATCGTAGTGCATCACCAAAGAAGTTTTTCAAAGTTAAAATTATTGAAATCCTATCAGATGTATCAATGTCACAAGAAAGATTGAATGACCAGCAATTTTATGTATTGGAGAAAAATATGTTAGAAAATATTGATGTTGACACTATTATCACCGATTTTTGCATCTAGAAATGCTCGAAGACAATGTTTTTTATGAACATTTATATGCTTAATCTAAAATTAAATGTTTCTATTTCGATTGTAAAAAATATGTTATTTGTTAAGTCTAATAAAAACTACCATTTACAAGAAATTGTTTTTTTATTATGTACACGTGAACTTTAATTATATACATTAGGGGCCCTTATTTTGTTACTTCGCCCCGGGCCTCGAAAATATCAGGACCGGCCCTGAACATAATCAACCTTCTAAAATCTTCAAGCTTGAGAGGCTTGGTAAAAATACATGTAATTTAATCTTGGGGTTTTGCAAATCTAATTCATCTCTCGTTTTCATAATGAACACTCCAATAAATAACATCTTCTATCAATGTGCTTGTTTTGATCAAGGGAATTTGAATTTTGGTAGTACAATTGCCGATTTATGCCCGCATATAGAAATCCCTCTATCGTTCAGAGTAAATTATCATTGAACAAAAACTTTAGCCATGTTGCATACAAATACATGATGCTTAAGTAAACAAGTTCAGTTTGGCCGTTGAGGGTCGCAGAGGTTGCTTCTTTTGAAGTCCAAGTAAAAGCGTATTACCTCAAAAACATAAAGCTAGATGTGCTTTTTTATCATCCAAATCTCCTTCTCAATCACTATCATTGTGTTGTGTAATGCATATATAATAGGACATATCTTCATCCAATAATGTAGCAGAATTCCCAGCGTATCACAACTCTTATTTTGTTCTTGGCATTTTTTCTCCTACACAAATAGTATCCGCTTTCTCAGAATATGCTCATTCAAACGGTGGAGAAAATAAATTGTCATTGCAAGAATTATAATCAAGATTCACATCTGAAGCTTTAATTTCATACACAAAGTAAGTTGACAACAATTTAATTATATATTGACTAGCGAATATCACTGATTTTTCTTTGATGAGTACTTCGCCCTCACGCTATCCCGTCAGGCCATTGATGATATCTGCTACACCACACCGAGGCTTCACCATCGCGGACACTGTTTTAGAGTCAAGATTTCTGCTGGCCTCCAAATTTATAGTTGTGTTTGGTTCCCGAAAAGTATTAAGGAAAAAAAGTTATTTAAGAAAATTTATTTCTTTTGTTTGGTTGGGTAAAGATAAATTTCAAAGAAAATCAAATATAAATAAAATTACTGAAAATGTCACATTTTTAAATTATTTTATTTTTATATTGATGAGTGATCTAAATAAAATAAGTCTGAAGTAACAAATAAAAACAATATATTCAATTTAACTTGATTTTTATTTTCCATCACATTTTCTTTCCTCTTACTTTTTAACCTCAAATTTTCCGAACCAAACAAATTATAGAGAATGAAAGCAAAAACAAGGAGAAAAACAGCATAAGGCAAAAACAGGGGACTGTGTTTTTAGTTCCCACACCTTCCCTTTTTTTTTCATTTCAATCTGCTTTTTAAAAGATAGAAGACAAACCACACTCGCCATTTCTTTACTAACCTCACACTCCGTGAACATACACCAAAAAACTAACCATGGTTTAAATATTTAAAAAAAAACATGCAAAGAAGATATTTAAAATAAAAATCACCCATCTAGAGAATGTCGTGAACGCAAAGAGGTAGTTCGTGTTAGCGTATAAAGAGTTTTAAATTCTGAATGACATCCTCATGCAAATCCTACCATTAACATGAGAACGAAATAGTACTTAAACGGCGATGGTTTTCTCAAGATTTGCAACCTGTTAATTCTCGCAAGCCACCACTGCCCGCACTTGTTCGAAATAAGAAATTGAAGTCACGGGGACAATTAATCCAAAGCATTAATGTCGATTAACTATTATATATAATAACCGTGAGGAACATCATATTATGTTAGTTGGGCATTGGAGTAATTAATTACATTTCAAAGCAAAAAATTACTATTAATCCACATAATAATTTAAAGTAGTCTGCATGTTAGTAGCATACATCAAGATGGTCAACTCAAATGGGCTCGCAAACACAAGATTTTTCCAAATTTGAATAATTTAACTTAAAAAATTTTGATAACCTACAAAAGGGAGAAAAAAAATTCAAGTGCGAGGGAGATGGCGAGAGTGAGCCAAGATGTGTCCTTGGCGCATAAAGATCGGCTGCATGTTTAGGCTTGATAAACTTGAACTCAATGTTATAAGGAACATTGATTATGCTTACTAAACAAGAACAAGAACCATAACAAATAACATGAAAATTGACTAAATATGAAAGGTACACATGGCTATTGAATTGAACACATATTGAACGGGAATGCTAGGAATGCCATGTACCACGGAGTGACCCAAACTCGCTCATGTGATAGTCACGCGAATGACCCAGCTTGACAAAGACTGGTTTGGTAGTCATTGATGACGCAACGATCGCGTTTATATCTCGTAAAACCCGAAAATTCAATTTTTATGAAAAGGGTAAAACGATAATTTCGCTAAAACCTAAATTTTCGTATCTTTGATGAAGAAACGGACTTCACCGTTGAATTCGTCTCGCAAAATCTAGTTACCCCGTCGAATTTTGTTTGATTCCGAGATAGTCGGAATTTCACGTTTTTCGAGGCTTCGGGTGTCAAGTAACAACACATGACATATCATGTGGATGGCACATGGAACCCTAGGGGAGTGAAACATGGCAAGACCCTTGTGGTGCACTTGTGTAAATGGCTCACATGGAGCCAAGTGTCAAATGAGGAAATTATTGGAAAATAACAAATTCATGAAAATAAGGAAAATGGGAATAAGACATGTGGCAAGGAGGGAAAGTGGGGAGGAAGCTTCCCACTAGGCCAATTCGGTCAATGACAATCAAAAAGAGAGAAATATAAGTGAAAGGAGAAAATCGATAAGTTGTGTATTTGACTGGAAACGGTCAAATGAATAGTAATTTTGAAAAACAAGCCCAGAAAATCGAAAATGTTCTGAATAATGTATTGAGTCTAAAGAAACTGAAACAGATTAAAACGGACTTCGTTTAAGGGTTTTTGAAGCGTCCGATGATTTATGATGAAAATGCCCTTTTTACGAAATAGTTTTAAAAATATTCCTTGTAACCCTAGAATTTTTTCTAAAGGATGTTCATGATAGGAAATAAGTTTAATTAGAGTATTCCATGGTCAATTTTATGATTGGACGATCATGGAATATTTTCGGAGTTTTATTGGTATAGGGGTATTATTTAAGAAGTATACTTAAGTCATTTAATGAGTAAGCCTAATCTAAGTAAGCAAAGCAAGAACCAATAGAATGGTGACATGTAAGCTTATGGACTCATGTGATTAAAAATGGACCTATAGAGCTTTCCATAAATTTTGATATTTATCATAAATTAGTTAACTTAACTATGGTTAGTGGATGAGTTAAAGTTAACTAACGTCAAACTTAACTTTGGTTAGTTAAAGTTAATTAAGGTTAAAAGGATATTCGTGTTAGCAAACCATGAGAGCTAGTTAAGCCTAACTATGGTTCAAGTTAGTGAGATTTTATAGATCATAAAGTGGAATTAGTTGCTTTTGGACTATGGTTACATATGGACTAATGAGAATACAAGGATGCTAACCATGGCATGGGGTTAATTTAAGGATAATTGAAGGGCAAATTAGGCATGAAAAATATCATTTAAGTGTATTTGTCTTTGACTTCTGGGTGCATAATGTGGTGAAACAAATTTTGAAGACAAAAAGTGAAGCCAAAAGGGAAGCGTACAAGGGAGAAAATTCTGCAGCCCCTTCCCAAGCAATCCAAGAAATTCTCATGCCATTTCAAGTGTTCATCATGTCCATGAAGTGCCCTAGATCAAACCCTAAGTGAAAAAGCAAGTTTTTAAGGTGAGAGCACCACTACTATGAATTTGAAGGTTAATGAAGGAAATGGTTATATGATGGTGTAAATGAGTTTATTGGCATGCCTTTATGTAGATTTGAACAAGAGATTTCATTGGAATTCAAGTGAAGATCAAGACACCAAAACTCTTAAGGTAAGCAATTAGGGTTTTATGGATTATTTATCTAAACCTTCAATTGAGTTATGTTAAGGCTTTAGCTATTAAATTGACATGATTCTAGGTTGATTTTGCCAAGAAATTGAAAAGAAAGAATGAGATTATATGATTAAAATTTAGGTCAACCTTGGATTTTAATGGAAGTGGGATGTTGTTTGATTGGTTTTAATTGATTTAATGACATTACTTGAATACTTTAAGGAATTAATGGAATTAAAAGTTGAAAGAAAATGAGATATGCGCATGGAGAGGGTTAGCCAAGAGAGGGTTTTCAGAATTTGGAAATGCATTTGTTTGATTTAGCGACCAATCAATGGTATCGATGAATTGTCAAATGTAATTTTGTTGGAAATAAAATGGAAGAAATTGAAGATATAATGAGGAATGTTTGATATGTAGGATTTGACCAATTCTAGGAAAAGTATGAAAGTTGAGTTTCAATTGATTTCTCAATCAATCTGAAGTGTGATTAAATGCCTAATGATGTATTAGTATTAAAGTTTTAAGAAGAAGAATTGATTATAGCATAAAATGGAATTTTCTTGCTAAGGTGAAGGGCATTAAGGGGTTTTTCACTTTAAGCATGCTAATGGTTTGATTTAAGGCTTGTAATGATGTTGTCATGAGCCTTGATTTAATTGAAGTGAATTGATAAGTCGAGATTAAGTTGAATAATAAAATGCTTAAGAGTTGCTTTCTCGATTTAATAGAAAGTATATTATGTTAATGGTTTAATTGAATATGATTAAGGTATGAATGTTAATGGATTAAATGGATAATGTGTGACTCAGAGAGGAAAGTGATTTAGGACAAGGTGGAGGTGGAAAGTTTTTAAAGGAGGAAAATGACTTAAATAACTAAGGTGAGGGAAAATGTAAATGTTTATGGAAATGTATATTCATTAATGTTTACAAATATATATGTTTTCATATTTCCATGTTATAAATGTTTAAATGAAAAAGAAATGTTGTTTTTTTGATTTTAATCATGTAGAAAAAATATGAAATGATTATGGTTTCCATAGTTTTATAAAGCATGATCTATGGTTTCCATATTAAATGAAAATGTTTATGATTGAATCCATGGTTACCCTATGTTACAAAGATAAAGTTTAAAGGAAAGTCGACTGTGTTGCTTTAAGCGTGCATGGTACATGGAAAGTGGATACGATTTTATGTAGGAAAGGCGCAGTGATGCATATCGCCATGCACTTGAAAAATACGATAATGTTACCAATGCATGATGTGATTTATTCCATAGTGCAATGTTATCTAAAAGAAAGACACAATTTAATTATCAGAGGTTCCTTTGGGCCATCAGTAATCGTAAGACTGTTTCATCGAAGGTCCTTTCACGGGCCAACGGTGGTTAACGGTAGGTGGGTTCCATTGGATATGACGGATTCAAAAAGAAAAAGAGAGTAATGTAAATGTTTATTGAAATGAGATATTTATACAATTGTTTTACACATTGTATTTGAACTAAATCTAAAAACATTATTTTCCTATGGATTGTACTCTTACTAAGCTCCTTTAGCTCACCCTCTTTCCAAATGTTTTATAAAATGTTTTTGTGGGTGTAGACGATGAAAGGGGCCTGAGCATCCTCCCAAGACAAAGGACTTAAGGGCCCCACCCCGGCCCACTCCGACGAGGGGTGGTCCTAATTTCACAGTTATAGGCAGCAGACCGCTTTCTTTCGCCTCGTGAGAGTTTCGAACTCAATAAAGGGACATATTGTGGGGAGCACTTCTCACTACCAACCGGGCTAATAGTCACTGGCAGCCGAGAGTGCTCCCATTTCAACAGCGCCCCGTCTGGGTTCGAGCTCACGAGGCGAAGAAAAGCGGCGGACATGCCCCTATACTGCGGGAGCTGGACCACCGCCGGAGCGCCGTGGGGCCCTTACAAAAAAGGCGCCTTATATCACAGTCCTCACCCGCCCACTCCGACCTGAGGGTCAAGTCCACCCACGCTATCCCCTAGCTCACAGGGTTTCCTTTCGCCTCCGTGGGTTTCACTGGGACCATGAGCTTAGTAACACTGAGGTAGTTCCCACTCACCAACTACTTCAGCCTCGCCTGGTAGTGGAACTACCGAATGGGTATCTGGGTCACGGTCTCAGTTATTTCGACGGAAAGCAAAGAAACCCCCGTGAGCTAGGGGGATAGCCTGTGAATTGGACACCAACCCTCCGCCTGGAGCGGGCCAGCGAGGACCCGTGATAAGGCGCCTTTTTTTGTAAGGCCCCACCCCCTCGGCCCACTCCGACGGAGGGCGGTCCCACCACTGTGCCTATCCCCCCCAACCACAAGTGCCACCGTGCGACCATGAGCTTAGGATACTATTCGAGTGTTCCCACTCACCAACCCGGGCTACTAGCCCGCCAGAGCGCGGAACTACCTCGAACGGGCATTCAAGCTCATGGTCCTGTGGAAGCTTTTCCATTGTTTTCTGCATTTCGTGGATCAAGAACTGATCCTACACACTTCAAGAGGTGAGGGATCTTTCCTCTTTGGTTATTTCCTTGTTTGGGGCCATGGAAATGGCTATGTTGAAACTGATTTTATGGGGACTAAAATCTGGAAATGGCATTGTTGAAACTGATTTATTTAAATCTTGAAATGACTTTGTTGAAACTGATTTTATGGGGATTAAAATCTGGAAATGGCCTTGTTGAAACTGATTCATGTGGAGGATAAAATATGGAAATGGTCTTGATTTATATGCGCGGATTAAAATCTGTAAATGGTCTTGTTGATCCTGATGAGATACAAGCATGATGATGCGTTGTGTGCTTTGGTATAGTTGATTTTGATTTGCAAGAAAAACATGCTGAATTTCCAGGGCTTTCATGCATGCCTAACATGCAGAATGTTCTAGGTTTATAGACTGAAGAAACTGAATTTGGTGTAGTATTGTATGCATGAAAAACATGCAGAATTTTATGGGCTTTCATGCATGACTAACATGCAGAATGTTCTAGGTTTTTAGGACTGAAAACTCAGTTTGGTGTATCCTTGTGTGCATGACTAACATGAAGAATGTTCTAGGTTTTTTTATACTAAAGAAAACTCAGTTTGGTATATTATTACATGCATGAAAAACATGCAGAATTTTATGGGCTTTCATGCATGACTAACATGCAGGATGTTTTGGGTTTATAGATAAAAGAAAATTCAGTTTGGTGTATCCTTGTAAAAATGACTAACATGCAGAATGTTCTAGGTTTTTAGGACTGAAAACCCAATTTGGTAGTATTATATGAATGAAAACATGCTGAATTTCCTAGGCTTTCATGCATGCCTCAATATGCAGAATGTTCTAGGTTTTTAGACTGAAGAAGACTGAATTTGGTGTAGTATCAGACATGCATGAATAACATGCAGAATTTTATAGCTTTCATGCATAACTAATATGCAGAATGTTCTAGGTTTTTAGGACTGAAACTCAGTTTAGTATATCCTTGTATGCATGACTAACATGCAGAATGTTCTAGGTTTTCATACTGGAAGAAAACTCAGTTTATATTATTGTATGCATGAAAACATGCAGAATTTTATGGGCTTTCATGCATGACTTGTTTTGGGTTTTTAAATCAAAGAAAATTCAGTTTGGTGTATCCTTGTATGCATGACAAACATGCAGAATGTTCTAGAACTAATATGGTTATTGCATGTTATTGCATGTGCTGTTATTTTCTGGGTTTTAAGACAAAATCAAAGTTGGCTTGTCATTTGAATGAATGCCATGCAGAATTTTCTGGAACTAATCTGGTTAGTGCATGCTTATGTGATGTACTGATTCGAATATGTGTAATATTAACATGACTGCATGTATGTTAAATATATGAAATATTGTGTGCATTAGACATGAGTGTTCGTAGCACACACATAGTGTACGGTGTAGAATGTCCATGTAGAGGTTTGCATACATTGGTCATGGGTCCGAGTGCAAAGGGCAGTGTTTCCGCAAATTGTATCAGACGTGTGTGCGGTAACACCATTACATGAGAGTGTATATGGTACCGATTTCGTAATCGCATTCGTGTCGAATCATGGGCTCGAATGGACGGTCAAATTGAGTTCCATAGTGTTAAACTAAATGGAAAATGAAATGTGTCAGCGAGTATAGGATAGATACCTCTCAGAAAAAACCCGAAAACCCGTTAGACAACACTAATTTCCAAGGAAAGTCCGAAAAATGCCTGAGGGGTAAGAGACCGCTGGTGAGACCCCTCGAAAGTTCTGGCTGGCCCAAAAAGACACGAACGATCAAATAAATATCACATAGACTACTTAGAAAGTTGTGAGATGGGAGCCTAATCGACTCAAGACTGATTTCCCATTGGCACTACAAGTAGGTGGTGGCTCTGAGGTTGACTCGCATTGGGCATGTGTACAAGGTCGCCTCATACATGCATGTAGATTTTTTCCATGATAGATAACGTGTGTACCCGATTGGTTTGGTTGGTTTGACTGTGAAAGGATCATTTGCATGTGCACCTAGGTAGGTGCCAGCCCTTTATAGGATTTATCTCTACGCGTTAGCTCACCCCCGTCATGGGACTCCCTTCGTGTACAGGATGTGCACAAAGTGCACGACCCTGGGGAGAGGCCGATTACGGCGGGCCTGATCAGGCCTTGATTCTGTTTCAGGTATATATTGTAATCCACCTAGTTTTAATATATGTTTTGTATTAGGAGGATAAATAACCTTAGGATCTATAGAAATGTATGGTCTTGTAAACTGTGATGGACGAGTATGATGATGGGCCCTATTAGGTCGCTTTAATTATGTACGGGTCTCATGATACGAGACACATGTGTTTCGCAGCTCGTAGTCAATGGGACCCTGCTCAGTGTCACAGCTGGACACCTCCGCCACGCGATGACCACTTTTTGAAAATGTATGCACCTTTTATAAATAACTACTGCGGCACCTTTATTTTGTAATGTATATATTTTTTTAAAGAAATTAACTACGAGAGCTCCGATCCTACGGGTGTAGGTACGCAGTGGTCAGGGTAAATCCCCCGACTGAGCTCCGCTATAAAAATATTGTTTATATTTCTATTGTGTTCAGAAATGATTTCAAAATTTTGATTTGAAATTTCTTATGGTGACTTGATGTCTCGTAGTTAAATGCTGAGTAAATGAACATTTTGGGAGTGTAAAATGTTTTATCAGAGGTGTCAGAAAATTAGGAAATGTGTCGAAAACAAGAGGGAAACTCTGCCCGATTTTCTGCAAAATGTTTAATCGTATAAAAAGGGTTTAATGTTTAAAAGAAAAGAAAAGAAAATTTCCACCATGTTTAATAAGATTTTAATGGAAAGCATAATTGTATAAATGGGTTCGCTCCACGGATTCATTTTTAAAAAAGGGTTTAAAATAAATGTTTTCTCAAACTATTGAGTGCTCCGGAGGGTCCTCAAAGTTAGGAAGAGGAACCGGTTGGGTCCTTCAAATGAGAGAGAAATAAGAGAAAATAGAAATGAGAAAAAGAAAATTTAAAAGAAAAATGATTTTTGAGCAAACAAAGAAAGGTGTTCAGCATAAGAAAGGAGAAAAGGAAAGAAAAGGGAGGAAGAAAGAATATAGTAGGAAACCCAACAGGAGAGAGTAGAGAGAGAGAGAGAGAGAGAGAGAGAGAGAGAAACTGAAAAAAGGTTTTCTCTCGTTTCTCTAAGATCTACGTAAATCGAAATGTGTGGGTTTCGTCGAGCAAGAGGTAAAGTCGGTCCACGCAATGATGGCTACATGTGGGTACCAAAATCTAGGGGTTTTGTCAAACTCTAAGAGGTAGGGAATTTTCCTACTTGGATTATTTTTTAGCATAAAGGCCATTTAATGGCATGGGCGTTCTTTAGGGTCGTAACTGGCCACGTGATTTAGTCCCAAGATTTTGGGACTAAATATTGGAAATTTTTGGGGCTGGTTCCGAGCAATCCCTGACTGGGTTGAGGTTTGGTTTTAATCCCGGGACTGATGTTTTCGGGTTTTGTTGAGTTTTTCGGTATCATAGTAATTTGTTGATGAATGGAATTAAAAATTGGTTCGTAGCCGTGGGGCCGAGAGGTCTTGCACATTATGGGTCCGAGATTTTGGCCATTTTGTGTGTTATTGCTGGAAAAAAATAAATAACATGCTGTTGTGTGTAAAAATCATGTTAATATATACTTGCTTGAGGTATTAACATGGAAATTGTGATGAATGGACATTATATGTAGAAAATAATTATCTGGGGTATCAATGTTGCATGTATCTTATTGTGTATGTTACATGTTATGGTATGGAGATAAGCATAATTGCATTTCATAATACCTTGAGACATCGCGTGATCAAGTGGTGTGTGCATGGTATTGGTTGTGCATTCTTGGTGAATGTGGTCAGGCTTTCGAAAAGGAATTGGGACAACGTCGACATTGAACTCACGGGTGCATAAAATAATAATAATAAATTTTGTGTGTTTGGGTGGCTCAAGATGGGGTAGATCCCCTCATAGGAGTAAAAGACCGAATTTTATTTTTGGTTAGACCTTGAAGGCGTGAAGCTCATGATGAACCCAGAAAATTAGCGACTCACCAAAAGCTCACGTAGGATTTGATGAAATTAAATAAATATTAGGGTTGTCCAATGGGTTAAGTCATTGGGTGAAACACCATTAATTGGTTTCACACTTGGCATTTGCTTGTGTGAGGGAGTGCTGTTTGGACTCGAGTTATGGGCGTAAGTCTCATCATGCATGACATGAAATATTCATATAGAATTGCATTTCGGTATGGAATGTGATTTGATGTATGTGCCGCGTGCGTGTGAATTTAGGTGGGGAGTATCCCTTGTAGGAGAATTTTTCTACTAGGCATTTCTCACTCGTCATGGGACCCCTTTCAGGTACAGGGGGGAGGGGGGGTGTACAGGGAGACAGTGCTCCGACGAGGCCGTGATTATGAAGGAGGCCAATGTGTGGCCTTGATATTACCTTTGTACAAAGTACTTTGTATAAAAGAATAGTAACTAAATTTTTTTGGGACTATTGTCTAAATAGTCGGGTATGTAATTATGGTAAGAGGGTCGTGATCGGACTTTTACGGATTGTAATTAAGTGTTTTATTTTCAAATTTTAGAATTAAATGTGAATGAATGGGTCCCGATAAAGGGATGTATATTGGGGATATGGACAAATGGACCCTGTGTGGTGAATACTACTTCAGTTGAGACCTTGGGTAGGTTATGATTATACTGTTGTACAGGTTGTATGTTGGGTAGAGCTCCCCGAACAAAGGAGACTCTGGCGATTTTTTGTGAAAATATGGATCCTAGATAAATGGGACACAACGATTATTGGTATCGGGTCCTCGAGAAATCCACAGGAATTTCGAGGGTTGAAGGGTTGTCAACGGGACCCTCAGATTTGGGGCGTCACATCATCTCAATTACTTCTAGCACCCAACCGCCTCAATTATATCGAATAGTGAGATAAATGAGATTGGACGACTGTGTAAACAAATCGCCTGGGGCATCAACCTCGACAGGTGTTATGCCTCAATCAATGCGTAATGCAAGTGTTAGACCAGGAATTGTAAAACCGCTCATAAATTTCCACCTCAAAACTGCTTATTTGATAATCGCCCACTTCATAGATTAATATATATGTATGGGTTTAAACCCAGGAGAGGGCAGATCCTTTCTTTTGTACGATCAATATTCAATAGAGGAGTAATAAAAAAATTTGTGTAAGGGACTTTGAGACTTTTCCACATATATGGGTACTTCAAAGCATTTGCGATTTAATCTTGTTAAGCTTTATGATTATATCTTTTATGCCAATCCTCTCCTCTAGGAGTTCTCCATTACACTCCAACCCCGAGTTCGTAAGCTAAAACTTCAACGTCTTTACCAGTGCATCTTTTCGTCCAGTCCTCAATAGGTGCCATCTATGACTTTCATTATTTTGTATCGAATTAAAGCCTTAACTTGTTGCCTTAAGCTTTCAATTCCCCAAAACATATCATCGAGTGGGTTTTTTAACAACGTAAGCATCTAGCAACATTATACCCTAACTATAAATTCCTTTGAGCCATATACGTTTTAAAACCAATCATCAAATTTAGGAAGAAAGCCTGACAATTTCTAACATAAACATGTGAGAGTTTTAATGATAGTTGGTCTTACATGCTATATGTTTTGTGATAATAATTTGAGGAAAAAAAATTAGAAGATAAATTCTCCATTACTTGGAATGCTTTACCTGGTGCAATGTAGCCAAGAGTACCTAGGGTTGTGGTTTGTGTCGCGGTCTTGTTATGAACCAAAATCTTTGCAATGCCAAAGTCACCCACATGAGCAACCATCTGACCATCCAAGAAGACATTGTTGGGCTTCAAATCATAGTGCACCATAGGCTCAAATTGACCATGATGAAGACACTCTAAGGCTAATGCAACATCCAACATGATGCTAACTCTTTGGAATAGATTCAAGCAGTGGTTGAAAGCATACCATCATTTCTCAAGGATTCCATTGGGCATGTACTACAGTACAAGAGCTCTTAGCTCGGGGTTGGAGCACAAGCTTATGACTTTAACAAATTTACATATTCGAGACACTTGACACCTTGCATTACATGAAAACTTTTGAAAGCACCCTCTAACTATAAATTCAAAACTTTCACAACAACAAGTGTCCTTTCATAAAGTATTCCTTTGAAGATAGAACCAAAGCATCCCACTCCCAGGATGTGGCTTGAAGAAATCATTTGTAGCACGAGTGGCTCTTGATATGAAATCGACCTATGCTCCATTGTTGAGTGCTGCGTTTATATATTATTTTGTGTTTTCACATTATTCTTTTGACGTTTCATCATAATGACAGTGACAACAATGAGTATTGATGTAAAAACAAAAACTGGAAGAATAGATTTCAAGAGAAATTTAGCTTTAGGTTTTCCTGTAGTATAGTTTTGCGAGGTGGAGCGTGAAGATTGGTTGCATGTAGAGTGCTTCATTCTCGAAGATCTTGATGTAAAATTTAGAAAAAAGTCCTCGTCTAGGATTTTCCCGAGAAAAGTTATCGCAGACAAATTCAAGTAGTGGAGATGTAAACTTGACATCAAAGATTTCAGTATTTCCCAAAGATATTTTTGTGGGAGAGGTCGGGATTATCGATGTTATCAAGTCACCATTTGTTTAGGAATAGGCCCCAAGAATGAGTTCTTAGACAGGTAAGAAACACTTAAGCTTTGGAGGCCTCTAAGAATTGCTGGAATTTTTCCTGAGATTCTATTCCAAGATAATTCTATGCTTTGTATCATTTTCAATGGTCTCATGTTGGCATGGAGGTTTCCTTCCAATGAATTGGATGATAAATTTAAGAACACTAGATTTTCAAGACTCCATAAACTTGATGGAATTGATGAGGTGAGTGTATTGGAACTCAGGAACACCATTTATAAATGACTTAGATTTCCAATGCAGCTTGGAATTGATTTAGGCAGATTATTATTCTACAAGGCCATTTCCCCGGGATTGGCAGGCAAATCTTTGTGGGAATGCTTTTCAAAGTTGGTTACCATCGAGTACAATCTCCGTAAGCTTTTCATCCCCTTAATTGTTGATGGAATGGTCCCACTCAAATTGTTGTCACTCAGAAATAGCATTTTCAAATTTCTCAAGGAACCAATTCCCTATGGAATCAGACCTTTTATGTTGCATGACTATGAGTAAAATTCTTGAAGGGAGCTTGAAATATTTCCAATAGAATCCAGTAGGAGGCTGGAGAAAGGATTCCCCCTCTTAAACAACATTTTCAAAGATCTGCATCTTGTCAAATCAATGAGGAAACTGAGTTCTAGACTTTCTGGTTTATTCTCAAGTTTATTTGCTTCCATATTGAGTATTTGTAGGTTTTCCAAATGACCTAGACCTGCAGAGACTGATCCAGCAATTGGTTATAACTTAAGTCTAACAATGTGGCCCGAGAATAACCAGTAGATGAAGGAATACTTCCACTAAATTGATTTGTACTTAGGTAGAGTTCCTCAAAGTTCGGAGACGGAAGACAAAGTTGATGGGTTCTTGAAAGCAGGAGTTGAAACCTAACGCGAAATTACTCATGATGAGGAGATGTTGAAAATTGAATTGGGTATTGTCCCATTCAGGTTATTTGCTTCTAAACCGATTATCCCATGTTTTTATCAGGCCCTTAACCACTTTACCAACCACTGTTGTGACATGCTCTTCCTTGTTTTAACTTTTTTTTTTTATCAATTTGATACCTTTAAAATAAATTTTCAAATTCCAAAATTACTTTACAAATTTTAAATTTATATTTATCTTCATTTCCAATTTCATTCGTTAAATCTCAATTTCATAAAATCTCATATTTTATTTTCTATTTTTTCAAATTATCAATTTCTTACAAAAATCTTCTTCTTCAAAATTCTCAATTTTTAATTTCCAAACTTAAACATATTCTAAAATTCAAATCCCATTTTCAATTTAAATCTCTTTCTTAAAAATTTAAATTTCAAATTCTCAATTCCTTTAAATACTGAAATTTCAAAACTCAATTCAAAATTCTCGATTTCTACAAATTTTAAATCTTAATTTTCCAGAATTCAAATGTCTAATTTTCAAATTTCCAAAATTTAATTTACAAAACCCAAATTTCCAGTTTCCAAAATTCAAGTCTCAAATTTCAAATTTCCAAAGTTCCTAATTTTTGAAATTCAATCTCAAATTTCAATTTCAAATTCTCAATTCTTACAAAATTCAATTTCCAAATGTTCGAAATCAATATTCAATTTTCAAAATAGTTTTAAAAAGTTTCAATCACATTATTAATTCTATAACTCTAATAAAAATGAAGTCTTGTGGAGTTAATTTGTGTGACAAATAAATGAGCCGTGGTGGGGGCCCGACATTCCATGTACTCCATATTAAATAATTTGAAACTTTATGTATAATTTGATTTCCTAATTTGATCATGAATCTTTCCATAGTTATTATTCCACTAACATTGTCTTCTATTAATAGCGCTTACGATTCGTCACCAAGGTATGTACTCTTTTCTCTTTGACTCTACTTATCTATTTAATTTAGTTATTTGTTGATGGTTTGATGTACACTTGTGTAATTATGAGAGATAATTCTTGGTATGTATTAGTTAATCAATTGATTGCCCGCAGGTTCCATAACCCGATTAGTAGAGACTACGACTTTAGGAGATTTAGATGAGTGCTACAACTCACTACCATATATTCCCAATAGGTAACATGACTTTTGAATTTTGACTCGATTTTTCCTAGACTTTTCTTTTCTAAAAAGGGAGTCAGAGATTAGGGTTTTTATTTCTTATATTGTTTTTTCCCTCTAAAAAAATAAAAATAAATAGCGACTCCAAACCATTTTCAAAATGGTTTTTTGAAAATAAAATTGAGTTTCGACTTTTAGTAGGAAAAGCATCATAGCTAAAATGTTGTGTCTACAAGAGGCCATATTCAGATACAGGTTCGGGTTGATTGAGACTCGATTTACAATAAAAAATCAAAATCAAAGTTCAGAGTTTTTTATGCTATTTTCCCTTATTATTATTGATCACTACAAGTGTAAAATTGAAAAATGCCTTCTTGGTAATAATGTTTTAAAATTTTATTAGTAATTCCAATCTACATTATTATCCTAATTCCTCCACCATCTTTTCTCTTCTTCATTAACTCTTGACATATGCAAATCTTTTTAAATTATGAGATACTTGTTTTCTCTAATTTAAAAATCACTACTTATTTTTTTTTAATTATCTTTTTATACATTATTAAGTACGGAAGTTTGGGCTAAATGCGTTTACTTGATCAGTTTAAAATCTAAAAGTGATTTAAGAAATAAATTAAAATAATTAATTTATACAAATTTCATAAATTTCTTTCACTTTTGTTACTTGATCTGTTTTTAAAATAACAAAGGTCCAACGAGCCTAAAAGAGAGTCAATGATAAACCAAAAAGTGCATTAATGCACTACACCCAAAACTTTAAATAAACATTGTCCACAATGTGAGCAAAATAAACTAGGGGAACAAGAAAGTCCCCTTGCTAGTCATGTGCATGCTCATCCTCTAGTGGTGGTGGGATCCTCCTCTTAGGAGCCCTCATTTCACTCAAAATTTATGCTCTTTTAGATTTTTTGAACTTGCATTCAAATGCACTAAAACAAACAAATCAAACATACTAGATTATTCAAAAATGAAATTGAAACTAACAAAGAAAAAATTAATGGATTAAGAAATTCTTCGGATTGAAACTAACCAAGAAGCTACTCCATTTGTAGAGTCCAACTAGACTCTTCGGAGAAGTTCGAGAGCTTTGCGGTGGCTTATCATGCATTATATCCAAAGATACTTCTTCATCCTCATACTGCATATGTATGGTTTCGCCGCTCCATTAGCTAGGAGGGAGAGATCTATTCTCACACTTTCTTCGTTTTCCACGAATTGCATGCTATGGTCAAAATTAAACTTCATTTGTTTTTGTTAGGATGCAAATATAGCTCCCTATCTTTCAAGATCAAGCAATACATGGCTTGTAAGGAGGAAGAGTTTTTCCCGATATGATTGGTAGAAGGCAATCCTCTTTGTTTTCCCATACCACAAACTCGATGGATGGGAGGGTGCAGGGGCGGGCGGACAATTCATCTGGAGACTACCTTTACAACATTATCCCTCCATAGAGGCTATTGTTGTTAGCGACTACCCTTATGCGAGGCAAGTGGAGTTGCTGCCACCATCGCACAATTTGGTGCAATTGGGAACCAAGGAAGTCAGTAACCTCAGGAGGTTCGAGGCATATGATCCTCCAGGCCCATGGGGAGGGGGCTGATGGTGAGTCATTATTTCAATTAGTCGAGAAGGATCACGAGGGCGGCGATGGGAGAGAAGGAGAATCAATCTTCTTCTAGCTCTAGGAAGAAGTAGAAGACTTCTACTTCGTATGGATTTCAGGGCCGAGGCCATTGTTATCAGGGCGAAGGTCGAGTCGAGGCTTCTAGCCAGATGGGGAAGATGACATGCTACCATTGCCATTAGCTTAGGCACATGAGACGGTATTTTCCATAGAGGCAGTGATCCCGGATGGGATACCGCGCTTAATCGTTAGTGGGACTTGCCTTGAGACCGCGATGCATTCCTCCTTACCCCTGACATGGGCGGGGCGATGTCGGTCGAGGGTGCAACCTGAAGCACCTCTTATTTCGCATATGGGCCACATGGGATAAGGCATGGGTCGGGGTTATGGCTAAGACTTCCAAGTTGGTACCTTAGGGAACTATGGGCATGTCTACGATGTGGGTACCCTGGCCCAGAGCATGCGAGATCAGTATGTTGCTCTACGAGAGTGCGTTTCGGCTCTCGCACTTCTTGATGAGTTTTGTTTAAATTAAGTTGCATTGTATTTATGTTTATTGATGCATAATGTATGAGAAAAAGTTTGGGCTTAGAGATTGAGACCTTAGAAAAGCTGTTGTATGTAGATTCTCCCCCTCACGAGACTAGGGTTAGTGTTGATAAGATATGTCGGATTGTGAGTTAGAAGTCTCAGGGATTACGCTCCACGGTGAACCTTCGGGTGATGGACATATCATATTTTGATGTCATTCTTGGCATGGATTTGTTGTCGGCAGACCGGGTCGTCATTGATTGTGATAGTAGGAGGATTCGCAGCACACGAGGGCGGTATCCGTGTGACTTTTCAGGGGGAGGAGCATGATGCTTTACCCCAGACCGTGCACGACTCTAGATGGAGTGGACTGTTGATGGGTTGACTAGCAAGCCTTACCCTAGAAGATGAGGGGAGACGAGGTTTGAGTCTACCTCGGGTGGTTTGCGAGTATGAGGATGTTTTTTCGGATAAGCTACCGGGATTACCTCTACACAGGGATGTAGACTTCTGTATTGAGTTACACCCTAGTACGCCGCCTATTTCTATGACTCCTCATAGAATGGCACCAGTTGAGTTACAAGAACTCAAGGTCCGAGATCTGGGGCTGTTGGACAGGGTTTTAGACCCGAGCACTTCACTATGGGAGCGCTCAGTTACGTTTAATAGGAAAGGGTGAAATTCTTAGGACACGCGTTGTGTCGGCAGTGTCAGTGAATACGAGAAGGTTGAGGTTGTTATGAGTTGGGAGGCCCGAAGTGGAGTCTTCGAATGCGCAATTTCTTGGGATTGACGGGGTACTACAGGAGGTTCATTGAGGATTTCTCCCAGCTAGCAGCACCTATGACTAGATTGACTCGGAAGGGGATCAAGTTTGAGTGGGATGACCTGTGTAAGAAGGCATTCCAGGAATTGAAAATGAGGCTTACTACAACTCCTATTATGATAGTCCCAGAACAGGGACAAAGGTTCACAGATATCTTGCAGTGCCTCTATGGACCCGGGTGAGAGGTGTCTTGATGCGATCTGGAGGTTGTAGCTTATGGTTCTGAGCTGACTAAATAATCATGAACAAAATTACCCTACACATGATCTGGAGTTAGCGGCCATAGTCTTTGCCTTAAGGATTTGGCGCCACTATTTGTATGGTGAGCAGTTTGAGATATTTTCATACCACAAGAGTCTAAGGTATATTTTCACACAGCGGGACCTTAACATGAGGCAACGCAAATGGATTATGACTTCACTTTGCATTACCATCCTAGTAAGGAAAATGTAGTGGCTGATGCACTCAGTCGGAAGTCACGGGGAGTACTGGCTAGTGTAGTTTCCTGAGAGTGATAGATGCTCAAGACCATGGGACAGTTTATACTGTAGTATAGTGATCAGGCTCAGGCAGCAATAGGGAGTTTGGTAGCTATTCCATTCTTACTGAGTGGGTGATCGAGTCCCAGGGGCAAGACATAGAGATAGTGTCCATGTCGAGGGCAGTGTCTGGTAGGTACGGGTGAAATTTGGGCCATCCACACAGATGGTAGTCTTCATTATAGGGGACGGGTCGTGGTTCCCCAGCTACCAATCTAAGAGAGAAGATCCTCCGGGAGTTCCACTACTCTCGATTTTTTGTGCATCCAGGTGGCACGAAGATGTACCATGATCTTCGTTACCAGTAGTACTAGAGCGGAAAGAAGCGACACGTTGGGGATTTTATTCAACGGTCTCACATGTTAGCAAGTAAAATCTGAGCACCAAAAACCAGCAGGGCTACTCCAGCCATTAGAGGTAGCAGAGTGGAAGTGGGAGCATGTCACGATGGACTTTGACTCGCGGCCACGGACACGTAGAACGGGATGCGGTGTGAATTTGATTGTGGACCGGCTCACTAAGTCGGCATATTTTCTAGCAGTGCAAATGACCTTCACATTGGAGGAATTCTGTCAGGTGTATATTTGTGAGATTGTTCGGTTACATGGAGTGCCAGTCTCTATCGTATTGGACATGGATCCCAGATTACGGCACACTTTTGGAAGAGTTCCAGAAGGCCATAGAGACGCAATGGATGATGAGCACTGTTTTTTTTTTTTATCCACAAACTGATGGTTAGCTGGAGAGGACCATACAGGTTTTAAAGGACATGATGAGAGCAAGCGTTCTGGATCTTAAGGGTAGCTGGGAGGAGCACCTACCCTTAGTGGAATTTGCCTACAATAATAGTTATTAGGCGAGTATACAGATAGCACCCTATGAGGGTTTATATGGGAGGTTATATCGATCCCTGATTTGTTGGACAGATGTGGGAGAGAGTTCCATCACTGGTCCGAATCTGATTAGAGACACCTCGAAGAAGATGGGTTTGATATAAAAAGCGTTTGATCTTCTTACGGCTCGGAGGTAGATAGAAGAGGCTGCAGTGGAGCAGGCGGCGGTTACCTCTGAGTTCGGGGTGGGTGATCACGTGTTCTTGAGGTAATGCCTAAGAGAGGGTGGGGTCGGATTCGACCAGTGAGGGAAGCTAGCTCAAGGTATATCGGGCCCTTAGAGATACTCGAGAGGGGTGGGCCTGAGTTGCCTCGGTTAGCGCTACCACCGAGTTTTATCGGGTGTCATGAGGTGTTCCCACGTCTCCATGTTGGAGTAGACTCAGGATCTAACTCATGTAATGGATTGGGAGAGATTACTATTAACAATGATGGGACCTTTGAGGAGAGGGACTAATGCGTATCTTGGATAGCGGGATCGGAGTTTTTCAACGCCCAAGGTATGCGGTTAGTAAAGTGTTGTGGCAACAGAAGAGTGGAGGAGCGACATGGGACGAGGGACACGTCACGAGCCACCTATCCTTTCTTTGTTTGAAGACAAAGGTGTGGTCTAATATTTGGCATTAGAATATTCTTGCATATGCACGTGTTTGTGTGTGCTAGTATGTGAATTCGGGATGGAATTTTGTTAAGGGAGGAAGAATGTAGGAAAAAAAAAGAAAAAAAAAAAAATTAAGAAAAAAAAAAAAACTGAGGAATAAAATTTAATTTTTAATAAATGGGTAAAAACATTAATTTTTGTTTGACGGAACTTTTTAGATCTCGGAAGACAAAAGCAGACTTCGCAGATTGAATTCGTCTCCATAGAAATCTAGTTACCACATTTGAAGTTCATCGGTTCCCGAGATAGTCGGAATTTTACGTTTTTCGAGACATCGAGGGTCGGGTGACACATGGCATGACATGTGGTGCATTTGTGTGAATGGATCACATTAAGCCAAGTGTCAAGTGGAGGAAATAATGGGAAAGGTAAAACAAGAAAAAAAATGAATAAGGAAAAAAAAAACATAAAAGTCAAAAAGGGGATGGATGGACGAGGCGAGAATCAACGGATAGAAAAAGATTTTTCTTCTCTTGGCTTCTCTCTAAGATCTATGGAAATCGGGCCAAAGGTTTCGTCATATGAAGCAAAGTTGATGTACGCATCTCCAGAAGCTACGTAGTAAGTACCAAAATCTTGGGTTTCATCAAACTCAAGAGGTGAGGAATTTTCCTACTTGTGTTATTTCTAGCTGGTCGTTTAATGGCTTAGGGTTTCATAGAGGTTGTGAGAGGCCATGGGAATTTCCAGTCCCAATTTTGGGGTGCTGAGTGTAGAGGCCACAGGAATTTTTCGGACTGATCCCACGGGCTAAATTTTCGGAATTTGTTTGGGCAATCTGGACAAGATTTTAAGACTTCGATATTGGAAATTTTGGGAATCGTTCAATGATCCGATTTGAGTTGAGAGTTTGGTTTCGGTCTCGGATTGATGTCTTGAGGTTTTGTGCGTTTTGGTATCCATTAATTTGATGGCCTTATGAAGGATTAAGAGGTGCCTTGTTTTATATGGGTCAGAGATTTGGGCCATTTTATTGTATTATTGTTGGAAAAATAAATAACATGTTTTTATTATAAAAATCATGTTTATACTTTGCGATAACATAGAAATTTTGATAAATGGAAATTATATGTAGGAAATATAATTATCCGAAATTTATAAATGTTGCATGCAACTCTTATTGTGCATGTAGCATGACATTGCATGAATTAGCATGATTGCATTTCATATGCATGGTCACATCGCGTCAAGTCGGGTGTGTGTGCATGGTACTGTTATTCACCATTCTTGGTGAATGAGTGGTGAGCTTAGAAATGGGACAACGTCCAAAAAATCGAGACTCGCGGTTGTATACAATAATAATAATAATAAATTTCGTGTGTTAGGGTGAAGCAAGATGGGGTAGATTCCCCCCAGGGTGAAAGACCCAAATTTTATTCTTAGTCAGACATATGGATCCAGCGATGAAAGTTCGCAAAAGTGTCGGAAGGCGTTGCGAGCACTGCGGTGAGATCGAGAATTTGATCAAAATAAACACACAGGATTTGATAAATTAAAATTGGAGGGTTGTCCAATGGTTTAAGTTATTGGGTGAAACACCAATGACTGATTTTTTTCACACTTGGTGTTGCAAGTGTGAGGGAGTCGGCTGGGACTCGGGTTGTGGGCATGACGAGTCTCATCTCATGCATGACACGGAACATTCCATATAGGATTGCATTATTTTTATGGAATATGATTTGATGTTTTATGTATGTCATTGCATGTGCATTTAGGTGGGGAGTAGCCCTTGTAGGAAAAATGTTCTATTAGGCATTGTTCACCCCGGCGTGAGACCCCCTTTTAGGTACAGGGAGTGTATAGGGAGACGACGCTCCGGTGAGGTATGATTGTAGGGAGGGTCGATGTGTGGCCTTGATATTACTTTTATAAAACACATTTTGTATAAAAGAATTGTGATTAATTCTTTGGGACTATTGTATACATAGTCAGGTATGTAATTATGATAAGAGGGTTGTAATCGGACTCTTACGAATTGTAATTACGCTTTTTATTTTTGTATTTTAGATTTAAATGTGAATGAATGGGTCCCAGTAAAGGGATGTATATTGGGGATATGGATAGATTGACCCTATGGGGTCAATACTACTTCTGTTGAGACTCTGGATGAGTTATGATTATATTGTTCTACAGGTCGTATGTTGGGTAGAGCTCCTTAAACAGAGGAGACTCTGCCCGATTTTTTTGAAAATATTGATCCCGAAAAATAGGACACAACAGTATGGTATCGGGTCACCCGAAATCTACAGGAATTTCACGAGTTGACGGGTTGTCAACGGAACCCCTGGATTTGGGGCGCCACACTTCATACCTGAATGACGAAGTGATGGCAAACCCTTTCCATCCATACTTCTCTATTCATTTTATCTTTGAGCTCTGAGAATGTAAGTACAAAAGTTGAGGATCTAGGGTTTAAGAAAGCGTATTTTTAGGAAAGGTTTAATACTAAATTAATATTTTTTAGCCGATATTGTGAACAATACATTTGTAGTTTTTTTTAAATAAAAAAACTTTTTGTATTGATTGGAGAACATAGAGTTGAAAATTTTAACGTCTTATTTGAAGATGGGGTTTTTTTAGGTAAAATTGTTAATTTGTTAATTAAGAAAATTTTAACATATTAAAATGTTTTTTTGGAAGATTCCAATGTAAATTAATTAATAAATTTTTATAAAAAATTATGAGTGTGACCCCCCAAATCTCGGGGGTCCCGTTGACAACCCGTCAACGTGCGGAATACCTTGAGAACTCCGGGTAACCCGATGTCACATCACTGCATCCCATTTATTTTGATTGTAACCTGAGTAGACATATATTAACTTACATACCCTTCCGGGCATAGGCAATCATTTCCATATAAAATACACTAGACTATCTCACAAATAGTCTATATGAGTTTGATTACAACTCTTTTATCTGAAAATATATACATGTCATAAGTGTGCTCAAAATAAAATACAAAATACTTCAACCAGCTACCACGGTTTCCATGTGCTTGTGGTCCCGGATAAGAGGTTAGCTGCACACGCTTGGAAGGGTCCCATGATGGGGTGACGAAGCCCGGTGGGTATCTTGCTACAAGGTTGCTCACTGCACAATTGCACATGCAATGTCATGTTCACCTGATAATACACACATTCCAAGTAAAACATACAGTCTATACGAAATTCTACATACTATGAATGAGATGTGACTCATCATGCCCATGTCTGAGTCCTCTGACTCTCACACATGCACATATGCCAAATGTGAAAGGCTTCGTCATTTAGTGTTTCACCCAATGACCATTTTCAAAAAAAAAATCTTTTTGTTTTATAAAACGACCATTAGTCTTCTCCAATGTCCATTTGATTTAATCAAATCCCGTGTGTTTATGCATTTGTGGGCCACGGATTTTTGGGCTCCATCTGTAGGACGCCGCGAGCCTTTCCAACACTTTCACGAACTTTCATCGCTAGATGCATATGTCTAACTAAGAATACCGGGTTTTTCACATGATGGGGGTATTTATCCCTTCTTGCTATACCCTGACCTGATATTTTTCATGCTATGCAACCATGAGACTCATTTTGAACGTTGTCCCATTACCGAGCCCACCACCCATTCATCATCACCCGACTCAATGCGATGTCCCCGTGCATATGCAATGCAAAATACCAATACATGTATCTCATGTTACATGTACAATGAACACTACATGGAACAATTTATAAACCGTACTTCATGCCAAGTACCATGGATGATTATATCGAAAACATATAATTTACATCAATTCATGCTAATCTATATAACACACATATATCAACATATTTACAACACATTCAACATGTTATTTAATTTCCAACAATAACACAAAAAAACAAAAAAACAAAAACAAAAACAAAAACAATCCACACAAACTAGCCATTCCCTGCTATACTTGGCCTTGGAAATAATCTAGACTCATACCAAAAATTTCAGCTTTTGTTCCCTTTTCTTGTCTATCCATCGAATTGATCAAAGTGGGGACAATGCCCTAAGTGGCATAAGCCATAGCACATGGCTCTCATGCCATGTGCTCCCCTCCTAAGGTGCCATGTGACACCCCAAATCCCGGGGGTCTTTTTTATTTTATTTTTTTGTCACTGTCAAAGTCTGTCATGATAGAGAAATCTCTATCGCGATGGAATTCCTGCATCATGCACACGTCCACTATCTGCGCCCTAAGGCTGTCGTAATAATCTCGTGGCGCGCGCCAATGCTGTCGGTGTACGTGCGGAGCGTCACTGCGGCGCTGAGCCCTCTCATGCGACTCTATCCGCGGCCGGGTGTGCCCGTATCGGCAACCTGGCCTCCATGCTCCAGACCCAGGCTCGGTCGTGAACTAGAATATCGTAATCGCGACATGGGAACCTCCTCATGAGTCATGCTCTGTGCGACATGAAATTCCTGCTCCTTAATAATGGACTTCCTAACAACCAACCTTTGTCACAGCATAAAATCGTATGTCGCAGCATAGAACTCTTCAGTCTTGACGATCTTTTATATGACTAAAATCTATTTAGGCGGACTCTGTAAGTGACATAAAAAAATACATGTACTTAGCAAAGAGACCCTTTGAGTCATGACCAAAACTGTTGCGACATATCTTTCACAATCACAACATAATTTCTTCGAGCCTTGACCAACCACTGTTTGCAATATAAAAACTGTCGCAACATAAATCCTTTAGTCTAGGCCACACTCTGTCGCGACATATAATACCCTGTCGCGACACCACTCCATGAAATCCTATTGCGACAATATAATTTTCTGCCACGACCTAAAATCTCTTGGCCTTAACCAAGCTCCTGTCGTGACCATAACCTCTCGTCATGATCATCCACGATCGCGACAAGGAAACCTCTATCGCAACATCGTCTTGATAGAGAACTAGAGCCCTTGTGCCAGCAGGAAAACCATGTTGCGACCGGTTTATGGCAAAGTCTAAGAACCATGTCGCGACACAAGAATTCCTGTCGCGACACAGAACTAGAAAAGAACTACTTGTCTGGCTCAGAAGATCCACAATAGCAACTCAAAACCAGCATTAGCCTATTCTTGGCATTTCTGCACTCTTATGTGTGATGTCTACATCGAGACGAAACGTAATGATCTGTTTTTGGCATTTCGCAACTCCGTCTCTCTGATGCATTTTGTTATTCTACTACCTCATACATATTATTTGCTCTGAGCGAGTATAAAATCTATGAAAACTTATTTAATATTGAACAAGTCAAAATACGTACAAAACTTCTCATTTACATATAAAAAGCTGGATAATCTGTCACAGGAATTTTGTAGATTGTGACAAAGCCAAATCTGGCCTTCTTCACTACTAAAATCATTAGATGAGTTCCATCTCTTGGTGTACCTCCAGCACTTGAAAAATATTTTCCCACGATGGGGTGAGCAATGCCAGTCAGATGAATTCTGTAATTTCATACACAAGTACATACATTAATGAAACACACATTGAAGTTTAAAATATGCACATTCCTACTCGAATGTATACATGACATGCCCCATGTCTTGAGTTTTCGTCTCCCTCACACATGCATTTGCCATGTATGAAAAACTATTTTCGAAACAAAAGATTTTTGTTTTGAAAACTCAGTGAACAGTCTCAAATATTAAAATCCATTGAATGACCCTCAACTAAATCCGTTGAATGACCTCAGATAAGATTTGTTGGACAACCCTCCGATATAATTTGTTAGGCAACCACTCGACTATATTTGTTGACCAAACCTCCGATAATTATTGAAAATATATCAATAAAGACTCTTTATTAAAGCCCATGTTCTGCACTCACACGATACTATGTGGTGTCTCTATTGCATATGAAATGAGAATATTTCTGCGGAGTTCATGTTACATGCTTGATGAGCTACATTACAGCATTTATAAATCATGAATAATTATATTTTCTACATATAATTTACATCCATCATGTAATCATTAACCATCAATGGCATATCCACATGATTTTCACACACTTGCATGTCATTGACTGCAGAAACAACACACAAAAATCCTTGATTTAACACCTTAATTCAACAAGGCGTAAATCTTTATTTTTCAGCATGAACTGGCGGTTCATTTCACTTACTTCAAATTGGGCTAAAAACAGCATAACCACCAAAACACACCACAAAGCCGAAGACATCAGTCAAGTAAAACCGATCCTTAAATACGGTCTGGATTTGCTGAAAACAATCGAACCTTTATTTTGTTCTAAGTTTTAGAATTTGGGATTACACAGACACTCACGGCCCGAGAACCCCCATGCATTCGTAAACAGACCAGAATAACAAAGTGGGAAGAAACCCCTACCTCTTAGAGTTTAGTGAAAACCCCCAATTCTTGTACATATGTGAAGCTCTCGTCACGTAGATGAACTTTGCCTGCTCCAGCGAAAACCAGCGGCCCGATCTCAGTGGAAATCTTAGAGAGAAGGTAGATCTTCTCACTCCATTTTCCCTCTTCTACTCTCTTCCCATAGACAAGACTCAAAAACCTAAGAAAAATGACTTCCCCTTTTTCCTTTTTGCCCATTTCTTTCATTTTCTTTCTTTTCTTTTCTTTCTTTCCCTTTCTCTCTCCACCGAACACCCCTTATCCAAAGACTTGGATTTCCTTTCTCTAAGGGTATGACACATGGCCTCCATGGGTCACCCCTTAGACTTTCCTTACATTTTGACATCTCTCCACATAACACATGTCTTAATGTGAGCCATGGATCCTTCCCTTTTTACTATTCATGTGCCATGTGTCCCTTGGACACATGCGATGGTGCCACCACATGGCTCTCGTACCACATGTGCACCCCTCCTGTTTGCCATGTTAATCGGATACATGGTCATGCTATGTGGCACCTCCACTGTGTCTGGAGCACCCGATGCCTCGAAAACACAAAATTCAGACTATCTGAAATTGACGAGATTCATTTGGGTAACTAGATTTTGTGGGAGTGGATTCAAGCGGTAAGGATTCGTTTTGTCATATGAGATCTAGAAAAATTCTAGGTTTTGACTTGTCTTATTAACGTGAATCACAGTTTTCCCTTTTTAGAAAATTGAATTTTTTTTCCGGTTTTACATTCTCCTCTCCAAAAAAAAAATTTGTCCTCTAAATTTACACACATATACATATAATCACATCCATATGCAATTGTCATTCTATTTTCTAATTACTAAACAACATACCTTCATCGTCAAATAGGAAAGGATGGGTGACATGCATTGTGTCCTCACGTTCCCATGTTTCCTCCTCCACTCCTCGGTGTTGCCCTGGCTTACCTTCGCTAACCTCACGGTCTTGCGTCGCAAGAGCACGATCACGACTATCCATGATACACACTTGGTCCCTCTCGAAAGTCCCATTTGTATCAACAATAATCCCTCCCGATCAGCATGAGATGGATCGGAGTATACTTACGAAGACATGGAACATGGAACACCTCATGGACACACACGATAAACTAGGCGGTGAGTGCTAGGAGTATTCATTGTGCCCACCCTCTTGAGAATCTTGAAGGGCCTGAAATACCTCGACACTAGCTTCCCTTGCTTGCCGAACCTGAACACTCCTCTCTTAGGCATCTAAAAAGGGCGTGTTCACCCTCCTCAAATTCTAGAGGTGACATCGTTTGTCGGTGTGGCTTTTGCCGGCTACGGTACATGAAGGCAGCTTCATTAATCAAACTCACCTTCTCAAAGGTGTCTCTAATCAAATCCGAACCAATGATGGAACTATCTCCCATCTTTGTCCAACAAATAAGAGATTGACATGGCCTCTTATACAAAGCGTCTTAGGGTGCCATCTATATACTCGCCTTATAACTATTATTATAGAGCGAGTCGACTAGAGGTAAGTGCTCCTCCCGACTACCCTTAAGATCTAGGACACATGCTCCTAGCATGTCCTCGCACATGGTCCTCTTCGACTAACCATTTTGTACGTAGGATAAAGCGGTGCTCATCATCCCCATGGCCTTCTAGACTCTTCAAAGTGTTCCATAAACTTGGGATCTCTGTCTGATACTATGGACACTAGTACTCCATGTAACCGAACAATCTCTCGAATATACAACCAGCAAAATTCCTCCAGTGTGAAGGTCTACAAAATGTGCTGACTTAGTGAGCCAGTCCACTATCACCCATACCGTATCATGCCTCCTTTGATTGTCGTGGAAAGTGGAGTCGCAAAAATTATCGTGGCGGTCTCACTTCCACTTGGCTACTTCCAAAGGCTGGAGTAGCCCTGTTGGCTTCTGGTGCTCAGCCTTTACCTGCTGACACGTGAGACATCGTCAAACAAAATCTACAACGTGTCGCTTCATCCCGCTCTAGTAATACTAGCGATGAAGATCACGGTACATCTTCATGCCACTTGGATGCACAACAAATCGAGAGCAATGGAACTCCCTGAGCATCTCCTCTCTCTCGGTTATCAGCTAGGAACGAAACATGTCCCCCCTATACAAAGACTACCATCTGTGTGGATAATGACCTTCATCGCCCCGTACTTGGTATGCAGATCCACGACTATCTACGTATCTTACCTTAGGACTCAATCCACCTGCTTAATGGGGATGGTGCCACCAAACTCCCCACAAACACAAAAGCAGTCACTATACTGTAGTCAACCCAGTCAGCGATCTCAAACATCTTGCCCTCCTAGGAAGCTGTAGCTAGTACTCTTGCGACTTTCTATTGGGTGCATCAGCCACCACATTTGCCTTGCAGGATGGTAATGCAAAGTGAAATCCTCAATCCTCCATACTTTCATCCACTTGCGTTGCCTCATGTTGAGGTCCCATTATGTGAAAATATACTTCAGACTCTTGTGGTCTGAAAATACTTCAAACAACTCACCATACAAATAGTGGTGCCATATCTTTAAGGCAAAGACAATGGCCGCCAACTTCATGTCATGTGTAGGGTAATTCCACTCATGATTCTTTAACTACCGAGAACCATAAGCTATTACCCTCCCGAACTGTATCAAAATGCATCCCAGTCCGTCCTTCGATTCTGTCCCATTTTCAGAATTATCAGAATAGGAGCTGAAGTAAGCCTCCTTTTCAATTCCTGGAATACCCTCTCACACAGGTCATTCCACTCGAACTTGACCTCCTTCCGGGTCAATATTGTCATAGGTGCTGCTAGCTGGGAGAAATCCTCAATGAACTTCCTATAGTACCCTTAATCCCAAGCGTGTATCTCGAAGGCGAAGCCGGCCTCTATTTCATAGCAGCCTCGAAGCCTTCTCGGGGTCTCACAGAGCACACGAAACCAGCACGCGTGTCCCAAGAATTTCACCTCAATAAGCCAAAATTCACATTTTCTGAACTTAGCATACAATTGATGGTCTCTTAAAACCTGTAGAACAACCCTCAAATGATCCTCATACTCCTCCTCGGACTTGGAGTAGATCAAAACGTCGTCAATGAAGACCACAACAAACTGATCCAAATAAGGTTGGAATACCCTATGCATGAGATCCATGAAGGTACGCTGGCGCGTCGTCAATCGAGGCATCAGCGTGAACTTGAAATGCCCGTACGTCACAAACATTGTCTTAGGGATATCTGCCTCCCTAACTCTCAATTGATGATAACCGGTGCGAAGGTTTATCTTAGAGTAGACTCACGCCCCTTTCAGCTGATCAAACAAGTAATCAATCCTTGATAATGGATATTGATTCTTGATTGTAACCCTGTTTAACTGTTGATAGTCAATGCACAGTCGAAGAGTCTTGTCCTTCTTCTTAGCCAACAAAACCGGAGTGCCCGATGATGAAGTGCTCGTGCAATGAAACCTTGTCAGCCGATTCCACGTAGTTAGGCCTTTGGTTCCCTACTCTTCGACCGATGCCATCTATGATGAGTCATATAAATGGGCGACGTACCGGGGTGTAACTCAATGACAAGTCTGCATCCACATGTGGATGTAATCCCATTAGTTCATCGGAAGAATCCTCCATACTCATAAACCACCAGAAGTGAGCCAGATCTGTCTCCCTTGTCCTCTAAGTTAAGGCTTGCTAGCTAGCATCAGTGTCTATGCACCTAGAGTCATGCACGATTACGGGGTAAGCATCATGCTTATCCCTTGAAAGATCTGATATCATCCCATGTGTAGGCAGTAATCCTTCTACGATCACAATCAACAATCAATGTGACTCGATGTCTTAGTCAACCCAATCCATATCCAGGAATGACATAAAATCTTATATGTCCATCACGAAGGTCCACCACGAGGAAGAGATCCTTGAGATCTCTAACTCAAAAAGTGACATATTTGATCGGCCCTCACCTTAATCCCTAGGGAGAGACCATGTAATGAAAACTCCCGAGGATTTAACCTTTAAGCCAAAACATTTCACACAAAGATGCAACAATAAATAGATGCATTGCACCCAAAATCAAACAATATCCTCGCCCATAGAGTGAGATAGCAAAGCTTATACCTATATAACCGATTGGTCCAGTGGCTCAGGTCACGTGGTATAATGGCGTAGACACCCTGGGTCCTAAAGTCTCGACTTATAGGCCTGTACAAGACCATACTCGATCTCTTTGGCACGTCTATGCGAAGAGGCGCATGTGCAACACCACGAGGCGATATTGGTTCCTTTGAAAATTTGCAGGGTGAAGGAAAAAAGCGTGGCCAGGGCATGTCACGATGATTAGGATTGAGGTGTCCTGTAGCCTTGGGATCCTTATTCTCGATGTAATCTCTTCCTCACTTATGTCTGAGTTGATGGCAATAGAAACATGTGTGGTCTTTGGCTAGAAGCCGTGATATGGCCTTGGCAAGTATAGCCCCGCGGCCTTGTCCACTGAAACCCTCGTGAACTGATGCCATTCTTTCAGAAGTGAGTGACCCTCCTTCCTCTTTTCACTAGCACCCGTATCTCGGATGCTCCGTGCATCTTCTATCTCTCTCTTTATGGCCATAGTCGTCCTGACCATAGAGTCCATGTCTTGTAAGAGGAATCCTACAATCTTGCCCTGGATGGACAACTTCATGACATCCTCAAAATTCCTTACCTTGGCCATATCTGTGGCCACATAATCATCCCCGAAACATGCCAATTCAGTGAACTTAGCTATGTATTCAGGCACAGTCATACTTCATTACTTCAACTCAAGGAACTCTTTAGCTTTTGCATGCCTAGCAGATGCCGGGAAAAACTTACCCATGAAGAGCTCTCGGAACTCTTCCCATGTCATCGTCTCCAAATCCTTTGAGACTTTAATCTAATCCCACCATACCCAGGATTCACCCTCTAGCTAAGCGTAGCTGGCACGATCTCGTGGCATCGGAGGTAATTTCCATTGCATCCAAAATCCTTTCGACCTGCCGGAACCAATGGTTAGCTACCACTGGATCCCCTCCTCCTATGAATGTCGGAGGATGATGTTCCATAAACCTTTGGATGTTACTTAGTCCTCCCTGACCCCCAGCTACACTTGCCTATGCAATGGCAGCAGCTGTAGCACCCATGGCCTCTACAAAGGCCTGTTGTTAAAAAACAGGTGGTGGTCGGTCATTACCTTGTGGGCGACCCCTCCGTCCCCTTCCTCGACTTTCAATTTACATATGTCAAATAGAAAATTGAGATATCTTTCTCTTTTTCAATTAGTAGCGCATATGCCACCACTAATATACTAACATGCTCATTTCACATATACTAGTTACCAAGCATATAACACAATATCATGCAGTGCACATCACATATTAATTCATCAAAATGCACAATGGATGCATGATCTAAACACGAGCCCATCAATTTAGGTAATCGTCTACCTCTTGCTTTCTTGATACTAAGGTTTATCTTGCTGGTATCAAATATCGACTCTAGGTGTTACAAACCTAGGCCCTTATACCAAAATGAAGTTGGTATCAGATGTAATGCATATCCATCAGGCCCTAGGTATTCGTATACCTATGCTCTGTCTGGCTTTGTGATGCCCCCAAATCCAGGGTTTTTCTTTTGTCCTTTGTCTAAACTGTCCGACAAAAGAAATCTCTATTGCGATGGAATTCCTCTTTGTCATACGCTGTGTTCTCACTATCGTGTGCACCCAAGGCCTGTCGTAACAATCTTGATCGCATGTGCAGTGTCTTATTGTGTGCGTGCCCATAGCGTTGTTGCCACGCGCCCAGTGTAGATCCTCAACACTTACATTTTATCCTATGGGTGTCACACTCACCTATCGTTCTCATATGGCATCGTTAGGGCCCCATTTAACCTTAATCGGTTTCCGAGACTCAAGTAGGCTTGTATGTGGTCCATTGAGTGCGTATGTAGTTCACTTTGGAGTGTCATCATGGCGATTTTTTTTTATTTATTGGCATCGTGCCATAGGAAGCAAGTGGGCCCCCCCGAGGTTTTAGTTCAATCGGAGTTTATTGGAGTATGTCAAATTACGAGCATGACTTGTTTGATCGTATCTCCTGTCTAAGCTTCGGAATCACATGCACCGTTTGTTTTTATTCCTTATTCGTCAAGGATGTTTGTATTAAAAATTCATAATTTTTGTCAATCCCGTTTGACCAATCGGTTTGGCCAGTTCGTCGAGTGATACATATTCAACACTTGATTTTTAGGCGATTTTAGGGAGCACTCCTCCTTGTTTCGATCATATCTCCCTCATCTGAACTTGGAATTGTGCACCATTTTTTTTGTTGGTCTTATTATTCTTCAGGGAACATTCTCATAAATTTCCTCAACCAGATCCACCGGTTGGCATCTGGTTCAACCGGTTTTTCGGGCCAGCTAGTGTGGAGCACTGATTTTTATGATTTTGGAGCCTAAATCCCATATGGATCATGCCCATATGCTCCAGATCGGTCTTGGGTAGTATTTTGGGTCCATTTTGGGCTTCTTGAGTTATATGCAGCCCACCATGAATCCATGTGGATACTTAGTGGTGAAGCAAGGCTGAAACTTAAAGGGTCGACTTGCATGGGAGTGGTGAGGGGAGTTATTGGGGAGTGTGGTTTCAAGGCTAATGGAGCTCTTTCCAGAGTTTGAAGGTGGAAAACACTAGGTGGGCTCAGAGGTTGAGGTGGGAATCAATTTAAAAGATGAGAAAGATCAGAGTGTAAGAGAGCTTTGGCACTTTTTCCGGGCTCGGATGCACATTTTCTGATTTTTTTCGGATGCTTAGCTTGGGTTTTTTTTTTTTAATTTGTGGAAAAGGTAAGAACTAGACCCTTGCTCCACTCTATTTCATATCTTCTTCCCTATGATCTGATCCTTGAATAAAATATATCTTTTTGTTGGGTGGCCTAATACGAGTTTCTTAGGTAAAATGATGGTCCGTAGGGCGAGTTCGATTTAGTAGAAGGCTCATTGGCCTTACATTGCATATTTTCATTTTGATTATTGATGAGTCTTAAACTCTTCTATTTTAATCCATTTTATGGCTTGTTTTAATAATTTAAGTTGTTTTAATGCCAAATTATGGAATATTTACAAACTTTGTGTTTTGTAGGAGTTAATTAAAAAATGAGAGATTTCTAGTAAGAAAGAAGAGAAAAACAGCAATTGCAGCAGTCATTGTCACGACAGACTTTCTGGGTCGCAACAAACATCTAAGAAAATGGCTAGAGAACTGTGTCGCAACAATATTTTATGTGTCGCAACACAGATCTAAAAATTGGCAGATGAGCTATGTCGCAACAAAGACAACATGTCGCGACAGGAAATGGGAAGAAGCTAGATGAAACAAAGATCAGTTATGTTGTGACATAATAAAAGACCATAAGGCAGAATCTATGTTGCAACATAATCTACTATGTCACAACACTGACTCTTGCAACATGGAGGAGCTGGTTGAGGACAGAGAGCACTAAAAGGAAAGTTCAGTCCCCAACAAGAAAATTATGTCCGACAGTGGCAGCTTACTTGTTAGGCCTTCGTCATGACAAGGAACTAGCGTTGCAACATCTTCAAAGTGAAGAGATAAATCTATGTCCGACACGGATCTTAATGGCCCAGCGACTCAAAAATGGTGGGCCAGGAGAAGCAGGTCACAACGGGCTTTTATATGTCACGAAAAGGTTTCAACACGATACGAGAAGTCTTTATCCGCGACGCATAACAAACTAGGTCGCGACGAGGAACGAGTAAGCTAAACCGGAAGAGTCTTGTCGTGAAATGAAAACTAGGTCGCCTTGGCAAATATTGACAGCACCAGAAGTCATGTTGCTACATCAGATTTCAATGCTACAACAAGAGTAAAGCTCAATGGCAGCAAGCCTGTAGTGACAGTTTTCTAGGTCGCGGCCAATCACGGATAATACAAGGCCGGTGTTGTAACATAACTGAGCAGAATCTTTGTCAGCGACATGAAAACTTAGATTGCGTGACACCAGCTGCGAGAAGATGCAACGACTGTGTTCGACATGATTATCGATGTTGTGACATAACTTTTGAGGAATGCATAAAATGTTGTCGCGGCCAGGAAACTCTATCACGTGAAGTTATCATAATGAAAAAAAGAAGATCGTTGCAACAAAAATACGTTGTCGCAACTGAAGCAAGAACGAGCACAAGATCTTCAAGTCATGACAGACGACTGCATACCTGCAACAAAGACCTGCAACAAAGACACAAAACTCTGTCACGACACAACTTCTAGGTTGCAACAGAGAAGGCAAATATGGGCCATAAATTTTAGGGATTCACACATAGCCTCAATTTTAGGGCCCAAACTTTTAAGGCTCTATAAATAGAAACGACGCGAAAGTGAGTCACTAACAACAGACTGACAAACCACAGAGCATACTGAGAGTCGAGGACTTTTTGAATTATACTTTTTTTTTCTTTTCTTCATAGATTAGATTTAGCGTTGAATTTTTAATTGCATCGGATTCAAACAAGAAATTGTTCGTAAGTTTTGAAGTTGAAATTTACGTTTAAATTCATTTACTTATTACTATCTCGAATTCAATGAACTCAGACAAAAGCTAGAACTCATTTCTTCGCTTGACAAAGCATAAAGTGAACTTTTCCTCTTTATCAAGATTTTCAAGGTTTATTGTAATCTAAGCTTTTCGAGAACACAACTTCCGCTGGGAAAGATCTTATGTTAGTTATGGTCTTTTCTGCACAATGAGAAGAAAATTTCCTGAGTTGAATTTGAATTTATTTGAATGGTGTTGTTCTTGAAATTAATCGTTTCAATTCAGTACTTATACACATGAAATGCACTATCGTCTGCTCGATTTCTGGGGAGGCCCTCTAAGTGACACGTAGAGATGGAGATTCCTAAGGGCATGTATCGCTTACTAGTGGGGTATGCTGTGACTAATATTGGAAGAAATAATGAGCTAAAGGTTACTTAGATTTCCAGAATGGGCCGAGCGATATATCAATTTAATCAATTGTAGATATCTCTGGCTCAAGAATGATCTTGATCTCATGTTAGCATGAGATCTAATCAAGGAAAGAGAAAACTCTTTCAGATCTTAAGGATGAGACATCATTCATTTTTTAGAAATCTAGCAACTGCCTTGTCTTAGGAAGCAAGAAATTTGCAGTCATAAGAAATGGGTATGAAGTATTGGAAAAGAAAAAATAATCTCTGCATCTTATGAGAAATTCAATTACAAGTAATTACCAGAATCATGATTCGTAAAATGAACATGAACCTCTACTTAGTGAAAAGTATGGTTAGAGTGAATCCAAACTATACTACTCGCTCTTGAATTCATATTCCAACTCAAGTGGAAAATAGAATGAGATTATTATGTAAACTGATAATTTCACGCCAGTTGAAACCCAATGTCTACTTCCCCAAAGAATAATCTGCTCAGTCCAATTTATATTTGGGGATTTGGAATTTTTCCCTTTATATTAAATGTAGGATTCTAGTTATTAAAATTCTTATTAGGTTGCTAAATTTTCTAAACCTGATGTTCAAATAGTGTGTAACTTAAGTAGTCAGAAGTTGAAGTTTAAATTCTTTTCAATCTATGTGGGAACGATATTCAAACTTATAGGTCCACTTTATTTCTTGTACGACCTGTGCACTTGCAGTTTTTAAGACCAAATTGAATCTTTAATTGAGTTTAGTGACAAAATTATTCTTCTTATGAGCATACAAGTTATATTTGGTTTATCAAGTTTTTAGCGTCGTTGCTGGGGATTAATTTTTAGTCTTCTAGTAATGGTTTCATAAATTTGAATATGCACAACTTATGGTCTCATCAATTTTTTGATCGCTGCTAGGGGATTCTAGTTAGTCTTGGTAATAGTAATAGAAATTTGTATATATCATTCGTCTCAACAAGCTACTGCTGCCACGGGGATTCTAGTTAATCTTTGGTAATAGTGGTAGAAATTTGTATATATCATTTGGTCACAACAATTATCTCATGAGACCTTCAAGGTCTGCATAGTGATGATGACTATGGGGACTTCCATGGGTGTCATTCCTTTGAATCGAATGGTATATGTGGGAACTCGGCTCAACCAGCTTTTATGTCAAGTACCTGGCTTTAGAAAACACAAAGGATTGTTTTAGTTGGCTCTCACCATCCGAGCCGACAATCATGCAATCGTTTATTTTTTTTAGTTTCCTTATTCTTTTAAGGAATTTTCTGACAAAATTTGAGGATTTTCCTCAACCACTGGGACCCGCCACGCTCATATGTGGGAGCGCTCAATAGTTTATGTCATGTTCCTGCCGTAAACACAACAGCTTGTTTCGCCGGGTTCTCACTCATCCGAGTTGAGAATCATGAACCATTTGCTTTAGTTTCCTTATTCTTAAGGAATTTTCTGACCAAATTTGAGGAGCGCTCAACCCACTGAACCGGCTGGGCAACCGGATCCGCCTACCATTATGTTCGCTTCCGAAATAGCACTGGGGTACTTTGCTTTGTTTCAGGTCGATTATCACTATTGAAAAAGCCAGGAATTGCACTCCATTTATTTTTGAATTCGACTCTATGAGGAAGGTCCCGATACTGCACTTCTCAACTCCGCTAAACCTGGGTTGGGAAACCCACCAGCCTGTCATTAGGTTCAGCCAAACAATCCATTGATTGTATCGAGTCAGACGAAAGGTGTTCCCGACATAGCTGAATGTAGATGTGATTGCAAGGTTATATCTTGTCTCCTTCGGGATTGGCCTGAGCTCGCATTTCATTCGAATGGTTACTCGTTCATTCTCATAAATTTGTGTCGGGACATTTTGTGAATGGCATGACTTTCAAGGAATAAGCACAGATATGTGGAGGCTTTATGTATTGAATTTATGTACGCCTAGGTTCATAGGATTTAGGTAGCTGAATTTCAGTTTGGTTCTAGGGATCTAGGTGGCTGCATTGCTTGTAAATTAGTGAATCCCATGGTCTTCATTTTAATAAAATGGGGTGGATTGGTTATAGCCCCGTTTTAGAACACTTTGTCGTGTTTCATTTGGTTCTCACTCATCCGGGCTCGGAATCATGCACCATTTGTTTTGTTAGATTTCTTACTGTATGAGGAATTTTCTGATAAAGTTTTAGAATTTTTATCAATCGTTTAGACTTGTCGAGAATCTCCACCATCCATAATAAGACATTATGGCAAATTTCTACGGTAGCATGTTTCAAGCCCGAATCTATTATGAGCGTGCTCCCATTGTCAAGGAACCTATGCCCGCCTTTATGGTTTGAGTTCCGCCGCTTGAGCAGCGTAGCTGGTCAATGTGGGATTGGTAAGTATGGTTTGGTTTAGGATTTTAAAGGAATGTGTGCTAAAGCAAGCAAAACCACTTTACCTCATTTCAGCTCGCTTCCCTTCGTACGGGATCCAATATTCGTT
This sequence comes from Tetrastigma voinierianum, assembly GCA_016808115.1. Taxonomy (NCBI): domain Eukaryota; kingdom Viridiplantae; phylum Streptophyta; class Magnoliopsida; order Vitales; family Vitaceae; genus Tetrastigma; species Tetrastigma voinierianum. Next base: position 504,025 of record JAEQBH010000097.1, on the reverse strand, counting down.
TCTAAACTATGATGTATGATGTATTATTTCGCCTTTACCTATTACTGCAACAAGATACAAGGACTTCGTGCACGTGTTTCGGGCCTTGGTATTTATATTATTCATATGCGCATGGTGTTTGGACTTTGACATTTTGCGGGTGTACTGAGCTTGTCGATCGATCTCTGGCGAAGCCGCTTTCGCTAGGGACCATAGTATGCACCCATCGCTTTGATTAGCCGAGTGTTTATGTCGATATCGGTAGGCCGGGTGATTCAAGTCATTTATGTAGCCTAAAGAGACTGCCGATCTATGACCCGTATGCTCCCACATACCCAATTCATTAGTATGTACTAAGCCGCCCAGAGGGTGCTACCGCATGAGGTACCTTTCCAATGAAAACCATCCTGACCAAAAAATCTAGTTTTGTGTAATCGCGCTTTTTCCTCACTGGAGTCAATGAGGGGTTTTTGTTCTTACTTTATTTTCCCCATTTTGTTAAAAAATAAAAATAAAAAGTAAGTGGTGACTCCAAAGCAAACCGTCTCCTGGGACTCGATTTTCCAAAACTAAAAATCAATCGGTATTTTCTTTTCATTTATGTTTAGTCATACAGGCCCACGGATCCGTAAGGTCCATAAATCGCGACCCGCCGGGACTCCAACCCGCACTGTTTCATAAGAGGATCAAGCTTGAACTTGAGTTGGGTATATTAGAGCACATGGTTCTCTGACCAGTGGACTCTTAGGCTACACAAATGAATGATGACCACTTACCTGGTTGGTATTTAGCATATGACTGCGCTTTTGTGCTCGGTTCAATTTGTGGTGGATTCTAGCATGCTTGCTCATGATTAATTGCAACTAACTATATGTTTCGATCGCATGTATGGTTAGATTGTGTGTAGATTCTATGGTAGGCTTGCTCTTTGCACATGACTTTTTGTTGCATAGCTACCCTCTCCCTTGTAAGACTGCTTGATTTATTTTTTTATTTTTGTATTTGTGGAGTACGCTTGTATCCCCTTATTTTTGATCACTAGTCTTGGTCGACCATTCCTCATAAATTGCCTATGTTGCTTGGGAGTCATTCCCAATTGTTTCCCTTCGACCAAGCTAAGGATTTTGAGTAGTGGTCTAGTGTAAAGGGCTATATCGATGTTCGGGAACACCATTGAGACGATTTATCCGAGCAATGAAGACCAGATAGCCCTGAAATGGATTTTCATGGATACATGCGTGGCTAGTGTGTGTCATTTTTTATTGTTGGTTAGGATCTTAGGTTACATATATCCAGCTGGGGTACAATCATTCAGCTTTTTTAGGACTTACCTTTTCTTTACTGTTACTGAGCCACCTACCCCTAAGGTATTACTTCATGTCGAATCCCGCTCTTACCCGTGGAAGCCATATATCTGCTTAGCTATCGGTTACTCGATGTTACGCATTCTCTCATGATTTTAGTCATACATTTACCTGATTGATTTCAAGATTGATAGTCACAAGGATCGACTAATTTTCCTTTTGTAGATTATTGATCGAGACCGACTGGTTCTCGAAAGCTGACTAAAAATTGGGAGGCAGACCGGTTAGAGAACTGATCCACACAAATGGCTATCATACGTATTACGACCCTCGCACACCATCGGCTGACCAAGTTGGCCGAGATTACCGATGCCATGGAAACATCTCGATGCTATATTAGACCTGGACAAAGGATTAAATTCGCATCAAGCCTAAAGACGCTGATTTCTGTGGAGCACCCCGCACGCACTACTCCACCCCCACTACAACCACAACCACCCAGACCCACCATACAAACAGACGACATGGGCTCCACCTCCACCACCACAACCTGTTCAATCAGCTCGCGGTCGAGCTTTGTTCTGCCATGGTCGATTAAGACACACCACTTTTTGCGGGCCCCCAGATCAATTATCGGCGACACTCCAAGCCCGTATCGATAAGATTGAGCAAAGGACCAGGTCTGTGACGCCCCATTTTCCAGGGGTCCGTTGACTACCCGTCAACCTGCGGAAATTCTATACATCTCGTATCACGAGACGCATACCTGAGTAAAATAGCCACATGGGAAAATATCCTACCTCGTGGAAGTTGAAGAAACTCCCAAAAAAAAAAAAAAAAAAAAAACCTGAGTCCACTATTGCCCTCTCCGTAACACTTCCCTCTGCTTTCGAAAGAATCCCACCTGGGCCGGATCGCTACAAATCTAGAGAGAAGGAAGACGTCTCCCAGATTTCCTCCATGTTCGGGCCACCGTATCTTCCTCCACGAATTCTTTTCCTTTGCACTACTTTGCTTTTCTTTTTCTTTCTTTCTCCTCTTCATTTTCTCTCCCTCATTTTCCTTCTTCTCTTCCTTTGGTCCTTTCTCACCTGAGAAGTCCTCATCCTGGCCAATGAGGAAATTTCCCTCCTCTCCTTCCTCAAACCAAATTAGCTACCTTTTCCCATAATTTTCTTATTTCATAAATCCTCTTTTATGATGCATCATCCACCACATGGCTTCATGAGCCATGGGATTCACCCCCACACATGGCTTAATCTGTGGAGCCAATTACTTTTGATGCCAAGTGTCACACTTCAGGTGCCAAGTGGCATCCCTTATCTTGCCAGCTGGTGTCATCCGACACCCCACGTCGAAAAACGTGAAATCCCGACCACCTTGAATCCAAACGAAATTCCGACGGTAGCTAACCACGCAGACGAGTTCAACCCGAGGAGTCCGTTCATTATCCAAGATCTAGAAAATTCCTGTTTTTAACCGAAATTTATTTATCATTCCTTAGAAAACATGGATTTTCCTGGTCTCAAGGTCTCGCATGTTTCTAACGGAGTTATAAGTCGACTATTATGATGACCTTCTAGTAGCAACTGCCAATTCGCCGCAGCGCCGACATCGAGAGGTACATGTGCGGATAGATGCCCCCGCATTCACTTACGCTGTATAATAAGTATGCGCGCATGACGATGAGGCACATGATCATGCTTCCTTTGTCATCGAAGCTGTGTCGCTTCACTGCTCATTTCATATCGGACCCTTCGAGGCGTAGACATGGGGCCGATTTTGGGGATAAGAGCTGATCGCACAATACTTTTAATACTCGCAAAGGACGGCTTCCCGCAGAGAGTTAGAGGCCCATAGGCAAAGGCCAGATGAGTCGATTATTTCATTCATCTCCCGCTGGAGGGAGAAGATAACACAGATATAGATGCACTTCAAACACGATCATCGATGATTATGCGCATTTTCAACCCCGTTTTGCCAGTATCTCTACGGGCTTCCCACAAATAGACTTCGATCATCAACGCTTCTAGCAACAGGAGGCATATCTGTGAGGATTACGCGTGACTCTTCCCCACTCAAAGGGGAAGAAGCCAGTGGTCGAGAACCATACCATCAAATGTCAAAAGCACTGGGCATGACAGACATAGGTCCCCACGTCACCCTCCGCTTCGTAGGTGCCAAACACTCCTACCGATGATACAGGAGATCAAAGACAAACCGCTTGCTCTTTTAGGCCGATCACCTACTTATCTACATCCGCCTCACCACAAACAAGATATGTTGCACTGTGCACCTCGAGGCTACTTGTACAAGACCATCGCCAGTGATAGCACCACCTCCACCGAGGCCTACGGCAAATTTACACAACCTCGGATGCCACTCTGCGCATTTATAGATTTGAAAGGGGTTTGATCGTTCCACTACCACCAAACCACCACTACAAATTCTCACCCCAATCTCGATTCGGGATAGATCTTTCACCGGTGCCTATCATCGAGAGTCGGTCATGATACGTGCATAGGTCAGGCAAAGATTGAGGCATGTTATATTCTGTGACTTGATTGATCAGGTTTGGTCGATTCGGGATGCCTCGAGCGACTACTGCACTGCTCCCCACTCATGACACTAGAGTCGCACCTCCACCCTGGGTGGTATACATTCGAACAGTTTTTAGAAATGTATATTCATGATGGGATGGGATGGAGAGGCTCCATAGCTAATTTGTTTGTCTGCAGACTTAGACTTTAGTGGATACAATCTTAAGGATCGCAGGTTTTAGGCCATTTAGATTGATTCAGATGACGCCTCTACAGACAACGCGATCGCCAATATACTTACAAAGATGTTCTCGCCCATGTCACCCTTCATTTTGTTCCCGGAGGAGTATGGGCCAGTACATAGAGATGTTCATATTGTTACGAGGAGTGGGAGGGTAGCTCAACCCCCACTTGTTGATAGACCTTTTGTTGGCACTGATGCTAGAGATGAGATTCAAAGGAAGGATGATGAGATTTTACACCAACCCGCAAGACCATTCGTGCCCGCATTTCCATTTCCGTGGAGTTTATCAGTCTCATCCAACACACATGTGAGACGCACGGACAGCTCTCGGCTATATTAGGAGTTGATAATGCCGCCACCCTGTGGGAATGATCCACTTTCCGACAATGGATAAGGCTTACATGCATAAGTTTTCGACACTCGATTTGCTACCTAAGGGATAAGACCATGTTCGCCCTTTGTTCATGTTTTTGTTCAAAGTCGTAGGGTGTCATTCGGTCTCAAGCGTATTAACGGCCTCGCTCAACATTTGTCTATCGTAATCGCCATTGCTTGGGATTTTCATCAACCGATTTGCACATCCACCATGCACTGCTAGAGTTTATGAAGGGACACAAAGGAACGTTATGGTTACTCACTACACATGTCATGATAGGCCTGGCTTGGATATTACGTGGTTTTTCCAAGTTATGAGGACTGGGCTCATCCTTTAACCTCGCTTTTTGGTCGCCTTTGATTCATGAGGTGCATTATACTCATCTTTCTACTTCATCCGAAGGTGAAGTTCATACACTAGGGGCGCAGACATCACGATACAAGCCTCAATAAAGATGTTGTTACCTCTTAGCCGCATACAACCGCTCATAGTGGCATGACTCGCACTCGACCCTGGGCCATTTTTGACGAGGTCCAGATTGTCAGTTTAGAGGATGACGACAAAGACATGGTACCTATGTCTTTTGATCAGCACAACAACACTTTGGTACTCAATATGACGAAAGGCATGTCCTATATGCTGGCTTAGGATTGGGTCACCGCTAACAAGGGTCGCGTGAGTTTGCTTTCACAATTGATCATGACATACCATATGGATTGGGTTACACTCCTTCTAAGGATGATGCACGCATTACTGGCGTGGTCAAGGCCGAGATAGGTGAGAGCTTGTCTAGGGTCCCATTCGACACTCCCTTCTCGCCCATACACTTTCGGGATAAGACTATTTTACTAGAGGATCAAAGCATGCACCCCACCTGTATGAGTCGAATTATGTTTGGGATGGTTGAGATTTGGGGAATTCAACATGCCCTAGGACAGATGTGTTTTAGTTTTAAGACCACCAAGCCACCCGAGGCCGTGATATCGTGACTCCCATCACCTGACGAGCCAATGTGTTTTCCAGGCCGTCGAGGAGGTCCTCGACTATGATCTACGTATGGATTAGGATGATACCGACGGAGTGACTCTTCGATACTACATGGACGACGTGATTACGACGACAATCGGCCGCATCCTCGACACGTACCGCGCGGCCCCATTCTGCTTTTGACATATTGGGAGTTTCTATGATTGATTCTAATGATGTGACACTTTATGACGCCTACACTGACACGATGGACATGATCGGCATTGGCCGAATTTTGGATGCTTCCTCACCTAGGCCCTGATTCACTTTTGATGTGTTTGGGATTTCTATGCTTGAGTTTAATGGTAATGGACTTGTTGCTACTGATATTACACATGATACTATTTCTGTTGAGGGAGCCGTCCTACTCTGTGGACCCACCTTTTTCTTTTGACACTATGTTTGGGTTTGTCACCCGCTTTGATGACATTTCTTATGGTAATAATGACATGAGTATTTTCAGCATTTATCACCTCACCTGAATTTCCCCCTTTCGACAGTAATCCACCAAAGACCCACAACACATGTATATGATGTTGATGATGGGAGACACAGATGACCCACTGGTGGTCAAGAACTCCAAGGTCGGGCTTCCATCAAAGATTCGAGCATCCCGAGCGGTCACACGTCGTCCCTATTCCTAAAAAGGATTAAGAAGGTTGTGAGTTTGTGTTGACTTTCGAGATTTGAATAAGGCCACTTTAAGGATGATTTTCCCTCCCTACACACATCGATATAAAGAAGGATTCAAAGACTGGCAGTGGCACCCTATGTTGTCCTTCACGGATGGGTTTTTTCGCATAATCGTATTTTGATGGTTTCAGAGGATATGGAGAAGACTTTCACTAAGTGGGGTACTTAATACTATCAGGTCATGCCATTTAGGTTGAAGAATGCAGGAGCCACTTATCAAAGAGCTACTACTACTTTATTCCATGATATGATGCATAGAGATGTTAAGGTATATGTGGATGACATGATAGTGAAGTCCCGAGACAGGGCTATGACACTATTACCAAAGGACTATTGTCTAATCCCTGACAATGATGCCAATAAGCTTGTTGCGTGAGACCAAATGTCATTTGCACCAGTTTATAACAAAATTACCAAGGACTATTATCTAATCCTCAGGCAATTCGCATAAACTTGTTGACATTATACTATATAAACCAAATATCTCCTAGAGTAAATCATTTCAAAGTTTGGTTTTGGTCTCGATATTCACGCAAGTGCAATGTGTCATACAGTAATAAAGGACTCTGGGGAGTCCTGACATCGCACTAATGAGGATCGAGGTTCTCTCTAATTGGAATTCTGATCACCCCGATTACAAGGGCTCTTCACTATTTAGAAGTAATTGGAGTAGGATGTGGAATAAAATCAATTTAATTGAAACAAAAACTGATTTAAAACTAATTCTAAAAAATCTACCAAATAAACAACTACTTAATTCTAGTGCGTATGAAGACAGAGTCACTATTGATGGGGGATAATTATTTACAAAACAGCCAGTGATTTCTCGAAAGGTAACATTCGTGAGTTGAATACCGGATTTGTCCAAGAGCAATGTAGTATAGCTTCGATTTCTCCATACACCATACATTTCACTATCTAACACACCATATTCCTTTTCAGACAAATGGGTCTAAATAGCTACTTGTAAAATTTGGCACTCTTTTAAGATTTGATTGTTTTCTTTTCAATACTTCACAACCATTTCTTAGGATTGAAGAATTCATTCCATATGATAATGCAAGCCTTTCTCTAATGTAATTGGTATCTGGGTCCTTCAAATCTACTAAAATTTTCTATCTCCTTGATTAGATCTTACACGGATCAAGATCCTTTCATCGACTAAGGAGAAACCTCTCGATCAAATAAATTGATACATCATCTAATTAATCCTCACACCATGAGTAAATCAAGATCTATCAAAGTAATTTTTCTAGGTTCATTAGTTCCAAGATATTAGTCTAACATACCCCTGCTACACGCTTCTCTTTACTCGTGAATCTCCATCTCTCGTGTCACCTCGGGAGGGCCTCCCGAAATCGAGCAAAGACACAAATGCCAAGGTTACTAATATTCCGAACAATTCATTATATGAACAAGCACTAATTATATAAATTCAAGATTCAAACCCACAAAATAATCAAAACTGCAAATCGAATGTTCAACAATTAAACCCCAACCCTAGAGGGTGTTTAATGTTCCATTATCGGGATTCTAATCTCATCACTAATCAAACAAAAGTAAGAAATTAAGAAAGAAATCAAGAGAAAGAAGAGAAAACCTGCATTTGAGCTTAAATCTTCGCCTCAACAAGAATAAATTGAATATCCGAGTACAACACCGAAATCTCTTCAATAAAAATAAAAAGGCGTTCTAAAACTATTCTAAGATCTATTAAAATAAAATTCAAGCAAAGAAACTAAGCAAATGAGCAGTTTAGAGAGAGAGAGCCCATGAGAGAGAGAAAATCCAGATTTTTAGCTTCAATCTTTGTCTGAACCTTAGTGAAATCTGAATCTCTATTATACATCACCAAAATCTCTTCAATAGAAACAAAATCATTCTAAAACTCGCTTCTCAAATCTAAAACAAATAAAATCTACGTAAAACCGAAAAATGCGCCTAGAGAGAGAAACCCAAGAGAGAGAGGCCTCAATCTTCCCGCTTGCCTCTTTACCTAAAAACGAGTATATATATGGTCCTAGGTGAATCAGCTTGAAATTAGGTCAAAACTCACTTTCGCCCAAAGTTGTCGCAGTCGCTTTCGTCACGGCAATGTGTCGCGACATCAATTTCGTCGCGACACACTTCCGGCCGCGACATCGCCGCGACATCGGGCTTGTTCCCTTGGTTTTCTTATGTCGCGACATCAGCTCGCGACATCGCTTTGTTCGCTTGTTGCTTGCGTCGCGACATAAGTTCGATATCGCTTGTTCCTTGGTTGTTTCTTATGTCGCGACATAAGCCCGCGACATCGCTTGTTCCTTTGTTGCTTTCTAAGTCGCGACACGCCGACATCAGCTGTTCCTTTGTCGTTTTCTATGTCGCGACATAAGTTCGCTGACATCGCTTGTTCCTTCGTTAGTTTATGTCGCGACATCGCTCGCGACATCGCTTGTTCCTTAGTGCTTCCTATGTCGCGACACTGGTCGCGACACCGTTTCAGGACAGCAACTGTTTTTTTTCTTCTCCAACTTGCTCCAGCCATAACTTCTTCGTTTAACTCTGATTTGGGCGCAGGAGTACTCGTTGGAAAGCTCTTTGAATTTAGAATGAAACCATGATAGAATTTGAACCATTTGTTGTTCCATATAGTACAGAAAAATTAATCTTCCCAGTAGCGCGCCGCGAGACTCTGCTGACTCTTTGAAACATATTGCTCATTTCTTGCCAAATCACTGCTTTTCATCAATAATCCTACAAAACCAGTTTAGAGGAAATTTTATGAGTTTTACATGAATATGGATATAAAATGCACAAAATAACATGTGAAATGAACTAAAACATAGATGAGTTTTGCACTCATCAAACACCCTAAATTTGAAGTTTTGCTTGTCCTCGCAAAGAAAGAAAGAAGGTTTCGGGTCCCCAAGCAATGGAATATAAGAGTTCATTTCACCCTTTTTATTTAAACAAACTGAGTAATCAAGCTTGCAAGGGGTATGTGATATGTGTCTCAAGAATTACCTCTACAAGGAATATGTGAGAATATGATCAAGATAATTTATTCATTTTAATAGTGAATTAATCTCATAATAGACAAATTTAGATCATTTCACGGCTCAGGTGTGTGTGGTCTTCCTTATCCAACAATTGCAAGCTAGATGAGTTTATGAAAATTCGAGATAAGTACGCTGATCTCCTAAGATAATTTATTTAGGTTCCATAGGCTTGTTGTTCTTATCATTCTCCACTAATGTAGGCACACACACAACCTCAAGATCAAGTAGGTCTTTATAGTTTGTAATGTAAGGCTTGGGTAAGGGTAGTTGAGTAGTCATTTTAGGCTAAACTACCCAAACATACATATTTTTCTCTCATACTCAGCCTCCTACTCCATCCCGATTCTACCATCGCATAGTGACACCTCAAACACCCCAAAACTGCTTAGGTGCATCCTTCCACCATATCACTTTTTCGCACAAATTTCGCATTCTTTCAACAAACACCAAGAAGCCTTTTCTAAGACAACAAGAGCAAAGAATTTGAATGTCAAAACCCCCTTAAAGCTTTCTACCAACCCCATGAGCTTTAAATCAATAGCTCCCAAACCACCGCTCTTAGGGTATTAGGTGTTGAGATTCCCTTAGATTTATTTCTCTTGCTTAGTAAGGAAGGCTACGAGGCTGGGATCACTCTTCCTCGACTTTCTTTCATTGTATTCTTTGCTTCTTTACACTGATATTTTTCGTTTTTTTTTTTTTTTTTGACAACTTCTTTTGATTTTCAACTTAACTCATTTCAATCAATTTGAAGTTATTTTTCCTATGGAAAAATAACTCCCCCAAACTTGCTCTTCACCACATTTCTCAATTATGTTCAAATCCTCATGTTATGGGTGAGTTTGGTTCCTTATTGAGGATAGCGGTGTATAGAAGGTTATTGGTTTCAACCTGGTTCTTTTTATAAACAGAATTTTGGCTCTTGGCTCAACATCTTGATACTAGAGGACATGCATATGCATATTAATAGGTTAGCTTGAAAGGCACACCTTTCCAATGATGGCCTATATCATTTCTCAATTGTTGTAAATACTGACATTTTTGCTCAAGTGATAATAGAATTGCCCTAGAACCTATGGAGATCAAAATTAGATGGAGTCTCATAAACCTTCTCTCTAACCTACAAAACTACTTTTCAAGGGTACTTAGTGACCACGTGCATGGATTTTGAGAACCAATGACTAACAAATTTCTATTAAAAGAGATAACTCATTAAGCATTAAGTCCTATTATCTCTAATATTAGTCCATATGCCAAGGGTTCATTTATGGTCCTTATTGACATCACAACAACCCAAGCAAACTCAATTAACTCAATAAATTCTAACTAAAAAAAAATATACCAAACTAAGATGCTAGGACATCAAACAAAGTCATCCAAAAAAAGACTTAAAATTTCATCCTCAAAGTTGTCATTTGCAACATGTGGGGTGGGACATGGAGAATCAACAAAAAATAAACACCAAACTTTGAGATGGAACATTGTCCTAAATGTCTAGCACGAGCAAAAGGAAGCAATAAAGTAAAAGAGTAATAAGCTAGAAAAGTGAACTCCTTGTAGTCTTGGCCACTTTGAATAGGAAACTTGATGATTTTCAGACATTGACATTGGTGTACTACCCCTTGATATACTCTTTTGCTTCTTTGGAGCCATGAAAGTGGCTTTGGCATTTTTTCAAACACTTGGTGTGCACCAACTTCCTTCACCTCAAATGAGTGAGTTTTGATTCTTCAAAACCTCCTTCAATACATGCACCACTCAATAATCAATGATCCACAAAGAACCCAAACAAAACGAAGCACAAAAAATTTTCTTCCATTGTAACTCCTCTTTTGATGCTTGGAATGATGGATGGAAAATCGGGTTCAACAAAGGTAAGGTTGTGGGTTTGTGATGGGCTTTGTAGTTTGAAGATGATGGCATGAATCGGGAGGAATGTGATTTAGGATTCGAGTGATGGGAGAAGAATTTGAAGTGGTTAGAAGTCACAAAGGTTGAGGAAAGAGTATGCAAGATATATATAAAGTAGGAAGAAGAAAAATGGGGTTTTAAAGGGTTAAAGCTCGCTTTCGTGACTGTGGTGCCGTGTCACGTCAACAATTCACTAACTCCCGTTTTTTATCCAACTTGTTATACCATATCTCCTTTTATTTTGTACTGAATCGATGTGTAAGGACTCGTGAAAGCTCTCACGTGGTGAATGTGCTCATGGGCTGAGGAACCGCTTTGGAGCCTCAATCAATACAGAAAAATCAGAATGTTCAATGCTGTCCAGTGTGATGATTTCTTGACTCCTTAGGTTCTCCTTGCTTTGTCTCTTGCCCATATCACTTGCTATCCTTCAAAAGTCCTTCATGCTTATATATTCTCTCAAAATTCCTCCAATAGAAACCCTTAATTCTTTCATTCATTCTTGAACTCATCTCTTGTCTCCAATTCCTCCCAAGCATGATCATGAACCTTCCAACTTTACATTTCAATTCAATTTGGTTCTTTTCACCTCAAAACCTGAAATTTGATGAACATCTCCACTCCATTTTTTTTCACACTTGCCACCATAATTACATCAACCACTTTCCAACTTCTTGCCTTTGCTCTTGCAAACTAGTCATGACAACATGTTGAGCTTCAAACTTATCTTATTCTGAAAACACCAACAACAAAGTTAAAACACTGCTGGAATTTTCATCCCAACAAGCAAAAACAGCAACAAATAAAATAACTAAAAATAGAAAAAAGAAAAGAGGTCGATAGAACCCTATTACTTAGCTGAGTTGCCTCCTACAGTTGCCCGCTTTTATCCGCCTAGACTCACTGGGAAAAGTAATGAAGCCTGATTTAACCAATCATTCATCTTGCACTCTTCATAAACCATTCAGCTCAAGGATGTTTTCTTTCGCACTTCAAGAAGCGGAAAGAAACTCAAAATCCTCTAATTATGGCTGGTGGTTCAGCCACAATTTCTTCAAAACAGTCCCCTATGTGAAGTAGACAAACACATTTATGTTTAAGGGGACTGTTTTAAAACTGGTTCCTTTTGATCAAGCAAGCCGCAGAATTCTTTCGCACATGGCTCTTCTCGTCTGCCAGCGTAATGGTTGGTGAAGATTGAACTTTGCTTTCTCTCACCCACAAGCAAGCGTGAGCTCCTCGTTGATGTCAATCCATGCCGCTTGAGGAAAGAAGGGTCTTTAGTATATGAGAATTATCCCCTTCAATGCCCTGTCACAAAATCCATGGGGAAGGTAAATGTGTCAATCTTTCACAAAAATGTTTTCAATAGCCATTACTTGACTTACTTTCACTAGTTTATCCACAATGACTCTTCATCATCTAGTTGTTTAGAGTGCCTGTTCAATTTCACCATTTTCACCTTCTTCCATAGATTTCAGATATGAAATTTCGCACATCGCTTCAAAGAAGCATCAATGCATCTATCGATTTGGCAAAGTGTTACTAGGAGAGGTCCTAGAAGAATTTTTCCTTGAATGCTCGGGACCATGTCCTATTTGAGCTTCTACATTTTTCAATCTAGCACTAGTGTTGACTCGTGGAAGGCATCTAAAATCTGAAATTTTCTCGCCTGCGAAGATTAATCATCTTCGTTCCCTTCCATGTAGATAAAAATCTACTCCTAACGTGAGACAACTCTTCTTCCTCTTGAAATGTGGATTTGAACTCCTAGATAAGGCAATACCTTGCTCTACGAGCGAGTCATTATGAATTCTTTTCGTCCAATTTATGAAGAAGTAGTTCAAGCTACTTATGGAGGCAAATCTATCTTCTATTGAATGTTCCTCCATAAGTGCACCCAACAAATAAGAAGAAAAACAAAAGAAAATAAAGTACAAAAGACACAAAAAAATTTCAACTAAGAAACAAATCACAAACTAAAAAGATAAAAATAAAATAAAATTGCCTAAATTAGCAAATTACCCGTTTCTTCAAAATGTCAATCAATGAGAGAAGGTGAACCGCGCCAACCACTTAAGAATCTGCCACAAAAAACTTGTTAAGACCACAAGATATATACAAATTTATGACACTATTACCAAAGGACTATTGTCTATCCCCAAGAATCCGCCAAAACTTGTAAAGAAAGAATTAAATGATGTATATGTGTATGTGAAAATATGGTCAAGGGAGAATGTGGTAAATACTCAAAACCGAAATGAAAAGTATTACTAACACCAACCCCTTCCGCAGGCGCACGTCATACAAGTAATAAAGTGGACCTCTGGGAGTCCTAATATCAGACCCACGAGGATCGAGGTTCTCTAATTGAATTTGATCACCCCATCACAAGCGGCTCTTCACTATTTAGGGCGACCAAGTAGATGTGGAATAAAATCAATTTAATTGAAACAAAAACTCCATTTAAACTAATTCTAAAATCTACCAAATAAACAACTACTAATTCTAAAAGGTAATGGCGAGAGTCACTAAGGACGGATAATTATTTACAAAACAACAGCATTTTGAAAGGCAACATTCAGGAAGTCAATGCCGGATTTGTCCAAGAGCAATGTAGTATAGCTTGATTTCTCCATACACCATACATTTCAATTATCTAACACACCATATTCCTTTTCAGACAAATGGGTCTAAATAGCCATCAGAAATTTGGCACTTTTAAGATTTGATTGTTTTTTTCTTTTTCAATACTTCACAACCATTTCTTAGACCGAAGAATTTACTCTACAGACGTGATAATGCAAGCCTTATCCAATGTAATTGCATCTCGTCTTCAAATCTACTAAAATTTTCTATCTCCTTGATTAGACTACAACACGATCAAGATCCTTTCATCGACTAAAGGAGAAACCTCGGACAAATAAATCGATACATCATCTAATTAATCCACAACTACATGAGTAACCGTTGATCTATCAAAGTAATTTTTCAGAGTTCATTAGTTCCAAGATACAGTCTAATATACCCTTAAGTTAGTCGCTTTTACTCTCGTGAATCTCCATCTCTCGTGTCACTGCAGGGCCTCCCGAACGTATAAAGATATACTCTTTTCGGGGTATGTTACTAATATTCGAACAATTCATTATATGAACAAGTACCAATTATATAAATTCGAGTATTCAAACCCACAAAATAAGCGAAAAGCGCAAATGCGAATGTTCAACAATTAAACCCCAACCACAGGGTATTTGTGTTCCATTCTTTGGATTCAGATCATCACTAATCAAACAAAGTAGAGAAAATGAAGAAGAAATCAAGAAAGAGAAAAGCCGATTTGAGGCTTAAATCTTCGCCTCAACAGTAAATAAATTGAATATCTGAGTACAACACCGAAATCTCTTCAATAAAAATAAAAATATGCTCGAAAACTATTCTAAGATCTATTAAAAATAAAAATCTGCAACAAAAACTAAGAAAATGAGCAGTTTAGAGAGAGAGGCCCATGAGAGAAAATCAGATTTTTAACTTCAATCTTTGTCTGAACCTTAGTGAAATCTATGGTCTATATACGACAGAAATCTCTTCAATAGAAACAAAAATACGCTCTGGCGCTCTCGAATCTAAAAGCGAATAAAAATCTGAAAAGCTGGAAAATGTGATTCAGAGAAACCCCAAGAGAGGCTCTCAATCTTCCCGCTTGCCTCTTTACCTAAAAAAGCAGTATATAGTCACAAGGTGAAATGGGCTTGAATTAGGTCGAAAACTCAATTTTCGGCCTTTTCGGAACAACTGCGGCCCGTTTACGGTCACGACGGTCGCGACATCAATTACGGTCGCGACATCGGAGTTCGCGCGACATCAGTTGTTCCTTTGGTTGCTTCTTTGTCGCGACGCCAGAGTTAGAACTCGGTTGTTTCCTTGGTTTGCTTCTTATGTGTGACATAAGTTCAGCGACATCGATTGTTCCTTTGGTTGCTTCTTAAATCAGCGACATCGATTCGCGACATCCAGTATTCCTTTGGTTGCTTCTTATGTCGCGACAAAGTTCCACGACATCAGTTGTTCCTTTGGTTGCTTCTTATGTCCATACGACATCGATTCGCGACATCGAATTTGTTGTAATGCGCTTCACATGTCGCGACAGTCCGCGACAGTTTGGAGCGGCCAGTGGTTTTTCTTCTCCAACTTATCGGGGCCATAACGCCGTTTTAACTAGGATTTGGGGGTGTGAGTACTCGTTAAGGCTCTTTGAATTTAGAATGAAACCAACGATGGGATTTGAACCATTTGTTTGTTCCATACAATACAACGTGTCTTCCCGATGGCAGCGTGAGACTCTCGGTTGACTCTTCTTTTGGAAATATATTGCTCTTTGCTTGCCAAATCCTTGCTTTTCATCAATAATCCTAAAAAACCAAGTTTAGAGGAAATTTTATGAGTTTTACATGAATATGGATATAAAATGCACAAAATAACATGTGAAATGAACTCAAAACATGGATGAGTTTTGCACTCATCAGTGGATGACATGATAGTGAAGTCCCGAGACAGGGCAGATCACTTAGCAGCATTACAAAGATTCTTTGAGAGGATCCGACAATTCACGCTAAGATTGAATCCTGAGAAGTGCACCTTTGGGGTGACTTATGGGAATTACTAGGCCACATTGTTGCGAGTGGGTATGAGGTTGATCTCAGAGCAGTCCAGGAGCCATACTTGACATGCTGCTCAGAAGGCCGGAGAGGAAGTGCAGAGATTTCTAAGCGATTGTGGTACATCAGTGTTCATTGCTAGATTAACAAACATATGGGAGCCTATCTTCCATCTTCTAAGGAAGAATCAGTCTATAGTTTGGAAAGATGATTATCAGCATGCTTTCGAAAAGATTAAGGAGTGCCTCCTTTCTCCTCCGGTTTTTGTGCCCCTTATACCAGGGCGCCCTTTACTTCTGTACTTGTCAGTTTTAGACATGGCTTTGGGATGCATGTTAGCTCAGCTAGATGATTCGGGGAAGGAGCGAGCCATTTATTATTTAAGTAAGAGGATGTTGGAGTATGAGTGTGGATACATCATGATTGAGAGCCTCTATTTAGCATTGGTTTGGGCCACCAAAAGACTTAGACACTATGTGACAGAGTATTCCATACTCTTGGTCTCACGTTTGGATTTGTTGAGATATTTGTTTGTGAGCTACGTCTTAAGCGGTAGGCTCATGAGATAGTTGGATTGTGTGAGTTTGATATTCAATATGTGACACGAAATTAGTAAAAGGGGAAGCATTGTTCTTGAGATCATTTAGCAGCTTCTTTGCGATGTCCAGTGTCGTCGATTGACGATGATTTCCCTGATGAGCAATTTGTTTCAATGACCAGTATTGCAAGATGGCGGTTGTACTTTGATGGTACCACCAATCAATTAGGGTTTGGTATTGGTATCTGTTGTTATCCTTTGTAGGAATGATCATATTCCCCGGATCCCGATCCGATTGACATTTTTCGTCATCATCGGTTAACGAATAATATAGTTGAGTATGAGGCATTACGGGCCTAAGACTTCTGATTGATCTTGGAGTTAGGCGATTGAGTCCGCGGGATTCGATTTGGTTGTCAGCCGGGCTTCGGGGTGTTTGAGGACTCGAGATGAGAAGCTGAAGCCTTACCATTCTTACCTAGACTTGCGGATTTGCCGAGGATATATGATGAGTTGAGATATATACATGCACTGAAGCGAAGAATCGGTTCTTGTCGTTAGCTACCTTGGCTTATGTAATTGAAATTCACGTAGGGAGTGACTATGCGATAGCTGGCGGTGGGGCAGATACACCGCGTATTGTTTGATTGGAGATGTGAGGATCGGGGATAAGTTGCCATGAGTATCATGATATCAGCGGTTTACAATATGGCGCCACCGCCAGTTGGCCCTGACCAAAGATAAGAGAGCATTGAGACAGCTGGCCATCGGACTTGTTATTTGTGAGGACGTCCTCTATAGAAGGTCCTTAGATGGCCTGTTGTTATTTGTGAGGACGCCCTCTATAGAAGGTCCTTAGATGGCCTGTTGTTATTATGTCTAGGTCGTGCCTCTGCAGATCGAGTAATGAGAGAATCATACGAGGAGTTTGTGTCCATTGGGAGGTCATATGCTAACACGTGGATCATGAGGGTAGCTACTTTTTATTGACCATGGAATGATTATTCTTGTTTGTAACAAGTATGCGGGTATCAAATGCACGTAGACTTGATACACGTTCCACCTTTTGAGTTGCATGCACTTACATCCCCTTGGCCATTTCAGTATGGGGTATTGATATTATTGGGAAGATCTTGCCCAAGTCTTCCAGTGGGCATGAGTACATTTTAATTCACCGTGACTATCACTAAGTAGAGTGGGAAGCTACTTCTTACTCTTTGGATTGACAACGGTGGTTAAATTCATCGGATTGCACATTATCTCTGGAGTAACAGGGTCCCTAGGTTGATCTCGATAGAGGGCGCATTTTATAGGCGAAGGTGGATACATGGTCAAGTATGGTATTCAGCATCATCGATCTATGCATATAGGCCGCCCAGACTAATAATAGGGCAATTGAGGCCACGATTAAGAATATCAAGATGATTTTAAGAAAGATGGTTAAGACTTGTAGGGATTGGTTAGAAAAACTCCCTTTCGCATTGTAGGCTTATCGTACATCTTTTCAAACCTCTATTGAAGCTACCCTGTTTTCTTTTGTGTATGGTATGATCACTTTACTGTTGGATTGAAATGAGATCTTTGAGAGTAGCAGAGCGTACAAATATCTTGAGGGCTGAGTAATTGATCCGTTATGATCATGACTTAGCCTTTTGGATAAGAGGAGATTGAAAGCAACATATCATGTTCAGGCCTATCAGAGGAAGATGACCCATGCATTCAGAAAAAGTGTCAAGTACAGGAAGTTTCAAAAAGGCGACCTAGTCTTAAAAGTCCTCAGGGGATTGATCAACGACCCTAGAGGTAAGTTTAGACCGACTTGGAGTGGGTCGTATGTTATTCGAGAGAGCATCTGGATGGCCAGGACTTAGGCGAATCGAGTTCGGGAGCGATCAACGTGGATATCCCGAAGAAGTTTGTCGCGTAAGATCATGGTTGAGATGGGTGGCCATCATTTTGAGTAGCCATATTCCCTATTGCACCCGTACATTGATATATCCCTATTGCTAGCCCTTTAAGCCTCCGCCTTGATTTTATATGGCCTATTCTTTCATTCAGCCTTGCATACTTTTCCTGACATGGGTTAGGGGCCTGCCCCTATGTGCTTTTTTATTAATTGGATACATTGAGCATTATGAGCATTGTGTCATTCTTCATTTGTTCTTTCTCGCATCATTTCCTGTTTCTTTTCTTCTCCATTTTGTATCTTCACACCGTCTGCCTTTGAGTCTAGTTTCTATCATCTCTATTCATTTCACTTTTATATCCTTTTGTGTGATGATGACGTGCTCTTATTCTAAAGCTACCAATCAGGTTTGTCACACCCTTCGTTCCGCCTATAGGTTTTGATCCTGGATTCTTAGGTTGAGAGGACCATTTGGGATTGGAGGTTTGAGGTTCTTTTGGTTGGATTGTGCTAGTATGGCACTCAGCTTGCTTTGGTTGTTTGAGGCAAAATATATATATATATATATTATGTTTTTTTATATTCATTAATATACTTGGGATCATCAAAGGTCATTTGGGGTTTGAGAGATTTATTATTCCTCTGAGAGTTGGGTGAAAGCATTGTACGAATTTTCTCCATGGATATGGGTAACACAATGGGAATGAGGTTTGGGTTGCTTCACCTTTGTGTAAGGGCCCCCACCCCACGGCCCTCCCGACGAGGGTGGTCCACTCACGAGGCTATCCCCTAGCTCCGCGGGGTTTCTTTGCCTCCGTGGGCTTGAATTTGGAACCATGAGCTTAGATGCCCATTCGAATTGGTTCCATTTACCAGCGAGCTACTGGCCCGGTTGGTGGTGGGGTGCCCACGTGGTATCTGCTTCATGGTCCAGTCGGCCACGGGTAGCCTGACGGTGCTGTGTGGGACCGCAGGCGACTACCTACTAGATCCTTTGGATCATTACTTGCATCACCACTCCCATTTTATAGTGACTTTCTTCGAATTGGCGTTCCTGGGATGAGTTGTTCGTTGTTATCACACATTGCCACATTTCTATCCCAGTTGTTTCTCCATTTTCTGCTTTATCTATTCATCATTTGTCTTATCCCCTTCAGTCTTATTCTACCCTTATTGATCGTCGTCTGGCTTCTTAAGCAACCTGTCCTTTGGTGCACTTCACTTGTTTTTTGACATTGTTCATTCAGATGTTGGTTGAGTAACCTTGCTCACATGATACTTTGATATTTGTCATTGATGATTCGTGCCACGGTAGGGTGATACGAATCAAAATATTTGTATCTAAATTTCCTCACACTATCGTAGTGAGCTCACTGCGATATAGCGGCTACAGGGTCGAACACGGTGATGGGTTTTCTTAACAAATGACTAGCAGTGGAAGTCAAAGCGGTGAATTTGGTTTGGATTTTAAGGTGGTGATAAAACCAGGGGGTTGGTGGTTTGCAAACTGAAAATAAGGCGAAATAAAATATAAAAAATTCCTTGAAGCATTAGGCCACTGGGTTTAAGGTCCAAGGCTAACCGAGAGGTCCTCGGGCTCATTTCCTCGCGTTGGGGAGGATGACCTGCATGATCATCTCGAGCAGAATTTTCATTTAACTTTAAAAACTAAACCTAATTTTCCTTTTGATAGAAAGAATTTATTTGCATTTATGGTTCGCCCGGTGAAAACCTATCACCTTGACTCATCTACGATGATTTGTAAGGGAAGCCCAATGAATCTCAGTGGATCTAATAATAAGCATCCATGAACCACTAAGATACCAAGTATTGATCAAAGAGGATGCATCAAAAGTGAAAATATAACCCCTTAACCTACCTCGGTGGCTCGTGAAAGTAGCGGCTAATGAATGAGTATCTAAAGCTAAGAATACTGCTTTGAACCACCCAAAAGCTTGAAGTATTGGCCAAAGAAAGTACATCAAAAAGCTTTAAACCTAAAGTTGAAAATTTGGGAACCAAAATGTCAAAACCTGCTGCGTGAAAAACAGGGGAACCACCAGCAGCCTTCAGATCCTACCCCCAGCAGCCTTTTACTCCAAGAAGGAAATGGTTTTAGCGCTCATCTTCGAAGTTGTCATCCTTGGAGGGTGTTTGGCAACCAAGAAAGTGAGAGAAAGGGGGAGATAAAATAGAGGCCAACAAGGGCCGTATATTTCCTTCCCAAAATCAAAACTTAGGTCAACAGTGTATTACAATGGCTTATATAGCCTTACAAACATGTGAAATACCAAAATAACCAAACTAGAATAATTACAGTGAGGGTAGAAATGAGAAAAACCCAGCGAATTAATTTGGATCAAAAACAAAAGCGAGAAAATTTCTTTATGCCACGGTGATTTTCTACATCATAGCGAAAAATCTGAGACATAAGCGAAAATTGAAATTTTAAGCTATGCCGCATTAATTACGTTATATAGCGAAAATTCTCTATGATAGCGAAATTTCGCTATCATAGCGAAATGTCCAGCATAGCGAATTTTGGCATTGTTCCTCTACTGTTCCATTGGGCTCTTATTCCCGTTTACGCTATTCCGTTTCTTGAAGCTTTGAAATTCTTCATTCGACTTCTTTGAAATTGATAGAAAACCATGAAATTGATGGAAATCAACCCGACTTTGTTATGATTGGATTGACCGCGATAATTTGGCTTCAATTCACACCCAAAAACTACAAAAGCGATAGCCCGAATCACGTCCGAAGTGCGATAGGGACCCGAACATATCAATTGGGTTAATTATAACAATTAGTACACAAGCGCTCAAAACCTATTAAAAATAGGGTTCAAAATAGCACTTTTTTGGGCACTAATCCACACCCCAATAGGCATTGCTAGTCCCTTATGTCTGAAGAAAATAAAGAGAGCATACAACGATAACGAAAATATTGTTCCGCAAAATATATTTCAAAAGCTTGTGAATGAGTAATGCCTAACCTAAGTAAGAATCATAAATGTAGGTGTCCAATAACTATCATGAAGGAGAATGAATGTCATCTGAAATTGAGTATCAAAAAGAGCCTCCTTCTCGATGAATCAACGAGAAACTTCCACCAAATCTAAGTGTTTTGTTTGATCAGCTCTCAACAATAAACTATCAAACTGCACTCTCCACCCAACCCAGCTACTACCACGACCTAGCATACTAACCAACCTAAATAGATAAGGACCCACCTCTTATTCCACAATTTTTTGTGTTGTAGGGGTGCAATGCTGAGGAATCGACTTCACTAAAGTCCATGTAACGGGGATCTACCAATGACTCCAAACCAATTAAGGCTTAGGGCGCAAGTCATTGGATCTTTCGACCGCAAGCTCTTGGGTTTTCACCACAGGACTCACAGAATGATTTCGAGAAACTCCAGCAACTACAACTTGCTAAACTCCACCCATCCACCCGTGTAGCGAACACTAAGTCGGCGACTCCCAACCAGTGAAGGTTTAGGGCACCGGGCTTTAAAGGCTTTCGCCATATACCCCTCGGACCGTGCTCGGGTTTCAAGGCAAAGCATTGCAATTTTCCTTCTTTTTCTTTCTCTTCTCTTTTTCTTTTCTTTTTTTTTTCTTTTTTTTTCGAAGACGCATTGGCCTTCATCCACAGGGGTCCTTAACCTATTAAAGGTGCTCAACGACACTAGGATGGGTTGTGCAAAGTAAAGGAGGTTGCGCGAGTTTTGACATATCGTGAAACCTAATGTGCTCGGTGTGGTTAGATGAAGGTGGAAGAAAAATGGTCGAAAGCAACGAAGTTCAGCGATTATCCACTCCAACTAGGCATGGACCAATCTAACATCAATAGAATTGGACAAAGTTTCAATTTTCAAACCCTTGGAGTTAAATGAAACACAAAAAAAAAAAAAGGGTGCAAAAATGGGTTGAAAAGTAAGTTGTATAGTATGAAAGCTTCACAAAAAGGAAAACCAGCAAGCCACTGAACATCACAAAATGGGCTTTCTCAAAATAGTAACAAAAATATAAGTGCAAAAGCCACTTCCTTCACTAACTCTCCCCCCTAACCAAATATCTCATTGTCCGCAATGGGGCTCAGTTCGAAAAGTTAAGGAAAAGTATTTACCTCCTTGATGAGATGTGATCGTTGTTGGATAGAAGACTTCCATAAGCTTTCCATCGACACCTTATTCACTCGTTTGGGCTTCAAATGAACAAGTTAGAAAGAAGAAAATAGAAAAAGTGAGCCGGTTAGACATTTTGAAGAATTTCACTCATAAAATTTCAAAGTGTTCTTTCTAGTTAGATTTAGATTCCACACTCTAATCTTTCAACGGTACCAAAAACACCACAAAGCGAAGTTCGGATAAAAAAGTTATGAGCAAAATCAAATTGGAAGCCAACAGATTGGGGGTGTAGAAAATTTGACATAAGCGAAAATTTCGCTTTTGTTTGCGAAATTTTGGCTATGTCTAATAACAAATATATTTTTTTTGAAAAATCAAATAAAATAAATAAAAAATAAAAAATAATAAGAATAAAATTTTTAAAAAAACAAATTTTTTTTTAAAGACAATTTTTTTATATAAAAATAAAAATAAAAATATTTTTTTTGAATAACTTTTAATAAAATAAAAATAAAAACAAACTTTTTTTTTTTACTTACCCTCAACGTGCCTTTGTTTGTGCATTAGTAAGGAGCGTACATAATTTCGCTACGTAGCGAAATTTCACTATATAGCGAAAATTTCGCTATGTAGCGAAATTTTTGTATATAGCGAAAATTTCGCAATGTTTGCGAAAAATTTGCTATAATTGCGAAATTTCCCCCTTGCTCCTACTTCTTAGCTGATCTTCATTTTATGCTTCAAATTCACTCAAGCTGCAAAAATTTATACGAAAAATTAAGAAGATTGCGAGAAAAGTGAAAAACATCTTCAGAGCAGATTAACTTAAAAATTATAGAAAATCTAAAAGAAAAATTATAGAAATCCAAATAAAATAAATAAAATAAAAATAAAATATGAAAAATTAAAACAAAAGTAGGAAATTTGTGCTCCCCAAACTACTCTTCCTTAGGCCTTTGGAAATTTCTTGGAATTGGCCGGAGCTTAAAAATGTAGGGGTTAAATTGAACCCAAGACTAACCATCCACTATGCCATCCAACATAAGCAATCCGCCAAAGTTTTTGATGTAGTGGCAAAATTCGCACAAAGGCCACTAATCTCGAGGTTTCAGAAGCAGGCAAAGTGAAGGGGGTGGCTTTTGTCGGGTGCTTCAGTGGATTTTGGGGTTTGATCAGGATGCGTGTGAGGGCAAGATATGAGACTCGAACTCAATAGGCAGGTAAATCGTTTTCAGGTTCTTCCATCGCTTCCTCATCAACAACAGGGGATTGTTTCCTTCTTTCTCCCATGCAAGCGCATAAAGTTAATTCAATGTCTCGAGGATTCAAAATTTCATCAGCCTCCTTTCTAGCCGGGCCAGACACCGCTTCCTCCACCATAGTCACTCGTGCACAATTTCCTTCGATTGTCTTCCTACGAACAAGCTGATTGGGGCAAGCTTCTTGAAATGGAGTACCGTGTGTCACCACTGCACTCCATTTCACTCCCTTGAAGTCCATCACCCTCTCATCATTTCCATAGTGTCAATTTTCGAATTTAATTGAGCATTGATCGTTCTCTCAGATTCAATAAAGTTACCCACTCACTTGGCAAGGTCCGTAATGGCCTCGCTCAACTCGGAGAAATTAATCGGTGGCCGAGGAGTCGAGGTATACCGTGGCGGCACCACGTAGGAGGGTGCACTCACATCGGGTCTCTATAGTCCTCATGGATCTAAAGGGCTCGATTTCTCTCCCATGGTCAGGCTGATTCGCTATGAAGGCTTCATATCCTCATCGACATGTATCCCTGTAGTTTCTCCATAGGGTAATTCGACCGTATTGCTCTCCCCAAGTGTTCCATTTTGTTTAATCTGCTCAACTTAAGTTCTGAGGAGATTGGCTGAGTAGCCTGGCTTCTCTAGGTTTCTAATCCAATGGGAATGGATTCCCGCAAAGAAAAATAGGCAACACAAAACAACATTAAACGATCCCGCAAAGACTGCTTTTTTTTTTGAAACTGGGGTAGTTAAAATGACGCTGAAATATAAAAGCAATTCACCAAGATTGCGGACGAGGATCATGTTCATTGTACCGTCAATGCACTTAAAGACCATCCCTGTGAATCTGCCATTTGATTCGTGCTGCCGTAGGGTGATACGGAATCGAAATATTTGTATCCTAAATTTCCTCCTACCGTCGTAGTCAAGCTACTGCAAGATAACTACTTGGGGTCGAACACTGTGGGATGGGGTTTTCTTCGCACAAATGACCAACAAAGTGAAGTAAAAAATGGTGAATTTGGCTCGATTTTAAGGTGGTGATAAAATGTGGGGTCAGGTTTGCAAACTGGAAAATAAGGCTAAATAAAAATATAAAAAGAACCTCAAGATATCACACTGGGTTTAAGGTCCTAGCTAACCGAGAGGTCCCCGGTTCATTTCTCAAGGCTGGGGAGGATGACATATAGTCATCTCCCTCGAACTCGAATTTTCATTTAACTTTTAAACTAACCCTAATAATTTTCCTTTCGAAGGTAGCTGAATTTATTTAGCATTTATGGTTCCTTCAAGGAAACTCATCACCTGGACTCATCCCCAATGATGATTTGTAAAGGGAAACTAATGAATCTCATGATCTAATAATGCTAATCCACGAACCCTAAAAGATTACCAAGTATCGATCAAAGAGGATGCATCAAAGTGAAAATATATAACCCCTTAACCTACCTCCTGGCTCGTGAATGGCAACTAATGGATATTAGTGTATCTAAAGCTAAGAATACATCGAACTCCTAAAAGTCAAGCATTGGCCAAAGAAAGTACATCAAAAGCTTTAAACCTAGAGTTGAAATTGGGAACTAAAATGTCAAAACCTCGTCGCTGAAAACAGGGGAACCAATTGTGCAGCCGATCCTACTCCAAGAGTCCTTTTACTCCAAGAAGGAAATGGTTTTAGCGCTCATCTTCGAAGTTGTCATCCTTGGAGGGTGTTTGGCAACCAAGAAAGTGAGAGAAAGGAGATAAAATGAGGGCAAAAACAGGTCTGTGATATTTCTTCCCAAAATCAAAACTTAGGTCAACAAAGTAGATTACAATGGCTTATATAGCCTACAAACATGTGAAATACCAAAATAACCAAACTAGAATAATTACAAGCAGGGGTAGAATGAGAAAACAAAAATGTAGTCGTTGGATAAAAAACAAAAGCATAAAATTTGCTATGCACATTAATTTTCACTATCATACGAAAATACAGCATAGCGAAATTGAAATTTTCCCTATGCATTTAATTTTGCTATATAGCGAATTACTATGATAGCTTAAATTTCGCATCATAGAGAAATGTCCAATATAAATGTAATTTCGCACCGTTCTCTATCGTCTATCACTACTATTCCCACTCGCACTATTCCATTTCTTCAAGATTTTGAAATTCTTCATTCCCTAGCTATTAAAATTGATAAACTATATGAATTGATGGAAATCAACCTAAACTTTGTTATGATTGGATGACACGATAATTTGCTTCCAATTCTCGCAAAAATTAAGGCAAAATAGCCTTAATGCAATCTAAGTGCAACAAATCAACATGTCAATTTGGTTATTTGAGAATTAGTACACAAAGCGCCAAAACCTATTAAAATGGGGTTCAAATAGCACCCTTGGGCACTAATCAATCATGCGTACGTGGCTCCAAAAGATTTATCGGGTGTTTCGCCTTGCTTCCCATCATGTTATTCACCTTTCACCCCAGCCTACATTACTTGGCCCGAGTCGTAAGACCACCTCGAGACCACATGAGATCTCGTGTTTGCTTCAAGCATTTTATAAGGGCAGGTTCCCCGTTTCACTGACAGTACGTAGATATCACAGTCTTCTATTCTGGGAGTATCGAGGGTCACATATTGCTTTTCCATTTAGTTTGATTGCCTCATGTCCATGATCAGATACAGATGATATAGAGAATTGGGATCGTTGATAGCGCCTTATCTTGATGCTTTGACACGTTCACACTAGGGCATACCCCATCCTTTCATTTTGGCTTTAGCTCTTACGCATGTACACTGGCAGCCCATTTCGCCTAGAGATGTTTTGGCATCAAAGTTTGATTATGCCACATGTAACCAGGTTTCTTCATACAGCAGAGTGCTTCTAAGGGCTAGCCTGGGGTCGATTCATTTATTTGTCAACTTCAATGAGGTACACTGCACATACCCTATATGTTGTCTCGTTTGCTTGCTCGCACGACTGGTCTTCATAAATTTATTTCAGAGTTTTTTCATCGAGGCATTTGCATATCATATGTGCACAATGGGGCATACCCTATATCAATTTTGTGGATATTAGATGTTGTGGAATAAAATGGATGATTTTTCATGAATGAATGATTGTGATGTTTTTAGCTCCCTGACTTTGACCACATGTGCAGTTATGGGATTTTGACATGGCATTGATACCCTAGACTGAGGCATAGCCCCTTCCTTTCACATTTGGTCACATTTGTGAGATTGTCCTAGAAGGGCGTACCTCCTTCTTTCCATCTTGTTAGTGGTGTTTGTGGATTTCTCACTACATTTTATTTCCGTACTTTCGACGCTACACCGGAGAGCATACCCTTTTTTTTTTAGCCATGATGGGAGGTGTTTCGATGAGTGGCTTTTCAGTCATTTGTTAGCACCCCTGACGCTACACTAGGCATTCCTTTGTCATCAAGGTCACATTCAGCTTGGCCAGATTCGAGTCTCCCCATTTTGCCTCTCTATGTTTTGTTTTAAGGCATCCCCATTTGGGCTTTGTGCATCTAAAGCCTTAGTTTTCGCATCCCCTATCCCCTTTAGTTTTATGGGTCTCCAAGACGGCCGTGATTCTATCCCTTTATAAGATCACCAATTCTACCTTTTTCCGATAACTTTTTCTGATCATTCCACTTACCCTTCTCCCAGACGCCGCACTCCACCTTCCTAAGATCAGATTTCTACTTTCTAAGATCACCTGGATTCTACCTTTTCTGTGACTAACCGTGATTCCACCTTCCACTCACCTAGATTTTTACTCTTCGACACCTCACCTGATTCTACCTTTCCTGCACTCACCCGGATTTCTACCTTTCTCCGATACTCAGATCCAACCTTCCTTGCTCATGCACCCTTCTCCCGCATCGCCGTGATTTCCTACTTTTTCAAGACTCACCCATTCCCACCTTTCTACATTCCCAGATTCCTACTCTTCCTAAGACTTACCTAGATTCTACCTTTTTCGATACTCGCCCGGATCCAACCTTCCCAGACTCACTGCACTCTTCCTCCCACTCCTCACCTGCATTTCTCCTATTTTCCCGCACTCGCCCTCGAATTCTACCTTCCTGTCGCTGCACCCTTCCTCCTAAGGCTTTTCTGCTAGACCCTTCTTGGTGCTGCTCCGATTTCATTATCTTTTCTGGCATCATGTCCTTATTCCTCATCTTCTCTTGCATCGCGCCCGGATTTCATTATATTTTCCGACATTATGCCCGATTTACTGATCTTCCTAGGATTTCATTATCTTTTCCGGCATCATGTCCCGGATTCCTACTCTCGACATCACCCTGGATTTCATTATCTCTTTTTCTAGACAGGCTCCATATCACCATCTCCTGTGCATCGTGCTCGGTTTCTAAGTCCTCTCAATCAGTAACCTCTATCTCGCTAGCCTCTAAGATCAGGTAAGGGGACAAAATCACTGGGTCATTCGCTTTCTTCACTGTAGTTCATTTCACTCCCGCCGCATCGCTTGTATCAGACTCACAATTCACTGTTCATTCATTCTACAAAAGAGGGCATATTTATAGACCCTCAATTTTGTCCCTCAACACTTACATTTTATCCTATGGGTGTCATACTCACCTATCGTTCTAATATGGCACCGTTAGGGCCTCATTTAACCTTACTCGGTTTCCAAGCCTCAAGTGGGCTTGTATGTGGTCCATTGAGTGCGTATGTAGTTCACTTCGAAGAGTTATTGTGACGATGTTTTTTATTTATTGGCATCGTTCCATAGGAAGCAAGTGCGGCCTCTCGATGTTTTAGCTCACACCTGAGTTTATCGAGTACCTAAGAAATTCAAGCACTTAAGCTTGTTTCGATCATATCTCCCTTGTCCGAACTCATAATCATGCGTCGTTTGTTTTGTTGGATTCCTTATTCACCAAGGAGGTGTTTTTTAAAAAATTCATAATTTTTTTCAATCGTTTGACCAATCGGTTTGACTAGTTCTTCGGGGCAGTACGTATACAACACTGTTTTTTGGGTGATTTTGGCAAGCACTCCTACTTGTTTCGATCATATCGCCCTCATCCAAACTTGGAATTGTGCACCATTTTTTGTTTTGTCTCCTTATTCTTCAAGGAAAATTGTTGTACTTACAATATTCTCAACCAAATTAATCGGTCGCATCGTTCAACCTGCTAGTCGGCCAGTTTGTGGATGTGGGCTGATTTTTTTGATTTTCGGGAGCCCAACCTATATGGATCGTGCCCATATGCTCTAGATCGCCTGCATTTTGGGTCCATTTTTGGCTTTAGCTTGAGTTCATGCAGCCCACTTTCATCAATCCATGTGGATATTTCTAAGGGTGGCTAAACAAAACTTATGAGCCAACTTACATGGGAATTGGGAGGTGGTTTCAAGGCTAATGGAGCTCTTTCCAGAGTTTGAAGGTGGAAAACACCAGGTGGGATCAGAGGTTGTGGTGGGAATCAGTATAAAAGGAGAGAAAGACCAGAGTGTAAGGGACCTTTGGCACTTTTTCCGGGCTCGGATTCACATTTCCGATTTTTCGTGATGCTTAACTTAGATTTTTCTATGTTTTCAGGAAAATGTGCTAACTAGACCTCTTTGCTCCACTATATTTCATATCTTCTTCCTTATGCTCCATCCTTGAATAAAATATATCTTTTTCTCAAGGGCCCAAGCACAAATATTGGTAAGGCAAATGGTCCATAAATGGTTTCATTTTAAGTAACAAGGCTTCATTAGCCTTTGAGCCTATTTCATTTTGATTATCTCGTGAGACCTTCAAGGTATACACAGTGATGATGACTATGGGGACTTCCATGGGTGTCATTCCTTTGAATCGAATGGTACGGTTTTTACACTCATACGTGGGAACCGATTCAACAATTTTTGCTAGGCAGCCCTGGTTTTAGAAACACAACAGATTGTTTCAGTTGGTTCTCACTCATTCAAGCTAAGAATCATGCACCATTTGTTTTTTGGTTTCCTTATTATTTAAGGAATTTTCTGACAAAATTTTGAGAGATTTTCTCAACCATTTGAACTAAAGCCACGCTCATACGTGGAGCCTGTCAACAGCCGTCTAGCCCAGCTGAAAACACAACTGAGATCGTTTGTGGCTTGGTTCACTATCCGAAATAGAATCACGCACTGTTTATTTTGTTAGATTCTTTATTGTATGGAGGAATTTTCTAACAAATTCTTTCTGGAATTTTGTCAATCGTTTGGACTTGTTTCGAGAAACTAGCTTCAACCGGCTGTAAGATGTACCATGGGCAAATTTCCCTACTTTAGCATGTTCTGGCCCGACCTATTATGGCATGCTCCATTTGCTCCAAGGAACCTCGTAGGCTTCCTCAGTGGTCCGAGTTCGCGGCTGAACAAAGTGGGGTAGTGGCAATGTGGGATCGTAAGTATGGTTTGGTCAGGGCAATGGGATCCGATATTTGGTTTTAAATGCATGATATGATGTATTATTCGCTCTACCTATTATCACACGGCTAAGGACTGTGCACGTTGTCATTCGTATTTTGTATTCATGCGCATGGTGTTTGACTTGACATTTGTGGTGCATTCGAGCTTGTCAGATCGACCTCTTATGCAAATAAGCAATAGTGAACACAAGTACGCACCCATTGTTTTGATTGGTGGAGTGTTTATGTTGATAATGAGTAGGTCGGGTGTGATTCGAAAGTCATTTATATTGCTCAGAGGTCGTTTGATCTTTGACCATATGTCTCACATACCCAATTCATTAGTATAGACCGAAGTTCCAGCCTGTGATTCCGCGCTACCTTGCATGAGGTACCTTCCCAATGGGTAAACTGATCCTGACCCATAACCCATTAGATCGCTCGATTGGAGTCAATGATGGGTTTTTGTTTTTACTTTATTTTCCCCATTTTTAAAAAAAATAAAAATAAAAAGTAAGTGGCGACTCCAAAGAAAAACGGTTCCTCCTCGGGGATGGATTTTCCAAAACTCGAATATCAAGCCACATTTTCTTTTCAATTAAAAGGAGTCACATAGCTTCCATGGATTGCAGGTCCACACCTAAGCCCCGCTGGTCAGGCCAACTCGATGTGACCCATTGCACAAGGTCAAACACGACCCCATGTCGAGATCCAAACTCTGGCCGTGACTCCAGAATATTAGGTCGAAGATAGGAACCTCCTACGACTAAGATCTATCGCGGATGAAATTTTGTCATGATAATGAGCCTTCCTACATCGACCAACCCCCATCGCAACATAAAACCATATGTCGCAACATAGAACTCTTCAGTCTCGACGATCTTCTGTCGCAACAAAGAAAAATCCTGTTGCGACTATGTTGTGACCTAAAATCACCTGTTCAGGCCAAACTCTATCGCGGACATAAAAATATTCTGGCAATGTACAAGAGACCCTTTAATTTAGCCAAAACTCTCATCATGACATAATGCTCCCATCACAACATAATTTATTCTCGACTCACCAACCCCGTTGCAACATGAAAAGCCACGCAACATAAATCCTCTCTGCCTAGGCACTCTATCACACATGTACCATGTCGCGACACCAACCCATGAAATCCTGTCGCCACACTATAATTTTCTGTCGCGACCTGAAATCTCTTGGTCTTAACTAAGATCTTGTCGCAACTCTGACCTCTCGTCGTGATAGTCTCGATCGCGACAAGGAAACTTCTTTCGCTTCATTATCCCGCCAAAGAACTGTAACCCTCAATACAACAAGAAAGCCTATGTCGCGACAGTCATGGCTTAAAATTCAGAACCATGTCTCGACACAGAATCTCGCCGCGCGACACGTAACTAGAAAAGAACTCTGTCACGACCAAAAATCAGCAGTAGCTTGTTTTTTGCATTTCGCACTGCCGAGATCAGAACTCTATCGCGACCCAACATGCAATAGCCTTTTTTCGCATTTCTACACCTCCAACTTCTCCCAATGCATTTTATTCAATACCATCAGCGCTATACATATTATGTGCGTAGTATAAAACTGGGAAACTTTCCAAAGCAATATTAGTCAAAAGCAAAATAAGTTTTTATTACAAAATTTGTCATTTACATATAAAAAACTGGATAAACTGTCAAGAATTTTATGAATTACATAACAAAGCCAAATATGGCCTTCTTCACTACTAAGATATCATATGAGTTCCATCTCCTGTAAAATTCTCCAAAGACCTAAAAATATTTTCCCAATGACAGTAGTGAACAATGCCCAAGATAAGAATTCTCCTGCTGCGCTACCTCACCTAAGTGCAACGAATGGAAACACAACATTCAAGCGAAAATATGCACACTCATACTCGAATGTCTACATGTCATGCCCCATGTCTTGAGTCCTCGTCGACTCCCTTACACATGCATTTTCCATGTATGAAAAACTGTTTTCAAAACAAAAGATTTTTGTTTTTGAAAACTCATTGGACAATCTTTGATATCAAAATCCATTGGACAACCCTCCGAAAATAAATCCGTTGGACAAGTCTCCAATAAGATTTGTTGGACAACCCTCCGATATAATTTATTGGACAACCCTCCGATAAGATTTGTTGGACAACCCTCCGATAAGATTTGTTAGACAACCCTCCGATAAAATTTACTGGACAATCCTCCAATAAAGACGCTTTGTTCAAAAGCCATGTTATGCACTCACGTTTAATACTATGCAGGTCCTGCATATGACATGGAATGCCGCTCATGTCTCATGCTTGATAAGATTTCTAGCATGCAACATTTATAAATCAAGGATAACATATTTTCTACATATAATTTACAACCATCATAATCCATGTTAATACATCAGGCATATATCAATACAGTTTTTCACACATTTGCATGTCATCTGAACACCGAGCAACAACACACAAAATCCTTGATTTAGACCTCAATTCAACAAGGCATCATATATAGTCTCAACACCCTAAACCACCCAGTCACCACTTTACCACTTCTGGGACACTAAAAACAACCCCAACCACCAAAACACACCACAAAGTCCGAAGACACCGCCTCGAATCAAACTAACTCAAACACAAATTCCGGACTCGGCCTAAACAATC
Source organism: Tetrastigma voinierianum (assembly GCA_016808115.1). Classification (NCBI taxonomy): domain Eukaryota; kingdom Viridiplantae; phylum Streptophyta; class Magnoliopsida; order Vitales; family Vitaceae; genus Tetrastigma; species Tetrastigma voinierianum. Next base: position 471,354 of record JAEQBH010000097.1, on the reverse strand, counting down.
CTGCAACCTTCCCAACATTTAGTCCAAAATTGGGACTAGTCGCATGACACTCACGACCCCAAAGAACCCCATGCCATTAAACGGCTCTAGACCAGCAGATAACCAAAGGGAGAGAAACTCACCCTCTCGGAGCTCTGTCTAAACCCCGCATTCTTGTACCTATGCGGCTTCCCGTCGCTGTAGATGAACTTTCGCTCCGCTCGACGAAATCAACTACTAATCTTTCAGAAATCTTAGAGAGAAGGTAGAGGTTTCACCACTTTCCTTTTCCGCCTCTCTTCCCGTGGACAAGACTCAAAAACCAAAGAAAATGACTCTTTCCTTTTCGCCTACTTTCCTATTCTTTCTTTCTCTTTCTTTCCTTCTCCATTAAACACCCCTTATCCAAAGACTTGGATTTCCTTTCTCTAAGGGTATGACACATGGCCTCCATGGGTGACCCCTTAGACTTTCCCTTTTTGTTTTGACTTATCTCTCCACATAACCCATGTCTTAATGTGAGCCATGGATATTTTCCTTCTTACTATTCATATGTCATCTATCACATGGACACATTCATTAAGTGACAATTGCCACATCACATGGCTCTTATGCCATGTGCACCCCTCACAAGCTTCCATGTGGTAGCTACATGGTCATGCTATGTGTCACAACTCCTTGTGTCACCCGACATCTGATACCTCGAAAAACGTGAAATTTCGACTATCTCAAATTAATGTAAATTTGATTGCACTAGATTTGCGAGAAGATTCCAAACGATGAAGTCGCTTCATCATCCGAGATCTAGAAAACTTCAAGGTTTTCAACCTGTACCTATCGCGGATAATTACCGCACCCTTTTTTAGAAAGGTCGAATTTTTTTCTGGTTTTGCATACCATGTGGCATCCACATGTGGCACCACTCCATGTGTCACCCGACACCCGATAACTCGAAAAATGCAAAATTCTGACTGTATTGGAATTCGACGAAATTTGATGGGGTAACTAGATTTCGCGAGACAATTCTAATGGTGAAGTTCGTTTCATCATCCGAGATCCAGAAAAAATTCAGGTTTCCACCTGCACTATTGCAGTAAAATACCGTTTTGCCCTTTTTCAGAAAAATTGAATTTTTCCCGGGTATTATAACAAGTGCGAGTTTATTTTATTGATCAAATTGAGAAATTTTAGATATTAAGAAATTCTAAGAATTGGAAAGTTTTAGAAAAAAATAAATTTATTACATTTATTTAAAGTTATTTCAAATCGAATCCCTTTGCGCCCTTTCATCCCCATCCTATCCTCGATCACAAGGGCTCTATACCCCCTCTCAGGGTGAAACCAATGTTTTAATTAAATTAAAGTTGTCGACTCCTGTGGATAACTTAGCCATGAAATCGTATATGATTACCTTCCATGTACATAAGATTAAGTTTTACTCTCCATGGTTTTCTCATCATCTCTCTGTACTCCTGAATGAGGCTGGCATGTTTTCTCCCCCATGAGCTTTCTTCAATTATCCATTAGAGGATTACGATGCATCCACTCCCCCGCCCTAAAATCTGTTCTTCCCAAGCAAGTCTTAGTTTCACTGAGAACTCTTTATTGCCTACACTTACACCCATCAATGTTGAGAGGGTACGAGCCAATGCATGGAGACCTAGAGATATACACTAGTTTATAAACTCTTACTGGACCTCTTTATCGTAGTCATGTACTGTTGGAATTTTCCTCTCCAAAGAGGTTCCTTCTATCAAGATCGGTCATTTCCCATCTCCAAAGCCACACTGCATATATAACAAATTTCTCCTTCCATGGTTCTTCGTCTCTTGCATTCCTTTCGCATAAGGTTATCCTCCATCCACTTCTAAAGGAAGGGGGCTTCTGGCGTGGACATTTTTCCTCCCCTAGAAGTCATTTCCATAATACCTATCTTTCTCTCAAGGATCTAAATGAGTAATTGAGGTCTTCGGTTGTCTCCGGGCAAAACAGACAGTAAGGACCCATTATATAACCTGTACAATTTCTTAGACATGCATTAACAAGTTACCACTTACAAATTTGGTTTTGATATCACTATCAAGGTCTTTATAAAAGATTGGTGAGTTTGACTTGTGCCCAAAACAAACCAAACAAGGAACAACGAGGTAAGGCAGGACTTATCCGATTGATAGTATAGCATGCAGTTAGCATTGTCCTTAAAGTAGATACACCCTCCTCCGGTTTGTAACCTTAGTTCAATAGGGAAGCTGTGCTCTACCTCTAGGATTCAAAACCATATCTCACCCTGCACCTCGGTAAGATACTGCACAACTTGAACAATGATATTTCTCAAAGGAAATGTGCTTGCATAAAAACACTTGGAAAATTAGAGAGAGTGATTAGAGACGAGAGTAGTGCTTGAAGCACTGAGCAAGAGAAGAGTGCTTAAAGACGGTTGTACAGAGAAAAAGAGAGAGCTTGTTATTTAGATCTCAAAGAATAAGTGTGTTTAGAGAGAGAAGGGGCACCGATTTATAGGTGAAGCGCCCAACGGATATCCCCAATAAATTGAGAGAAAAGGTAAAACTAATTAATTAAAATTAATTAACTAAATGGAAAGGTCATGTCTACTTCCAACATCTTCAAAGATTTGGTTTATTAATATTTAAAACCAACCTAATTTAATTTAAAATTCAATTACCTGTAGGAAGGATAATTTGGATTAAATATAACCTAACCAATTTGAATTAAAAGGATTATATTTTATTTAATAAAATAATAATAAAAATTTGTAATTAGTCGAGTAATTTAACAATAAATTAATTTAAAATTGTACACACAAACTTGGCCAAATAAGATAAAAGTCTCTCTAAGACTTAGCCAAATAAAAATAAAATGAATTAAATAATAAAATTCTTTAAGAAGCGAGATATATTCTAAGACTTACACTCTTCGAACAATCCCCCACAGATTGTAAGAGTGAAGAAGAAGAAGAATATGAAGAATAGAGGAATACTATAATCCAATGCATCAGATCTGGTGCCCATAGGCTATGAATCACTCTTAGGATAATTAAGTATGAATCACAAAACACAGAATTAAATCTTGAATCAATGTTTCTTTCAGGTGACTCCAAGGAACCCATCATCCACATCACTTCAACTATGAGTTATACTTTACCTAAGTTGGCACTAGTGCCACAAGGCCTCCAAATCTGATATTCATGAGCCTAGAGAATATGCCTACGCTCTCACGTATGCTGCCCCACTTCCACTATCATATGTGTGAACCCATCAAATGTGTTCTGCCTCTAAACACACCATCCATAAGGAATATGGAATTCATTAAGAGTTTACACTCAATCTCAATCAATGCAAATAAACTCTATCTACACCATGGATGAACTCTCAATAAATATAAATGATGAGTTGCTCACAATAACGTGATGTCTAGCATACCATATGAACTCCACTTCATGGGATCTTTTATTCTAAAGGTGTCACATCACCTTGACTTATGTAATAGGAAAAAGCCTCATCCCCGATGTTTGTTCCACTCAGTTTCTCTATTTAGAATTTTAGTCAAAGGATCTACCAACTAACTCACTACAAAATCCAGGATATAACCCCGCCTCAAGCAATCACACAATATTGTGCCTTTTGTGCATATATGCATGTTCTTCCATTAAACATTTTACTTTAGCCTCTATTGCAACTCGCTAATACAAATGCATAGACACGTATGGTGCCGTCCACCCATAATGGGATATCCGACAATAAACTGATGAGCCACTCGCCAAAACTCGCTCTTCTCTCTATATTATAAACTCTACCTATAGCGGACCGAGTAATGCAGTTTGCTCGATGATTTCCAAGAAACAACACTCTCCTAAGGGTAAAATGTACCCACTAGTGGATTTCCCATCTCATCCTAATCGTAGATCCAATCGGCATTACTAAATCCTTCAAGGACATTCGGGAACCGCTTATAACACAAAAATAGTCACCGGTGCCTCAAGTACTTTAGAACTCTACGAATGGCAACCCAATTGTCCCCGATTAGGACTTCAGTGTATCAATTAAATTCTCTAATCGAGTAGGCAATGTTAGTTCCCGTACAATTTTTTCAAGTACATTAGTCTATCAATTATATGAGCATACTTAGTATGGGCAACACTATGTTCTCTATTTTTCTTCAACTGTGAGCTGGGATCATAAGGATTTGATATTGGTTTACAATCAAAGTGTTCAAACCTCTTTAAAATATTCTCAATATAGTGTTCTTGAGAAAGGTTAAGTGTTCTAGTTATTTTGATTCCTAGAATCAAATTTCTTATCTTCCTAAATTTTCATATCAAACTTCTCAATCTTAGGAAACTCTTGGAATATCAATTTACAACTCAGAGGTTAGTCCCACATATAAGCATATCATCAACGTATAAAAATTGATAATGCATGAGGTTATTTTTGTAAGACCCCCAAAAATTCTAATTTTCAAAAAATGGTAAAATAATAATTTCTGGCCAAAACTGAATTTTCTGTATCTCGAATGATGAAAACTTAGATTTCAATCGCTGAATCGCCTCACGAAATCTAGCTACTCACACTACTCGCGAATCTCAGACAATAGAATTTCTAATTTCTTCTTAAAGGCACCGAGAGTAGTGCCGCACACTTGCGCATTCTGGAAAGTGGCCCAAGATGAAGGTCAAGTGAGAGCTAGTCAAACAAATAGCTCAAGTGGAACCTAGAAGAGACATGTGGCAACACATGATTGGAGGGAAATCCAAGGTAGATCGATTAGGTGATAAGGGTAATCCAAGGAGCCACTTAGACCGACAAGCCGGCAATTGAGATATCTCACTCGATTTCTATCTTCTCCCCAACCAATGTGGGAGAGAGAAAGGCAAACCAAATTTGAGAGAAGATTTGTAGAGAGAGAGGGGCTCTAATTTTATCTTGATTTTCCGACGATCGACTACTCCGCTTTCCGACGAAGTAAGAGTGGGAAAGTCTTTCCTCGTGATAAGAGATACAAGTAGAGACTTGACCTGGGAGTTTTGACAAACTCAAGAGGCGTGTCTTCCTACTTTGGTTATTTTATACCTTGAGGTCATGGTGGTGGTCAGTTTCGCCTAAGGGGGAATGTTTAGTTATATTTTGAACCGTGGGAAGCTGCCACATTATGGTAGTACACATTAACCGAACTTTAACCGGTTTTGGGTGGGAAATAAAGGTACTCGCGCGAGCCCTTCAGTAATCAGAGCTTTCACATCCGTGAACTCGATGTTAGATTTGAATTTCACCCGACCTGTGGTCGTCCTTACCCTAAATAGTCTAATCTGTGAGAGGTCACCATGTAGGTCAACTCAGAAGGTCACCCTAGAGGCTTGCATCATAGAGGTCACTACCGAGGTCGCACTCGATAGTAGGTAGAGCTCACTGGCCAGTCGTCGCTCACCATGTCGTCGCCTCACATTTGATCACGTGTGACCTCCAACTTTCGAAGGTCATAACTTTCATTCAAACACCATTTCGGTGTTCTGACCTCATGGAAAGCCCATTGAGCCAAGAAGCCATTAATATGCCTGTGGAGGACAAGAGGTGAGCCTGTACCAGTCATCCGAGCTCAATGTTAGGTCACTTCGCCAAGTCAGCCGCTCTACTGGTTCGACCACGCAGGACTCAACTTCGGCGTCATAAATTCTTCGTCTGACCTCGCTTTTGGGTTTTCTGACTCTATGGAAATAATATTGAGTCAAGATTCCATCCCATGTGCCCGTGGATGGCAGTTGCGCTGGAGTCGGCCTGAAAAGGCAAAGCCCAAGCAAGGACAAGTCTGCAGGTTAGCCTGAAGGGCTGGCTACTCATGTGTGACCTCCAACTGCATTGTCATAACTTTCACCAAACTCCGCTTGGGGTGCTCTGACTCTATAGAAAGCTCCATCGACAAGATTCTATTCATGTTCTGTCAGGTTGATGTAATAGTCGAGTTTCGATACACCATTGCATGGCATGTTGTAGGCTAATAAATGTAGGGATACTCGGGCTTTATTTAAACCTAAAGGCTTTAAAATGGTATAGGCTGTCTATGGGAGGCCATGAGAGGCTATAAGGTTTAGTTCCAAAGACTTGGGACTGAAGGATAGAGGATTTCTATGACCAATTTCACACAGTCCAAGACTGTGGTGGGTTGGGGTTTGAACTGGAAACTAAAATTTTCTAGGTTTTCTGGTTGTTTGATGTTGTATGTATGATTGGAACCAAATTGGTTCATGTTTGTGAATAGGCCGTGAGGTACCCCCATTGATGGGTCTAAGATCAGGACCTAGATGTGTGTTATTGCTTGTATGAATAACATGCAAAGCAGAATAGCGATACATGTTAATGTATGTCAGGCGATGTATTAGTGTTTGCCTTTTTCATATAGACTAAAACCCTCAATTTCACATAGTTACAAGAGCCTTACATTTCTCTTTGCAGCCATGTCACTTGGATAAATTTCCGCTTTGATTAAATAATTCTTCTTAATGTTCAGATTTTCAAAACGGGTCTAGTCTATGACACCGCAAGTGCACAGCCATACAAGTAGTAAAATCGAATGTAAGTCCGTGTATCATTCCCAATAGTAGATTGATAAGAATTTGAAATCACTACTCCCAACTATCAGTTCTATGCTATTCGACTAAGAACCGATAGTGAAAGTTTTATCTATAAAATTAAAGATCCTAGACTAACTAAAATAGAAACTTGAAATAATATGAAATAACAAGGGAATATAAAGAACAAATTATCGGACCTAATTTGCTTCCCACAGTGGGAGAAACGAAACTATCAAAGAATTACAGCTTGAAATAAATAATTCTACACAAAATACATTGCTCTATTTTATGTATGGATCCGGATTTGTTTAAGATCGCCTGCAAATATTGATAAAATTGATTTCTCCATATTCATCAAGTTGGAAGCCTTTGCTTCTCAAGGCAAGATCAAACTAAATGCAATCGTATTTTTATTCTCTGCAAGATTCGGGGCATTTTTCTTCTCAATATTTCACACCAACTTTATGATCACAGTATGTTTTGCTTTCCTTCTCAGACTTCGTAAAATTTCTACAACTCAATTAGTGGCTCATCCTCCGCATCTATTGGTTCTTCCCTTTCCTTGATTCATCTTAAGCTAACACAGGTCGAGCTTCCCTTAGATCGAGGTGAACCTCTAATTATTATATTGCAAAATACCTCCATTTTAATTATGAGCGAACGGATTTATCAAATGAACTTTCAGAGTTTAAGAGTTCATCACCCAGAATCTAGCATACCCATAAGTGAATGCTCGCCTCTCGTGAATCTCCGACTGCGGTCACGCAGGGCATCCCGGGAAATAATAGCAAGATACACTCCCTCCACTGGTATTTGGTACTACCATTGGGAACTTATCGATTCAAAAACGACACCAAGTAAGTAAATCCCAACCCAAATAATTTTTTCCATATTTTTGCAAAAGACCAACTAATCAGAGTATCAAATCCAAATAGAAGTCGTTGCTCCACCATCGCATTACAATTAAAGAAATGGAGCACCGATCACGTACATCCACTATAATCGCAATGAAACTGAGAAGAAATGAATTCCATAAATTTGTCTAGATTTCATAAATTTTTAGGCAGTAATTTTAAGAAGAAAATAATAGAAACAAAAATCCAGCTCCACTCGTTTCTGCACAGTTCGTAGATTCAAATCAAGAAAAGAATTTACAAAGATTAAAAATAAAAATAAAAAAATAAAATTCTACTCTAAACTATACATTGAGTTCCTCTCCGTTCCCTTTTTCTCGGGTCAGGAAGACCTACTACTTTACTATTCTAATACTGGCTTCATTTATAACTATCAAAGAATCAGTCGAATCCCCAAAAAAACTCTAGTGGAATTCTCAAAAGAAAAGCCTAAACATCGTCTTCGTGTCGCGACTGTGCTGGATGTTTCGACCTCAATTCCTTCATTTGTCCCGCTCAGTTACACTAAGCCGTAGCTTGCTGATTGTACGTCGCGACTTCACCAGGTCGCTAATTCCTTCGCTCGCTTGTTCTAAGAATTGATGTCGCGACTCCTTAATCTCAGCCGCCGCGACTCGCCAGAAGTTCCTTCGTTACAACTCCTCGAGTCACAATCTCAGCTTTAGGGTTGCAACCCCTTTAGTTGTCACTTTAGTTCTCGAGTCGTGACTTTCCGCTGTGACCGCATGTCGCCTAATTTTAGTTTGTGTTGCGACCACATTTCTCAAGTTTCTACCGCCTTACCTCAGCGTCGTGACTTTCTTGTGTCGCGACCTTCTTTTCGGGGTCTGGCTGATATAGCGTAACATATGTAGCGATCAATTGGTCGCACTACTTCGATACCCCTTTCCTTTAAATAGGTCGTGACCTCAATATGACATTGCTACCTCACATCGTCTCCTTTCCTATTGTAGTCATTCTGGCCATTTAAACATGATTGCGACTGATGTTGATGCTCGCTGTGTATTCGTGTCGCGACCTCTCTCTAGTAGGTCCTCAATAACAAAATGGTTGCAACTTCTCGATTTCCCTAATCGACTTCATTGCCCGCCTTTCACAGTTTCCCCGTCGCGACCTCAATATTAAGTCGCGACTTCACTTCGATTCTCCATCACTAGAAGCCAGAATCTCAAATCTTTGGTCAGGACTCCATTCCGCCCATGTCGTGACCTCAGATGATGTCGCACCACCTTTGGGAGTCCTTCATTTCATAACCGGTTGCAAACTTCCAAATTTTCTCAGAGACTCCCATCCGTGGGCTTCATCAATGGATCAACGCTATGCACTCAAATGGCTTTGCGAATTCCTCGCCTTCGCCTCAATAGTTTCTTCGCTTCAACTGACGCTTTTATCGGGTCGCAACCTCATTAACTGGTCTTAGTGATGTTGTGACCTGGAAATAACTGAACAAAAGAGTCCTTGTCGCGACTTTCTTTCTCTAAATGACCTCCTTTCCTCTGCCAGTCGAATTCCTTCCAATCTTTGGCCGAATTTCACATGCCGTATTTTTCTCGCAAAATTAAATTTAAGCAAATTACCCAGGTTTCTGTATATGAATCCTCTCAACAATTATCTCTTCAGAATAAACTCGTGAAATGGATTAAAAAAAAAAATCAAATGAGTTTTTTACTCATCAAATTCCCTAAACTTTCTAAAATTCGCTGTCTCAAGCAAAGAAAAGAAAGAATTGCTCGTCTCTCAAACAATTAAGCTAAAATCTTTAAGTGGACATTTTTCGATTCACACCATAGCCTTTCTATTCCACCTTCTAACTTGAAATAGGAGATATGATCATTTAAATTTAAGTTTCGATTCAAGAAAGGAATGGTTTCCAATTTCTATATCACAAATCTCTTGACAAATAATGTATTCAAACAATTTATTCAATAAGTCTCGTTTCAAGGTGTGTGTGTGTCTTCAACTTTTCCTTCATGCTGAATTTAGTTAATCTTCTCCGGGAGTTCCTTAGAAAACTCGGTCAAGGGTCCCATAGGCTTGTTTTTCATATCATCTCCACTTCAATGTAGGTAAATTCAACCTTCAAGATCAACGAGGTCTTTCGCACTCAGAATGTCAATAGGTACTTGCAGATAATGGAAAATTTAAGTTGCAAATTACCTAGTTTCCACTCTTTCTTTTAACTAATTTCGCCACTTTCACCCTTTTCCTTCAGACTTGCTGCTTCTCCTTAATCTCGCATGATTCATCTTTTGAAATCTTCTTATGGCATTTTGATTTCCACTGCGACTTATTCAAATTCAGCTCCCTTGCTCTAGAACTCTTTGGCTCGTTTTGTCTAAGAACGGAATAAGGCAATGTTTTGTCTTCAGCTTCATCACCCTTAGAACTTCAGCTAGCAACTCCCATAAACTGGGCCAGCATTAGGTACTAAAAAGCTAAAACATCTCTACGAGCTTAATTGCTCAAAGGAAATAGCCACAAGACAAAATCCTATTCCCCTTTTCATCAATTTCTCGCTTTTTTCCCTAATTCGTGTTATTTCTTCTCCTCCTACCTTGTAATATTTGGAAAACATTTTCCCAAACTTGTTTCTTTCCTTTATGTGACCTTTCGTGGCCGGAAACTGATAATTTGGGCTCTTTGTCGCAGGATTATCGCAAGGGAAGGGGATTCGTGTTTCGCTACATTACTCAAGAATTAAGGCTTGCTCGTCTAAAGCACGGAACTGTGAGGGTATGCTTTACATATATCGAGGTAGGCTCGTTTTTGGCTCTATCACTCTTTTGTTAGCTATTTTTACCTAAGATTTTTAAGCCTCCTCAATCAATAATCTAATGCTCCTATGATTCATGAACTCTTAATCATGAATTTCCCGTAATACGTTCCTAATTCTTCTCAAAGTTTCATGAGTTTTGTCGATCGGGTGTTATTTCTTCAAGACTCAGACGATTCACCTGCTTATTTACACACTTTCAATCAAGTTATTGCTCCTTCCTGTTATCCATTTTTCCCAATTTCAGAATTCAAACTAGGATTTTAAAAAGGCTTCTACTCCGACCTAGCTTACTAATATATGCCCTTATTTTTCCTGCATTGTTCTTCTTGGGATAAAAATAGAATTGGTCATTTGATCCTTGTACAGATAAGGCACTCATAGTTTTCATGCTTACAGTAAATGACACAAACACAAAATTTCTACGTATCAATTCGTGAATCCAAAACAATCAATTTTATAATCAATTGGCATTTTATTTATTCACATATCAAACATCTCAATGCAGTACAATCTAATTTTTCTATCTATAAAAAAAAAAATGAATGCAAAAATTACGATTAGGACTGTATCTAATCCAGAGGAAAATTCCCTCTCGCTCGATCTAAAACCCTATGCCTCCTCCTAAAGGTTGTAGCTTCGCTATCGCCCCTGTCTCGACCATGTTCTTAAGTAAAGAGTCGATACCAGAATGCTCAACGAGACAAGCCTCTTTCCCCGTCTCTCCTCTCAAGTTCGAGTTCCTCCGACGACGGGGTTCTGATTAACCCTTCTTCCAATTCCCTTCCCATCATCCATTCTCTTGATTACAGAGCATTTTATGGAATCATGACTGGAATTGGTCTGTTTTCCGACTCCATTCATTCCATACGCCGCATTCGCACTGAACTTGTCTTTTCCTCATTCTCTTTTTCCTTCATTCTCATCATTTGTTCTTTCGCTTTTTCCATCCTTTATAGTGATCTTCGATCCTCTGGAACGAAGAAGTTTTAATTATTCTTTTAAGATTTCCAATGAATGAATTAAATGGAATTTTTTCTGATTCAAGCATCTCCGCTATTTCCAATAGAGAATGAGGAAAACTTCAAGGAAGCTCGACGCTTCTCTCCGAGAGGCTTTGAATTTCCTCAATTATTCTTTCAAACTACGACCTAAACTCGATTTCACTAAGGTTCGGTTTATGGTTTCAGATAATAATAATAACAGTCAAGTGGCTCAAAACTATTGACGAAAAGTGGAAAATTGGAATGAATTAAGATGAATGAAATTGAAATGGAAGTCGGTTCAATGTCATGATTGTGATACTTCGGGGTCGCGACATTAAATTTCAAGCTCTAATTAATGATTTACAATGAATTCTATTTTTAATGCTGGAACGCCCAAATGAAAGGTTTAAAAATATATTTTTATCGAGACTGGACAATCTCGGTCGCAACCCCAAAGATTTTGTCGCGACCGCGACGTGGTCACAACTTCCAATTTCACCGCCGTGACCTCGTTTCTAACTTATTACTCAATGTCCGACTCTGGGCCGCGACCCATGAATCGGGCTGTCATGACTGAATCTCAATCAAGGCGACCGAAAGTTTCTCATCATCAGTATTCAATTCTATTCTGGGCTTCGACTTAGACGCTTATTGCCACCAAGAAAATTTCCGTGTCCTCTGAACAATTCAATTCACAAAGAATTTCCAATTCACCAACCAATCAAAACAAATAAAATTCAATTCATATTCATCATTCAAGTATTCAATGAATCCACTCACTATGCATCAACTTCAAAATTTAAGCACAAAAATAAAAAAAATTTCCCCCAAACATTCAATCATGCTATATCTGAGACAAAATTTAAATAAATTCAAGAAGAGTATATCGCCCCTCACCGCTTTACATATCGAAATCTGACAGAGATTTTCCTCCTTCGCACATTCATTGTCCCCAAAACTAAAAAAAAAAATTACTTACTCTTCAAGCAAAGTAATGAATAAATTACACTAAGCTATTAAAACCTCACATAAAAGTATAACTAGGAAACTTAAACAAACTGATGTGGATCGCTTCTTCCAAAAAGTTACCAATTTTAGTCATTAGAAGGGACTCACGCTACTATATTTCTATTTCTTCAAATTTTCTCATGCAGAACTAGGAGTCATTCTTCCATTTGCATTCCTCCTAATTCAGAGCTAGATTCTTGTCCTTTCACCTTTGAACTACTGTCCCTAAGTTATGCAAGCACTGTTCAAAACTGGATCCATACACTGTGAAATCATCCATGAAGATCTCCATAACTTCTTCTGCTAGATCAGAAAATATAGACATCATGCATCTTTGGAATGTATCAGGAGCATTAGACAAACCAAATGGCATTCTTCTAAAAGAAAAGTACTAATGGGTATGTAAAGGTGGCTTTCCATCCTCAAGTGCAATGGAAATTTGGTTATATCCAGAGTATCCATCGAGAAACATAAGGAGGGTGTCCCGCCAACCTATCCAAAGATCCGATCAATGAAAGGCAAGGGTAAAATGATCCTTTCGTGCAAAAGATTTAGTTTTCTCGTAATAAATACACACCCCTCCATCCTCGTCAGCGTCTCGTAGGAATCAATTCATTCTTTCATTTCCCGATCACAAAGTGAATCCACCTTCGGGAACCACATGTACTCGGGCCCACCCAAGAACTATCTAATATAGCATATATAATCCCGCATTTAACCATTTCTTAACTTCTTTTCTCCGACAACTTTTCATCATAGGATTCACTTCTTCGATACAATAAGTTTTCAGATTATCATCATTCGAAGAATATTTCAAAAAGTAAACGAGGCGACCACACCCTTGGGATCCTTGACCACCAAGCAATAGCTTCCCTTGTACTTTCTCGTAATTTCCAGCTTCTCGTTTCGCATTCAATCAATGCAATTCGATATGATGATCGTTTTCTTTATGTTTCTAAGAACTCATATTTTTAAATGATCAAGTAATTCCTTCAATATTAACCCTTCAAAGACTAGTTTCTTGCTCGCAGAGTTTTCTATCCCGGGTCGTGATACATCATTCGATCGCTTTTCATTCATGCTCGAGATCACTATATACATACCGAAGGCAACATTTCACAATCAATACTCTCAAGATAATCAAAATTCATCTCACTTACTGACAATGTCAAGAGTACAAATAATTCAATTCAACCCTGAGAAGACTATTGTTTTCTAAAGCCATACAACTTTCTCCATTTATATTAGGATATTCCAAACTTCTATTAGGATTAAAGTAATCGGCCATTCCCCAATTCTGTGGTCATTTCACCTGCACATCTATCATGCGCCCAGCTTCTTAAGAATGGTCTTCCTAAGAAGAAGGGGACTCAAGTTTTCCTCCATCTTCATAATCACAAAATCCATTGTGGAAGATGAATTTTCCCACCTTAACAAGCAATATCGTCAAGAACACCTTCGGTCATGCTATCGACCATCGCCATTCAGAATGCGGATTGTCAGTTGGGGTTAGTTCCCCAAACTCGCCAGACCACTCGAAAAGGCATCAAATTTATACTAGCACCAAAATCACACAAGGCATTTCCTCAATTCATATTTCCCTATGGCGTGGAATGGTAAATCCGCTTGGGTCTTTCATTTTTGCCGGGCGCTGCGGTCGGGACAATTGCGACCACAGTAGCAAATGTTCACTATTCCTTCCTCGCCTATTTTCCTTTCTCGTTTCAAGATTCCTTCCTATAAATTTTTGTGTTTCTTGTTAGGCATTTGCTTGATTACTTCAAGAAAGGAGATATCGATTTATCTTCTAAAGATGTCCAAGAATCTAGAAAATCGCTTCTTCCTCGCTTCCCGAAGCCTCCGCTGGAATGGCACTGTGAGGCGCAGCCGGTACTCTCTCCTTCTTTTCTCGTCACTCACTCTTCAGCCGCTCACCAGATCTTCTTCGTCAGAGTATTTTCAGCGTAATTTCTCTCCTTCCTTTCTAGTTTCTTCGCTCTACACGTTTCTTCTTCTCTTCGCCGTCATGCTCACTTTTCCCACTTATTAACCGAATCGCCATACCCTTTGCATTCTTTCGAAAGTGTCACTGTGGAATGTACCTCGCCTCCGATGGCATACTAAGGGCCACTGCCTAGCCAGGTCTCCAAGTTCTTCTAAACAGGCACTTCAGATTCTTCGAAATACTGAGCATCATACTTGAAAGCTTCCAAGTCGACAATTTCTATTCACAGGCGTATAAGCCTCTTTGCTGTCTCCCCCCATGAACTCGCAAAGATTTGTTCTTCAAATGGTTGAGTCCTCCTATGAACCCGATAGTCATTCCCCGCTCACCCCCGATGCTACTCGGCTGAACCTCGTAGCCGCTCGAGATTCGCCCATGCCTGGGCCTTCTCTCAGGTTGCCCCCTCCACCATATGAGAAATTCTCATGGTTCCTCAAATACGAACCCAGAATGTGTGGGCAAAGTTGCATTCGCTTGAAATGGTAATTTCTCTCGTTTATCTCACGTACTTAACCTCCTCAACCCCATAAGAGTCCCTTCTCGTCGGTACTTCACACTTCTTCATCGGCTTTCCACCCGCCCTATCCATGAGCGTAAATGTGCATTTCTCTTTCCTTGTCATTCATCCCAGGCATGATGGCATCTAACTTTCGCTTCCATAGTCACACATTTTACTCACCCACGCACTCTTTTCCTCTCGCTTATTACCCCTTGAAACTCGATGGAGCTTATTATTGCACTTGGCCGTGCCTCTATCGACCCCTAGCCTCTTTAGCACTTTTTCTTTTCGCATGCTCCACAACACTAAGCTCAACAGATGCTCCTGTGATGTATCATTTAAGGCATGATACACTATATCCATTTGAGTTTTAAATCAATTTCATGCATCGGCACCTCTTACTGCTTCTTAATCTCTCCTGTGCTATATATGCTCTCATCTTCCCCCTATCGAACACTATTATCTCTCTTCTTTCTCTCCGAGGCGAGAGATTGGGAAAGAACCTCGCCCAAGTATCGTTTCCACCAAATTCTTCCCAGTATCTACCGAACCATATGGTAAATTGACTCATACCATGTGGTTGTTATATCTCTTAAGGAAATTCGAAGAGATGCACTTTATCACCTCTAGCTTCACCATTCGCCATCCCGAATTCACTCACGTCATTGGGTCTTCAGAATGGGCCAAGTGGAACTGATTAATATCGTTGCACCATCGCACAAAGCCGCTTCAGCTTTGAAGTTGTTTGCATCCATAAGAGGGTCAGTTCATCGCGTAATATTCTTCGACGACGGGCCTTAAATCTCCTATCAGACGCCATGGAGGCCTTCAAGTTGTCAATCTTTCATTTCTCTCGTCTGGCCTTCAAGGTTTTTTCATCTACCATATTAAGTGCCTTCCATTTTTAATTTTCTTAAGCTTCGAAAGTGTTCTTTCCAATTCGTTGTCTCGTCGCAACAGTCCGACCTTGTTTCCCGTGCATTAAAGGACTTAAATTGAAACACACTCGCATTAATAGATTAGTAATCCTAAAAATGATTTTCGTAACATGGCTTCGTTAAAGATCGTTGGTTTGTACAACAATGCTATAAAGTCAGTTTTTTGGTCTTTCTTTTATAAAATTTAGAAAATGTCCAAATTAGCATTTCATAGAATATCGATATATTCAATCTTTTTCAATCCCCTAAGAATGCTGCTATAAAACTTGTTCGCTCTTTTTCCATATGGACTAAAACCCTCAAATTGTGATAGTTACAAGATCCTTACATTTCTCAAGTACCATGTCACTTCGATAAATTTGTCGATTAAATAATTATTTCTTAATGTTCAGATTTTCGTGTGGGTCTAGTCTATGACACCGCAAGTGCATAGTCATACAAGTAGTAAAATCGTAATGTAAGTCCAGTATCATTCCAATAGACATAAGAATTAAATCAACTACCCCCAACTATCAAGCTTCTATGCTATTCGACTAAGAACCGATAGTGAAAGTTTATCTAGAAATTAAAGATCCTAGACTATTAACTAAAAATAGAAATCGAAATAACATGAAAACAACCAAAATAGTAAAGAACAAATTCATCGATTCCAATCTATTCCCTACGAAACAAAACAAAGAATTACAATGAAACAAACACCTCAATTAAAATACATCGCTTCGTTTTACGATGGATCTCGGATTTTAGTCCAAGATTGCCTAAATATTGCAAATGATTTCCCTCCTTTATTCACTGGTTGGCCCTCGCTTCTCGAAGGCAAGATCAAACCAGCCTACCGTATTTCACTTCTCCCAAGATCCGGGCATTTTTCTTCAATACTTCACACCCATTTCTCGATGACTACAGATCTTTTGGCTTCCTCAGATTCGCAAAAATTTCTACAACCCAATTAGTGGCTCATCCTTAATTATCGGGGTTCTCCCTTCCTTGATTGATCTAAGCTAACACATGGTCGGAGCTTCCTCAGATTATAAGGAACTCTCGACTATTTATATTGTTAAATACTCCCTCCAACTTCAATTATGAGCGAACGGGGATTTATCAAAATAAACTTTCGTAGCTCGCCAGCCATCAATGGTAGTCTCGCATACCCATAAGTGAATGTTCTCACCTCGTGAATCTCCACCGTGTCACTGCAGGGCATCCTGGAAATCAGAGCAAGATACACTCCCTCAACTAGTATTCTCTACTACCATTGGGAACTTATCGATTCAAAAACGACACCAAGTAAGTAAATCCCAACCCAAATAATTTTTTCTATATTTTTGTAGAAAAGACTGTGAATTAATCAAGTATAACAAATCCAAGAGAGTCGCTGCTTCCACTACTGCAAGATTACAATTAAAGAAATGGAGCACCGATCACGTACATCCATTATAATCGCAATGAAAATGAGAAGAAATGAATTCCAGAAATTTGTCTAGATTTCATAAATTTTCAGGCAGTAATTTTAAGAAGAAAATAATAGAAATAAAACTAGCTTCTACTAAGTCAACAGTCAGATTCCGTATTCGTAAAAGAATTTACGAAGACTAAAAATAAAAATGAAAATAAAAAAAATAAAATTCTACTCTAAACTATACACTGAGTTCCTCTCCGTTCCCTTCTTCCTGCAGTGAAGGCTAGCTACTTTACTATTCTAATACCTCCGTCTATTTATACGCCTAAATAAATCGGGCCACCCCAAAAAACTCCAGTGGAATTCTCAAAAGAAAAGCCCAAATCGCTCCTACCGCGACCTCACCCCTTTATTTGTCCCAGCCTCAATCGCGACTGTGTTTCTTGGGCTACAACCAAGTTTCTCATAGCCTTTGTTGATACCGGTCGCGACCTCACCGGTCGCGACCTCTTCGCCTGGGCTTGTTCTCAAGAACTGATGTCGCGACCTAATCACGTCGCGAATTGCCAGAAATTCCCTTCAAGGCAACTCAGTCACGACTTCAGCCAGTTGCAACCTCCTTTAGTTGTCACCACCTTAGTTCTCGAGTCGACTTCCTTCCTTGTCGCATCGCATGTCGCCACTCCCGCCAGTCGCGACCACATTTCTCGCTTTCTACCGCTTACCGTGTCGTGGATCGTGGACGCCCCAAATCCCGGGGTCCGTCGACCACCCGTCAACCCACAAATACAAGCCAGGATGTCATTACCCCGACGCCACCTTTCCGGCACCTGGTAGTCTCCTCAGACGGAGCTTCACCCAAATACAAGATCAGCATGAAACTTGTCCCAAGCAGTCCAATATAATCACAATGATACAAATATGGATAAAAACGGCCTCTTGGGCCCATACTACAATATCAATAAAAACATACCAACTACATCCAATAGTTCTAAGAGTTAGTAAATTACTCTTATACAACATATATCAAAATTAGGGAATTCTAATGACGTGGAAAATCATCAAAGCCAATAATCCGACTTTCTCTCTTCTGCACTACCAGACTTGTATTCTCCATCCCGCATGCCCCCGCGCACTGCAGTGCGTCCCACGACCGGTGAGCTAAAAGCTCAAGAGGAGAATCATCTTGGCCGGGGCTACTCACCACCTGGGCGCGGCAACGTTCCAAAGTAAACACACATTCACAAATGCATGATCCTACTCAATGTCTACATGACCAACTCGATCCCGAGTCCTCACCGACTCTCTCACACTCGCTAAGCCTTGTATGAGAATTATTTGCTTATTAGTACAACCCTCCAATGTATATATATATCAATTGGCCGTCCGACGATTGATATATTATTTGTTTGTGGACTACCGATGAATATCAATCAAGGTTCGACGATTTATATTTTAAATTGACTACCCTTCGAGCAATTAATGTTTTGACAACCCTCGAACTGCTTTTCTCTAGATCATCTCATAATCACCCTATAATCCTAGGTATTCCAGTTGCATACGAATACGTATGCCGCCCAATACGCCTAATCACATGCAAATATATAAACATGAATATACTGCATAACTCAAATCACACAATCATGTTATGTAATTTTACAACTCATACATCAAAATTAGCTCACTAAGCACGCATCAAAACGAAGAATTTAATTTAAATCACTCCTACTAAACACATGTTCACACAAAATATATTTTTTTGTGTCACTATTCCCATGAACAAGAAAAAACCTAGGTTTTACAGGTCTTTACTTGCCTCAAACATCCAATCATCGGCTCACTTAGTGAACCCTGCTCTACTCGCCATTTCCGCCATCCAACTAATCCAAGGATTTATCACAAAATACAACATTCAACCACCCAAACTGGCCAAGGCAATACATGTACCGCTACATTTGATTTTTAAAATTAATATCAATTGTCCTAGTTAGTTCGGGGCCGAACATCAACGCCCCTCACGAATTTCATTCGACCAAACATTTGCAAAGCATTTAAAAGAGGGAATAAAACTCACAGGGAGAAAACTCTACTCCTCTCGGAGTTTGTCAAAACCTACAACTGAAACCACGTAGCCTCGCCCGCATAGAACGCTTTTTCCTTCTCGGCCCGGCTAAGACTGGCTATGGTTTGATTGCAGTATGGCTTTCTGTAGAGAGAAGTCGAGATCTTCCTAAACCTTCAAATTGCCATCGGATGTGCTCTCCCTCATTTCTTACGTTTTGTTCTTTGCTTTAATTGGAGAAGAAGACACTATTCTCTATTTTGTCATTTTCTAATTTAAACAATTTCAAAAAGGACCATTAGCTGCCTCTTCTTTCCCTCGGGCCGACATTCAAGATCGCCGCCGCCCATTTTCATCATTTCTCCACTTGCTACCACTTATGGTACATGAGCGCATATGGCGTGACTTCGTCAGATCGAAAATCGCTTTACTTCAGACCAAACGCGATGCCTCGAAAAACGCGGTCAACTCCGACCGCCCCGAATATTATGAAAGCCTACGGTAAGCTAGATTTCGCGAGACGATTCCACCCAGATAATCCATTTCATCAGTCCGAGATCTGTGAGAATTAATCTTGATTTTTAACCAATAACAAACTTCAGAATTGAATATATTTTGCTCCTTATTCAAAAAATTGAATTTCTGTCTTAATGCTGGATTTTCTTTTCAGGCTGAAGTACCTTCTTTTAGGTCTTTGCTTGATATAGCTAAATATATGTCATACCCCAAATAATGGTCGCGATCGCTTGTTAGCTCCCTCGCCTTTAAATAGGTCGTGGACTTACTATGATATCGCGACTTTACACGCTTCCTTCGTCAGAGGGTTGTCTCAGCTTTAAACATGATTGCACCTGGATGTTGATGTCGTTGTGTATTCAGGTCGCTAATTTCTCTTAGGGTCCTTGAATAACAAAATGGCTTAACTCGACTTCCCTGTAACTGACTTCACTGGTCTCGGGCTTCTGTGTTTCACTAGTCGCGACCTCAATATTAAGTCGCGACCCATTTCTGATTCTCCATCACTTGTAAAGGTAACTTCAATCTCGGTCAGGACTTTATTCGGGCCAGATGTTGTGACCTTGAGTATGATGTCGCGACCTCAATTTGAGTCCTTCATTCTTGCTAACTGTCAAAACCCCAAATTTTCTGCAGAGACTTATATCCGTTGTCTTAACGGATCAACAACGCGCGCATCCCGACATGCTATACCCCCGCGCCTTCCTCGAATAGTTTCTTCGTCTCAATCCACGCTTTTTATCGGGCCGCCAACTTATTAATCGGTTCCTCGTGATGTTGTGACCTGGAAACAACTTAATAAAAGATCCTTTGCTGCTTACTTTCTTTCTAGTCATGACTCCTTTCTATTTTTAAATAATTCTTCTAGTTTTTTGGCTGAATTTTCCTCACGTATTTTTCTCATAAATTAAATTCTTTGAGCAAATTACCTGTGTTTCTCAGATATGAATCTCACAATTATTGAAATAAACTCATAAAAATGAATTAAAAATCAAATGAGTTTTTAGACTCATCAATTAGCATGGGTTGTGCGTGGAGGAGAATTATATGTATTAATTATAATTATCCATGGTATGATGATGTTGCATGTAGCATACATTTGTCTGCGAAACATATGAAAAATGCATCGCATCATGCATTTTTACATGCACGGGTACATCGCGCTGAGTCGGCTGAGCTCTGGGTGTGCGCCGGTCTTGTTTATTCACCGTGCTGGTGAATGGGCCGTGAGCCTGAAATGGGCCAAAGCTCCAAGGTAGAGATCACGTAGGGTAATGATCAAAATGATAAAATTGCATGTTTGGGCGGAGCAGTAAAAGCCTAGAATTTGGGTAAGAGATCCGCCGTATTATCTCGAAGTTCTAAGTGTGGGTGTAAGAGACCATGGCGTATCTCGAAGTTTTGTGTTGGTGTAAGACACCCGCGACGGATGGAAATTATAAGGTCGCCTAAAGAAAACACACTCGGCCATGGATATCAAGCATAGACTTAGTTATGTGATAGGAGTCGAGATTGGATCGGATTAGCTGCCCCATTGATAATGTAAAGCCTGTACCGTGAGCGGCAAGGGCCTTATATGTGTGTCATTGGTACTACTGCTGACGTTGTCACACTCGTATAGGTAATAAAAGTAGGAGTTTCAAGTGGAGTGATCGATATAGGCATGAAAACATTTCATGCACGATACACATTCAAGTAGATATTTTACTTGGATGTTTGTTTGTTTGTGTGATTCATTGCATGAGCTCCTCAGGTGGAGTAAATCTCGTGAGGAGATTATCACTACTAGGCTTTGCTTACTCCCTTGCTGTACCCCCTTCTGTGTACACGAGAAGATGGCCCTCCCTTCTAGCTATGAGTGCCTAAGAAGGCCGGGCTGCGGGCTCCTGATGGGGCATTTTGTAAAATATATTAGAATAATCTAATTTTAATATATTTTGGCATGTAAAAAGTGTATAAGAGTTGTACATCAAACTCTTGTGAATTTTTATAAGAAATGGGTTATTTGTAAGGAAATTATACAGGAATAGGTCTTAATATATATGAGACATGTGAGTGTGATATCGGGGCACCCGACATCCACATGTTTCCGTAGGTTGACGAAAGGCGAGTCAACAGACCCCTTTAGATAGGGATGTCACAATTTTCAACTTTGCTATAAATGTATTTATCAACATCATTAATTATATAGAATCTTACTAGATATCAAACATGCAGGATCAAATCCTTGTCGCGCTAATTATCTGGGTGCCTGCTTTAACCCATAAAGCCGCATTTAGCTACCCTAATAAACTTTTGCTCATCTCCTGAACCATACACCCTTCAAAGCTGACCTGCATAAATTATACCCACCTAATATCTGTGCCGTGGTTTGATCCACATGGTGTATCACCTAGCTATGGAACTAAATGCTAAAGCAATTTAAACACCCGATTGAGGGACACATCCTCACATGGAGTAAAGGTTGTGTGTTGTATGTAATCTGCACTTTCTTTTTGCTTCAAAACTCTTAACAAACGGGCCTTAGGCTTCTGAACATCTATCTAGTTTTAGTTTCCTTTGAAGATCCATTTACAACCTATAGTTTAGCACTGTAAGGCAAGCTCCATTATCTCCTTCAAGTATGGTACAAATCTTCAATAGAATGTGGAGTAAGACTACTTTATTTGCAAATGTCTAGTACCCGAAGGTTTAGTTAGGTAAGGTTTGTTGGATATGTAGAATTAATGAAATGAGAGCCAATGTCTAAGTGCTAATTGCCAGTTGATTGATATTTATCATCAGACTTTTGGTGACAATAAGTTTCTTTTCTAAATATACTGTGAATATGAAACTTACACTTAATATATTTGTGTGATGATATATTATAAACTATTGTTGTGATGTATGATTGAACTAATTAACAAAGTTGTATTTGATTTTTGTTAAATTTTTGTGGGAATTATAATTATACAATTATTAACTTACTGTTTGTGGTTCTCAGATAGCTAAGTGATTATTCTTTCTATTTCTTCATGTAAGGAAAGTTCAAATATGTTATATATGATAAATATACAAGCCTTTTCGGACTTAGTAATCCTACATGGAAACCTTCAAAAGTATGCTTTAAATTAGTACAGTATGAATATGAGGGACCATCCATTTCTTAATATGAACTTGTAATCGAAAGCGGGCACAGATGGATGGATATTGCCTGTCGGAACAAAGCAAACTATTCATATTGATTTGTTCAGCTCAACCTATCCCAATCATGGGTCAAGTTTGGTTATCCAAACATATGCGTTATAAATATGTGGTGTTCTCGGATGTTGATGATACAAACAGAAACATGGTTCACTTGATGCTAGCTGCTTCACCCTCCCACTCGACGCGGAAGGATAACCGGCTAAAGGCTCCACTGTGTCCACTAATTCCAACCCAACCTTCACAATACGACATCCATCTTTTGCAATTTCATTTTCTTTGCTTCATTGACTAAAGGTAAGGTTGAGCATCTATATATGTATATATATATATCTATATATATATTAAAAATTAGAAAAATCATGTGAATTTTTTTTTTGACATACATTTACTTTGCATATAGCGTTATAGTATTTTGTTATTACAAGGATTGAAAAATAAAGTAAATGAAGACGTCTCTTCTTTGTTTCCAATTATGATCAAACTACTTATACCTCTTGTATTATAATTGAAGTTCATTTATCATTCGATCCATTTTAAGATAACTCGCTCCATAGATAAGAGAAACTGTGGACTCCAAATATTTATAATCTAAATTCAATAAATAAAGATTGTATATTCATAAATGACAAATTTAATTCAATTGTAAAATAAGGAAACCTTAATCATTTAAAATCAGTAAATTAATTACTATAAGAATTGTTCCTTTGAACTTAAAATTAAAGCAAAACATAAATTGTATCTGTAATAAGTGTAATTGTACAGTAAAGAATATTCCACATGTTTCACAGTGATATGTTGTAACATGGTTGATTTGCTGGCCATTGTGAAACCCTAATTTAAATTGATTTTTTTAAGATCAAAGTGGTTCAAAATTGACTAAACTAAAATAATTTGGAAGAATTAAAATTTCACCCTGGAAATATGATCTTCAAGCCTTAAACATTCAAATCTTAAACTATCTGCTTTCAATCTTTTTATGTGAAAGGGTTTTATTTAGAGGAAGATAAGAAAAATTAATAGAAGTTTAGTCTTTTAAATTTCGATATACTTAATCTTGGAAGATGAAGATGCTTCGTCTTTTTCTCTTCTAATTCCCAAAACAACTCTTTAGATCATTATGATTACCCCCACGACCTGATAGAATAATCTGCAATTGGCCCTATACATTCATAAGCTTGTCCCAAAATAGTTGGTCATGCCGGGTCTCTCAGCCACTACAACACTACTCCCCAACAAGTCCCAGACACCTGTAAAAATGGAACAACAATAGAGAAGAGTTAAAAGCCTGATAGAGAATCCATCACCATGGATCAAATGTTTAAATTCAGCGAAATAGATACAAGGGAGATATATTTTTATTCCTATAAGTCCTGAAGTAAAACATTATGAGGACAGAGGTGCTACATACATTCCAAATCTAAAAGTCTATCTCATTTTTTCTGCAAATAGTTTCATATCACACTGAAACTGCAAGCCATCTTCAAAAAACGCTATACTTGGCTCCAAAACATATTTTTTAAAATAAATCGGAAACTATTCGAACACGCTTTTCTGATAGTGGGACTATATTATCAACTCATTATGGTAAACCAAATTAATTTATGTTGGTAAACCCAGAAAAATCTGGACTTTTAAACAAAATGGAAAATTTGACTAAACCAATTTTTCCATCTGATTTATCAAACATATTTTACCATTGAACGCCATAAACTGAATACTACTGCAGCCAGACTCAAATATAAATTTTATATTGGGCCTTAAGATATAAGTTCTGAGAGACGAACAAAGGGACTCGCACATCAGGAGGACCAAGAGGTGCCATTGGTCATAAAAGTGAGGAGTCAAACATGAGGTGCCATGTGGCCATGAGACACACTGCACGCACAATGGAAATATATGTTAGATGATACACATGATAGTGAACCAATGGTAGCCAACAGAGAACTGGGAAGACTCAAAAGCGAGAGATAACTAACTTGAATCATCCTCCCAACCACTGTGTGGGGAAGTGGTGGCAAAATATATGGGGCTGATAGGGTGTCCCAAAAGAGAGAGAGGAAGAGAGCTTTGTATATAAAGCTCCCCACTCTTCCTAAATCTCCAAGATCATCCCAATGGAACCCACAGAGATAAGAGGTGTTTGATCCCTCCCACTACAAGAGGTCACGTGGTATCACTGTGGGAGCTCAGCCAAACTGTAAAGGTAGTTTTTCCCCAGACTGATTTTGGTCTTGAATAAGGAGTCATTCATTTGTTTATGATAAAGAAATTCTGACACTGTCATCATCTGCCCAAAAACCTGACCGTGCCAAACCCTAGATGGCTCGGATGTTCCAACCCACCGTGAATCGTGATGCGTCACTGGGAGGCTGGACGTACTTCGCGTAAATGAATATGATGCAATATTATAGATTCTTTAGGCAGCCCCACAGATTATCCACTGATTCCTTGGCTGTCTAAAGGGAGCAATTCTAAAAGCAGTTGTCATGAATGCAGACAACATGTTGTTTGTGTGAATCTTAGTTAAATACATACGCTGAAGATATTAATATGAACTGTTTGTGAAATGGCATAGTCAGTATCCCATAAATTTCAAAATCTCCTTAGAATGCAAGAGGGTATGTAAAATATTACGAAAAACATGGTTGTTAAATGAACCCTCATATGGGAAGACTTGTAAGAACTTGCCTGAGAGTTTGTTCCAATGGGGTCATCCTAGGTCAATCATTTGATTTGTTTTTGGAGCATCTGAAGAATTCACCCTGAGGTCATCATCTAAATAGAATTTTACCTTAAATTGGGAAGAGTTTTCAGAACAAAACCTTTTAGGCAAAGCCGCCACTTGACTCAAGGCTGAGGGAGCTGGGCAGGCCTGAGAAGTGGGAGGCAGAGTCTGCATTCTCACCCAGAAAGCAGACACTGCAGAGAACCCATGGAACCACTGGAATGTGTTTGTCATTGTGGCTGAGCGCCAGGGTGGGGAGTAACCTCCTGTAGATTACTATTGGGCCTGCCTACCCTACAGGGATCCCCTTCAAGGCGGTGAGGTACAGAAACATCAATTCACCAGCTACCGCTTTTGAAAGAAAGTCATATGTGGGTTTGATTATATATTTCAAATATGTATTAAAAATTTTAATTTTATATATGTTTGTCTAATATGTAATTTACTTGAAAACTATTGCAGCCATAGTTGATACATTTGAAGTGAGTATAGATGTATGGGTCCATGGATTATTTTATTTTTATATATAGTCTCATGATATGAGACAATAATAGTTTTGTGTCGACGTGTCCATGTAATCTCCTGATTTCAAAGTATCAAGTAACCGGAGCTGTGTTGTTTCAATCGCTGCAACCCAATTATCGCCGCTGTTAACTACGTACTGACCACTGAGACTATATTGTCAACTAATATAACTCCATTGATCGGTCAGAGTTGTCAACTATTGAACCGAACAACGGTGTCATGTTATCAACCGCCGTAACTCCATCAACGGCTCGATTGTCAACTAATGCAACCATTAACGTCATTAATCAATGCCAAATATTTCCAAGATTCCAAACTCACAAAATACAATAGTATATCTTCGGCACTTCTAATCTTTTACGCGGTAGAACTATCAACCATTTTTATAGCAAAATATGATCGATTCATATACGATCAAACGCAAAATCAAACCAATCATATAAAATAAAGGTTTATCTATAGAAAACTGCATTAATCTCCTTTACCTAATATTCCAAGAGCATTATAAAAGCAAAAAGCCCAGAAGAATAAAAAAAAATCACCTGTGTAAATAATATGAACAACATCATACTGAAATAATATCTCTTCGTGACTCCTAGGTTTTATATATCCCAGTTTTTCTTTCTAAGACCCAAAATATTTAAACCCTGTAATCTCAGAAGATCTTAACTTGAGAAATCTTCTCAAACAAGGCCGTAAGTGCACCTTAACATCACTAATTTCGTAATTCTATTAATTCCTTTAAATCCTCAAATTATATGGATTTTACCATAAAATATGATTTTGATTGAAATCTTCAATCTTTATGAAACAAATAGTTCTTTGTAATTCTGTCAGATCCTCTCGCTGTTTCAAATATAAAAGTTTTGTATTCCAAAACATCGTTATGACATATATCAGAAACCCTAGAAAATCTAATTTTCTCGAAAAGTGCGTAGCCGGTAATTTTTGCTAAACTGGTAATTTTCTGATCTCACTGACTAAATGGACTTCACTGCTGGAATCGTCTCCAACTAGCTACTCACTGCTGACCCGGCATAGCCTGACCTGCATGTTTTTCGAGGCAACTAGCCGGAGTTTAGGACACTGATATTACCTTGAGTGAAATTTCACGTTGTGCCACGGTCATGTGCATGAGCCAACTGAGCCTGGCTGGGGCCAATATGACATGTGGCATCTCCAACTGAGGAAACCAAAGCCTAGGGACATGATAAGGAACCCAACAGACTACAATGACAAATCGGACACGTGGCAAGAGGGAATAAAAAGAGCTTTCTTCTCCGCTGGAGTTTGGGAACCTGAAGAAGAGAGAGGGAGAGCAGATTTGCTAAAAATGGAGGGTTTTAGAGAGAGGCGCAAACTTCTCTCTAGATTTCTGCTGATCGCATCAGATCAAAGAAGCAAAGTTGTTCTACGGTAGTGGCTACGCGCTGGCATCGTTTCTCAGGAGTTTTGACAACTCCAAGAGGTAAGTGGTCTCTCCTACTATATTTCTTGGTTTTGGTGAGCTTTTGTAAATGGTTTGAGGCTCGAGGGGCCGTGAATGGCTATGCCTTCGGCCTACCCCAAAACTTGGGATTGAATTTTTGGAAAATTTGAACCCATTTCGATAGTTTAGGACTCGTTGCGGTCAGGTGATGATTTGGCAATTAAAATTCATGGTTCGTGTTGTCAAATGGAAATGGCTATGGATTTCAGCTTCCACGGAACCGATAAGTAGGTGAGAGGGTTGGTCCATGATAAATTTTAATCGTCAGAATGTTAAAAACAAGCCTCGCTTGTTTGGACGGGATTTAAATAATCATGTAAAGGTAAGCGTAAATGATGGTTTGAATTCGATGGCTTAATCAGGTGGAGAAACAAGCACTTATGAATTTAATGTGTTAATATGAGGCTGAATTATATAAAATATAATTGTGTGAGAGCCATTGAAATTAAATTGGATTGTTGACTAGCCTCACGAAGCACTTTGAAAGCATTGTTATGAATCAATAACATGATGTCGTGAGTTAATTCTATGTTAATATATGCATAATTGATATTTCCATGTGTGGTTTGAATGGTATAATGCATTTATATGCACTGCAACTTTAGAAAATTAGGGTGAGTGCATGGCATGAAAGAAACAAAAATGAAAGAATGGAAAATGGTTGTGGAAAGGAATTTCAAGGGAAGATTTCTCCAAGAATTCGCTCGAGATTTGTCCAATAGCCCATCTGATGGCCGAATTCCATGACTGCTTTTGAAATTACCCATCAATTCTCCTCGGAGGGTAATCCAATATATTTATCGAAACTCGATATGATGTTTTCAAGAACAAAAACCTTTTGTTTTGAAAACGATGTTTTTCTCGACTGGCCGGCTACGCGTGAGGGAGCGCTGAGGGCTCGAAGGCTGCGCGCAGCCGATTCTCATCCATATCATGGTGATAGCTCCTTAAAGAGACAACTCATGTAATATCTTGAATGCCTGTGTTGAATCATTGCATGTGTGCACTTAGTGGGGTAACTCCATGGTAGGAAATTATCACAACAATGGGTATTGCTCACCTTGTCGAGGAACTTATTTCGTGGCAGGAGTGTTCGAAGATGACGCCTTATTAGAGGCCGGAGAAGAAACGATATGGCTTTGATATGTAATTTGTAAAACATGTATTAGAAATTTAAATTTTAATATATGTTTGAAGCTAAGAGTGATGTAATCAACTCCTTGAACTATCGTAATATAGTTGGATGTATTTTGATGAGTATGATGTGGTAGGCCAAAGTGGCTATTTTTATCATGTAAGGTCTCATGACATGAGACAATAAAAGCTTTCCATGATTAACTGATTGTCAACGGACCCTGGAATCTGAACGTCACATCTTGGTACTCAGCTCTAGGTATACGATCACCCTGTATTTTGATGACTCTGGCTTAGCCACAGCTTCAGACAAGAGTACCGCCAAAGTTGGTATAGCTCATGTCGGGATACTAGAGTATAGCTTAGCATCAATAAGTTAGGTATAATGACGATCTATGACTTGATGTGTTCGTTAGATTCATGCATCCAGCATTTGATGAATTAAAAGTGATGGGATTGATCAAAAGGTGTATCGTGGTGATTTATGTTTCAGAGTAAAGATAGAGAAAGAAAAGATGCCTGTAAATACTGTGTATCAGAAAATATAAACCTTTAGGTGGTTCCCAGAATCTCAAAGGGTATTTGGTCTATAAATAAACGAAAAAAATAAATAGGAAATTTTTTTTTATATTAGTTTCAAGGTGTAAAATAGAAAAACAATAAATAAATCTAAGATAACCTCATTTCAGTTCTACGCAAAGATATGAATAAATGGGTGGGGTCAACACCTGGTCTTCCATGGAAATGTTAGGAAAATGAATGAGTGAAAAAGGCGTGAGGTCAGATCGGGCTACTCGCCCATTTTCTAAGCTTTCAAGCCGCGATACAACTAGCCAGGCCGGCATTGCAGGCATGGAGGCGCGGGCCCCTGGGGCGCGGCCTGTGAGGCTGAGATACTAAGCTAAAAGTGAGTGACACCCACTCACACGGCAGGCTCAGGCGCCTATGACACGACGCCTGGGGACACGCATGGCGGCGGCCGTTGGTCTCGGTACGCTGGCGCTACAGAGCGCGGTGCCGCTTACCGGGGCCCTTCGTGCACTTATGCACTAATTGGCTGACTCAATGCGCACTATTTATTAGCCATCGCTTTGGAGACCAAAGCTCATGGATTAACGCCATAGAACACTATTTATTTGAAGCCAAACAAAAATAATAAATTCAGACAAAATAAAATAAAATAAAATTTGCCGCGATGATTTAATAAATGGATTATTGTCTCGAATACCGCGAATGTATCATAAAGTATGACCTTTGTCTGTGATGCAAACAGCGTCCTGGTTTGCTTTATACCCCAGTGATTGCCCAAAATGCTATTTCGAGTCCTATTATTATAGGCCTAGGCTTTTGTGCTAATCATTCTAATTAACCCTACTCTGCACATCAAGGTCCCTACTTATTCTACCGATCGATCATGCAAAATTTTGCGCCAAGAGCTAATTGTGCCAAAATCATGATCAACCGCTATTGAAGAATTCCGAGTCAAAACCTCAGCGATTACAGAATGGGATATCGTGATGAAAGAAGAGTGCAAAACAAGAAAGCGGAGTTTTTACAATGAAACTGGATAATTCCTGGAAGCTCTCCGCTCACACTCGTGCATCCTGCGCACTGCTCCTTCCTCAAATAATACCTGTTTTCTTTTTTTATTACCGCCCTGTTTGCATTTTTTGGTTTTTTTTCCTATCGACTCGGGACAGCCTCCATTTTGGGCTTTTTTTGTAATCTCCCTTTACACCGAGCACTCATATAAGCTCCAGCCCATGTAAACTCTAAATCAATCTCAACCTTAATAAATAGCAACGGGGAAGCCTACCTGTCCCAGCTTGGCTTCCCTCTCCCTCCCACTCTTTCATTCACATTTTCTACTCGCCGAAACACACCTCATTGATGGATAAATCAAAGGATGTTCCCGCCTGGAACCCTCCCCATCCCAAAGGAAGGCAACAAGGCGCGCCTTTATAGTAAACCAACCCGTCTTCACATTTCTCAGCGTGGAGCATTTACTATCATACGCTCCTGGGCTTCTCACCTTAGTGCTGGGGAAACTCTGGCTCTCCTATCGTATTTGGTAGCTGGGTTCAAATGATACTTCACTGTGGATCCACCGAGGCCCAAGCTAGTCAGTCTGGTTATTATTTGGTAGGTGTGTTTCAAAGATATGCTCTCACCTTAGGAGACACATTTATGCCCCACAAATGCTATGCTGCAAAGTGGAAACTATAGGCGTTCTTAGTTAAAATGAAGATCCGTTCGGGAAATGTACCATATGCCATCCTCCCCGCAACGCAGGAAAGACGACATGTTATTGGCTTAAACCCTAAACAGCGGCCTCCCGACACTTCAAGGGTTCTCATTTACATTTTTCTTTACTTATTTTATTTTTAATCAGACCTTATCTAACTCCTTTGTTTTTTGTACAAGCATTAAAATCCAAATCTGAAATTCCCACTAGGTTTTGAACCTCATCAGAATCATTTGTACAAGAAAACCTGATCCCCCGAGTTCGACTTAGAACTGCTTATACTGGTAGAATATTAATGCAAATGAGAGAACTAGGGACATGGGCCTTGGTTGATTCCAGATCACCCCACCGTGGCACCATCTCATCAGAGACACTTCATTAAAAACTTAACTTGTCATTCGACAGCGTGTAGATGGCTAGTCGCTGAGAGGACGAGAGGTTGTCCACAGGTTCTGAAAACACAACACAGGCAGATTCGACTGCAGGCCGCTGGGAAATGTAGGATTGCGGGCCGCCAGCCGGTGGCTGGCTAGTGTAGTGTGTAGCCGTGGAGGTCCGAGGAACTTCCAGGTTCAGTGCAAGAAGCATCATCCTCCTGAAGTCTGGGCAGTGAGAGAGGATCCGGGCTGAAAAAGTGCATCATTGGTTCATGCAGTCGAGCTGCATTCTGAGATATGAGATTACCTCCCGACACGACTAAAATCACGGCTTCACTGTAGATTCCAATGGAGTGGGCGAAAATACCTAAGTGTGGTGGAATTAGCGGCACCTGCAGGATCAGAGGGAATGACTTGGTGAGTTCCATGACCTTTTCATGGCGCATTTTCTGCCACTACGAGACATGAGAAGGTCTTGAGTTCCAGAGTCGGGGCTGAGGCAAATGCTAATCGTGATTGAGGCGTGGCCATAGTCTCACAGCTGGGGGCTCAGCTTTAGCCGACGATTATGTGAGCCATGTACCTAGCTAAGGTCAGAGGTTTGAGGAACGGACCGAGGATTGTCCATTCGAGGCAAGATTTATAGTATCGCCACAAGACATGGACTCATATGGTTTGGATCGCCATGACTATAAAGTGAGAGCAGACAGACGCCAAATCACTCTGACTTTTTGTTATGGCAAGAGGAAGGAGAGTTTCGCCTCCAGCCTGTGGAAAGAGGCAAGGCCTCGCTCTCAAGCACTCAAGAACAGGCTGAAGAATGGCACTGCGCCACAGGGTGTTACTCATGCAGATAGATGACATGGTTAATGAGGCACACAACGCATGTGGAATGATCGCCCCAAAGAGATAGCAGAAGATACTGGATTTCCGGGGAGCAGGATAGTCCCAAACGCTGAATAGAGACAGAGAGACATAACGGCCTTCCACACCCAGTATGGTCATGTGCTGAACTGATTTCAGCCGTGTAGCAGATAAGAATCTGATGCTGAATGGCTGAAAGGCCTAGAGTGCTGTGGTCAGGCCAGGGATGTTATCACAGCCCACTGGTTGTAAGGTGGCAGTGATAATATGTTATTTCTATCACAGTTTTCAAAGGCAACAGTGAGACGATCGTCCCTAGGAGGCAGAGATCTCATGGTAATCTGAGGCCTGAGCGACACAAAAAGGGAATGGATATGGCACGCTTCGGGGTCCTGCACCGTCAGATCGAAGGCGCCAACCCATTTTACCAGACCATTCCCATAACTCGCTGATGACTGGTTTGGGAGGCTGAGTCTTAGATAACCCATGGTGTTCTTCCCAGATGTGAGCCGGTAAGATGCCTGACCGAAAGAAAATCCCAGATTCCGCCATGGTGACTCAGATCGGTAACATAAAGATGGAATTCATAGTCATGTGCACGCACATCACGCCAGCCAGGTACTGTATGGTCATTCACTAATCAGTGGAGTAATGAGTTTTGTTCAGACTACGCCCAATGAAAAACTCATAGTTCAAATCTGTAAATGAAAAGAAATTACTGTGTGCCGCCACGCATCGTTAATCCCCTCAAGTGAAAAGTTCTGAATTAGTAATGAGATCATGGTAAACCGAAAGGTCCTCGCGGTGGGGCGTATGACCGTGAGATATCTAAACTTATGGAGTGAAGAGAATCTGTGGAGATATCCAAATTTATGTGTGGGTGCAGAGACTCCGCGAAGAGATCCTGAAATTTGCATGGGTAGACTCATGGATGTCCGTAAAGCTCTTAGTCGCCCGAGAGAGAAAACACACCACTCAGTATATTTACTCGGATTAGTTACCCATTGGTAAATTAGCCTTATGCTGGTGAGTCGACATACAGCTCCTATATAGGATGTCATTCATGACATGATTAAAGCCGGATAAACCCATCAAGGCCGTTGATTGTGATCTTGGCAAGGTCGGGCCATTGCACACTTTTACGATTGTATAAAGCCATACAGGGCACGCGGTCGATGGCTAACGCGCGTGAATTTGATCAAATTCTTGTGGGGAGAACAAAACCTTCCGAGAAAATCCTTGTTCGCAAAGGAAAATGTGGTACTT
This sequence comes from Tetrastigma voinierianum, assembly GCA_016808115.1. NCBI lineage: Eukaryota > Viridiplantae > Streptophyta > Magnoliopsida > Vitales > Vitaceae > Tetrastigma > Tetrastigma voinierianum. The sequence goes on along the minus strand of JAEQBH010000097.1, from coordinate 437,881 downwards.
TGCCAAACCAATTTTTCTGCATCTCGGGATGATAAAATTTGATTTCACCCGCTGAATCGTTTCGAGAAACGAGCTACTACGTCGACTCTCAGCCGACCCCGATACTGGGGACTTACACGCTTTTCAAGGCAACAAACGGTGCGACATTTGGTACATTTTGATGGTTTCATACAAACACGCACAGTAAAAGTGTATGAGCCACTCTAGCCAAGTGGGGCCACTGGTGATATGCAGATCTTAAATTAGAGAAACTAAAGTTTGTGGATTATGGATAAGGAATCCTACCAACCAGTCATGATACCTGGACATGTGGGCAAAAGAGTGGAAATAAATAAAAGTATTTTTCGTCATTTTAGTTTCAATTTGTAGGGAGAGGGAGAGCAGATTTTTTAAATGGAGGGTTTTGTAGAGCTAGAAAGTGCAAATTTCTAGAGATTTCCCTGGCTGATCATCGCCTTTCGCTGGCCAGCAGCTGCAAAGCTGTTCCCGGCGCGCAAGGATTACGTGGGCACCCAGTTGGGAGTTTCGGCAACCCAAGAGGTAGGGATTCTCTCCCTGCTCTCATATTTTACCGTGGAGCCTGTAAAACGGTTTGAGTGTTTGAGGTCGGAATGCAATGCTTAGTCACCTAAAAACCTCAGATCGAATTGTTGAAAATTTGGAACCCGCTGGATCGTTTCTGGGGTGATCGTGTGAAGATTTTATGCAAAGCAACTGGTGGTTCGGTGTTGTTTGGTCAGAATGGCTATGGATTTTGCCCAAAAGTGGAATCGACAAGTATGAGAGGGTTGTCCATTTACATCCCACCGCCCGCTTAGGATTGTTAAAAACAAATTTCTGGCTATCGTGACTGGACCAAAATGAATCCATGTGTCGTAAGTAAAAATATCACGCTGAACTGACATCTGAACTGCAAAGAGCGTTAATACGGAATTAATGTGTTAGTCATGAGTTGAATTATAAAATAAATTTGTGTGAGAGTTTATTGGAATTTAAATTGATCGTTGATTGCAGCTCAAGTGAACTAATTTTTGATGCGTTGCTAAGAATTGAATAGCCAGATGTTGTGGAGTTAATTTATGTTGTTATATGCATAATTGATATATTGTCATGTGGTGTGGAAATGGTATAATGCATTTATATGCAATTTATGAAACCTAGAAAATTAGGGTGTGAGGCATGAAAGAAAAATGAAAGAAAATGGAAATGGTTGTGGAAAGGAATTTTTAAGGGAAGATTTTCTCCGAATTCACAGCAGGAGTTGTCCAATTCATCCTTTAGGAATAATCTGTATGATCGTTTCGGAAAATTTACCTAACACCACGAAAAGTGGGAACTCAATATATTTATCAACTCCATGGATGCTTCTGGAGAACAAAAACATTTTGTTTTTAAATAAATGTTTTTCTCATTTGGCTTAAGTACGAGAGAGTCAAATGAAGGCTCTAGAAGTGGAAGGGGGTGAGTCGCATTCTCATCCATATCATGTGGTATATCCGGCGTAGAATCATGTACTTATTTGAATGTGTTTGTGTTGAATCATTGGTACATGCATCAGGTGGGATAACCGCAGGGAAATTATCACTAATGGGCATCGCCTTACCCCTGGCCGAGGGATCATTATTTAGGTATTGAGTGAGTGTTCGAGAAGACGCGCCATTGCAGGCCTGAGAAGAAAGTCGACATGTGGCTTGATATGTAATTTGAAAACATGCATTAAAATTCTAAATTTTAATATATGTTTGTAATAGACATGCAATCAACTCTGAACTATTGCAATATATTGAAGTATATTTTGATGAGTATGATGTGTGTAATTCAAGTAGAGCTATTTTTACTTATAAAGGGTCCCATGATACGAGACACTGTGCGTTTTCCTGCAGCGTTGATTAAGTTGTCAAATCTACCCTCGAATCTGGTGTCACATACATCGTATCTCAATCAAATCTCCCATCACCATACATTCTCATTCTGTGGTTTCATATTTAAGTTTTAGAAAGCCTCTGGCTTTGAAATCTAACTTTTGAAAAGCCTAACAACTAAAATCAAAGGAAAGCCTGGAATATCATTTTTGATATCATGTTGCTTCAAGTTTAAATTTCAAACCACATATCCAATTCCATCTCCTTGAGGGAAAAAGGAACAAGAATGGGTAGAATGCAGGGAAGATCCCTTTATACTAAAAGTATTTTCTATAATTGGGTAAAGTCTTTTCTATCGTTTAAAAATTGCAGCTAGTCCTCTTCTTTCCCCACCATTTTTTTTCGAAATTAGGATATTATGTATGAGCAAAATTTCTAATTACAAGTAACTAATACCTATTCTTCTTATTCTAAAAACAACTAAATATACTTCATTGAGCTTGACTAGAAATGGTAAGAGGTGAGCTAGGCATACGGAAACCCACATCGAATCATTATAAAAACTGAGTAACGCAAATATAATATGTGTGCTTGAATAGAAGTATTATATATATATATATATATATATATATATATATATATATATATATATATATATATATATATAAGTATATATATATATATATATATATTTAAACATACTACAAATCGAAAATGAGAAAGGGCTTTGTTTGGTTCATATTTTTAAAAACTGGGTTTCGAGAAGGCTTTTAAATATTAAAATGTTATTTTCTCAAAACCGCTTTTTAGCATTTAAATTTAGTGTTTTTATATTTCTATGCTTTTCAAAATAATAAAAATTGAAACTGCTGAAGTATTCATGTTTTCTTGTTCTTCAGGTTTTTAGGAATATAAAATAGTTTCTCCAAAATCGAACAAACAAACTTCGAAATTTCTTATTCTCTAATATTCCATCCAACAACTTATTACGCCTTAACGGATGAAATTAGCAAAGAAAAGGCTTTCTTAAAGTAGAGAAAATCTCACCTTCCATAAGACCACCACTTGGAAACATGGGCATTGAGGATCCTTGCTATTGATCAGATCATTTCAAAGATCTTTTTTCCTCTTCTCTAAACAAACCTTCACCGACAAGGAGGTTAAGATGCGTAGGAGCCATATATCCAAGATTTACATTTGGAAATGTCAACATTATAATAGATTAATAGTACACAAGAAAAAAATCTGTATAATCTTATACTGTCACATTTGCTGGCCTAGACATTATAAAATTAAGTCGTAAATTTTTTTTCTTTCAATTGCTTTTGGAAGTTGGAAATTTAGAAGATTTAAAGGGCTGCACCGACATTGAGAAGTTATTAGGATTGGGGTTGTAAATTAATAATTATGTTTCTCAAGGGCCAAAACGCTGTATGCAAGGTGTATGTGCTGAGGTCATGGTAATTAAAGAGATGATATATATATATATATATATATATATATATATATATATATATATATATAGTATATAAGATATATATATATATATATATATATATATATATTTTTTTTTTTTTTTTTTTTTGCAGCTGGGATAATCTTTATTAATCCAAATCAATCAATGGAGGTGAATTCAAAATTGTTATTTGTGTAATCTTTTTTTCTTTTTTTTGATAATTAATCAAAAATTCATTAAAAGAACGTTTAGAAGACATCCTAACGAGTCTGCTGTGGATTTATACAAATGGAGCCTCTTTCTTGGGCTCGTATAAAAGGGCTACACAAAAACTTAAAAACATTCCAAAGATGCAAAAGTACTCTTAGATAACTCCGTGATTTGATATCAAACTAGCCTAGGAACTTAAAGACATAAAAAAATAAATAAATAAATAAAAAAAAGGATTTCAGTCTATCCAAGGAAAGTTGCTAGGTCTCAAAACTATTTTGTCTATCTCTTTCAAATAAATTCTGAAAAGAGACACGCGCAGGAGAGCCATCCTCTACTTCTTCAGCCACTACAACGGGCACCCCGTCAGGCGGAAACCCTTTTCTGCTCGAACCAGAGCCCGACCCACCCACTTACTTCCCAAGCGAAGAATAAACCTACTTTAGTGCACCTACTTCAATTGTTGGCATTGTAAAATGCTGTCGTGCCGATGAGATTCCCATCTGACCCATCACTATAGTCATATCTTATCAATTTACAAGTATAACAAAATACATACCGAAATCAATACAAGTTAACAAACAAAATGACTACAACCACATTCTATGGTGCAATATAAGTAAAGAGAAATGGCTATAATGCAAAGGCAGTAAAAATATATGATATGATCAAGGATCGTGAGTTTTAGAGAACGGAACCTAAACATACATTTTTAGCAGAGAAACATAAAAGAACAGCGTAAAAAGATGCCGATATTACTAGTTGCCTAAACATGAATTAATACTTCATGGTAGCTGATACACAGAATTATACTAAATCAAATAACACATCTTGTTTTGCCTTCAATAACATTTGTGAATGAACTCAAGATGATTTGGTGATTTATTAATTCGATCATCTCTGTTTTCAGATATATAGTTTCAAGCAATTTTATTCAGATTATAATCACCTTTTTTTGTATCAAATTTCGACAAAGAATATCTCATTGCTTTCTCAAATGTAAATACTCAAGAATGCCCAGCATTACATTCCAAGAATGCTCTTCTAAGAATACAAATGAGGATTTCATCTACTACAGATTCAAGGGAATCTCTAAATCCCTCAAAGGAGAATCCTCAAGTTCGGGGAATCCTGGAATAAAGAGACCCAATACTATGAGCAAAAAGAAAGAAAATCATGAAATTCTTGTTCTTTTTCCCCATAGAAAAGAGACATGGGACTACTAGAATGGAATATCCACTTTTATTTGGGAATTGCCATTTCAGAAGCAATAAAGAGTAACTCCGATGATACACACAAATTTTATACCGTGGTTAAATCAGCACCTGTGCATTACCACCAGATTTAGAATCGACACATTGAAATTTCCATTAGGTGGCCAAATAAGCATAACTACAGATAAAAGGGACTTTCCCTGAACACAGTGATATGTAAAACAATATATTCGGCCATTTAAGTCTTTAAGATATACTTTATTGATGCCATCGACGGTATTAATTACCCCACGTGAGCTTCGTCAATATTTTGATTCCTAAGAAATGATAAATTGTCATCAGCTAAATGTGGAGAGGATCTGGAGTTTCGGGAGAATATGTGAAATGATGCGTGTCCCAAACAGTGAGGTCTAATATTGTTTCTGAGGACTCAAGTCATGACTTTGCTGATACTAACGACAATAGTAATCGTGGAATTATCGTTGATTCAAAATCAATATAGCCAACTTCCATGGAATTGAACATGTTCAGCTTATTAGTTTCTGATAAAATGAAATAGCAATTACCTAGAGCAACTCAATCACAGCTATGAAAACTAAATACAAAGAAACTATACATATAGAATTTCGTTTAATCTACTTTTGAGTGGCCTTCGATCATAGAGTCATGAAGATAATCAAATCCCTCTGTCACGTAAAACTTGTAGTTAGCTCTTTCAATGCTTTTCTTTTCAAAATACTAAAAAAATTTTCCTTCCCCGCAAATCCTCTTAAATCATACTGAAGAACTTAGTTCTTATCAATTTACCTTCAGAGTTTTCCCCAGACCGGACCCTAGTCTCATCATCAATCAGCAAATTCGTTGTTGAAAACCCAGTGAGATGAAAGTACATTTCATCATGTTAGCAAATCATCTTTTTAATGGAGCGCCATATGCATGTAATACAAACTAGGGACTATGCTATAGCTCATTTTAATACCCAAATGTTATCAAATCTCAACCAAGAATTTGTTCTATGAATTGAGTATGAAATAAGGGTTGAAGAACTGGAGATCAATTTCTCCTTCAAAGAAAATTTGTACAAAGCCTTTGACTGTACAGAGCTCCATCAGGTTTTGGTAAATACTTTTGTAGAAGTAGAAGGGAAGAATCCACTTCAGTCACTGGATTAGATTTGGTGTTTCGAGAGATCGTCACGAAGATAGCCGAAAGCATTCGTAATTTAAGAACTTACAAACCAGAAGTCGGAAGCAGTCCATCTTAACAATTTCCATGAACTTCTAAGATGGCTTTTTCGCATTCTTGCTTTGGTTGGCTCACTTTATCTTTCTTAGTGGACGAGACTCTACATTAAAAGAAAATGAATTTATTTACATGTTAAAAAAACATGGGAAGAGAGATTTAGACATAGAGAAAGCTGAGTGAGTTCCCTGCCTTGCAATGGATTCTAACCAATTCACCATTTTGAGAAGAAAATTTGATTGATCTATCACTGTAAAAGGCAACCCTTTGAGTGGAGATAAAGAGGAGACCAGCTATAGGGCATGCTGTTGTTGATAAATAGCATTGGGAAGCCTTCAATAGCTTCCCTCCTTCTTTTGCACAAAAAATCAGCCTGAAAACTCTTTTCACTCCCCCAAGTTGAAGAATCCTAGCCCCCAAGCTCAACTTTCCCTTCACAGTTTCAGAGAACTTAGGCCCAAATCTCACTGCAGTTTTACAAAAGAAATATAGTTAAAATCCAGGTCTTCGCAATTCTTAATCTTCAGTGTAATTGAAAAGAAACAGTTTAAGCTTACAATGCTCTCAGACTCCATCCACAAAATTGTCTACCTTCTTCCTATTTTTGTCCATCCTATAAATCTTTGAGCCATTTTTTCTACAATTTCAATACAACCCCATTAGTGTCGTGCTGTACCAAAACAGTACTCAGGTTTTTTTGCCACCCATTTCCACAAGCTGGTATCCGAAAGGGCTCAAAGTACTAAAGGAGTTTATAGTTAAAAGGAGATACATGTATTTGTTACCTGCCACATGATAAAAGAAGGTCACACGGAAACTTTATAAGAAACACCGCAGCGTGAAAAGAAGAGAGATGTGTGAAGGCAAGACAAAGAACAAAATGCTATCGCTTGGAAGGCTAGTCCGGAGAACCGCACGTTATGTGGACAACAAAAAAAGAGAGGGTGAAAAGAAGATTAAATGATTGTAACGACTAAACTCGTCATCTCATATTGTTAGGTTCAAGGCTACAATGGTGCACACACCGACTTCCCACCAGCCCCCTCCCTGCCCCTGTGGTTTTGCTTTTCTATCGGGGCCCACACCCTTAAGAAAAGGTCTCAATATTGTTAAGTTAAAATCCTCCATGTATGGATCCTCACCTTTCACTCTCTGGACCATGTGGGACACCACAATGATGGTGCCATAAAAATAAAGATCACTGCACAAAGCACATACTTTGTTTACATGTTCAGGCGTAACTTCCTCAGAAAATGCAATCCTCGCCTTGAAAAATTAAAGGCCTGTAACCAAAATCATTCAAACAAATTCGGGTGAAACCAGCTTGAGTTTTCATCAAAAGAGTATCCTACTTTATTATATCTCAATCCAACTACAACCTAATCTTCCATAATCCTCGCTCATCCCTTCCACACCTTTGCAGCATCACTCAACTACCCTCTTCGTAATAAAACCTTCGACAAAGAAACATAAGCCCATCATTCGTGAACCAACAAGGTCAAGAATTTATTCTCCCACCTTTATTTCCATGTGCATCTGCCAACCATTCAACAAGGATCTCCAAATATCAGGCCAGAAAAGGTATCATTTCACCACATGCTTACGCCTTCAAGAAATCCATTTTAGAAAACAAGTTGACTGCACCATACTCACCAAGAAGCGGTCCATCCGAAGAATCCAACTTCATCGATTTGAAGAAAACACGTCCTTGTTCAACAAGACCAAGATGACTACAAGCGCATATAATCCGAACTAAAATGTTACAATGGGTAGGCGCCTAACTTCATCTTTTCAAATGTTTCCGCAGCTTCCCCTACAAGACCATTATGTGCATAAGCCAAGACCATAGTATTAAAAAGAATTACATCGCGGAATCTGGATGTCTGATCAAAAAATCTCCTTGCATTTACAATGTCCCCACATTTTACATAAGCATCTATTAATGCACTCGCTACAAATACAAGTTTCTACATCCCATTCGACAAGAAGGAATGAACAGATTTACTTTGACGATAAGTCAAATACCAAAGACACACTAAAAATGCTAATGTAACAATCTCATCGCCGCCCACCAAAGATAATTTTTTAAATCCTAAGAAGTCTTACTAGCTTTTAAAGTTATAACCTTTAAGGACCAATGCAGAAATCATGGCTCCCCACGACACCAAATCTAATCTCTCAACCCCGTTAAAAAACTCAAAAGAATCATCTAGCATTCCAAATCCTACATAACATTTAAGTAATGAACTACAGACATATTCATGAGATGCAAAACTAGATTTAACTATACTCCCATGCATTTGTCAACCTAATTTTTGGTTTTCAGTTCTGGAACAAGTTTCCATGATACTTGAGAAGGTACAACATCTCGCTTTCAAGTCCCATGCCCTTTAAGTTACGTAGTAAAAGGTTCACTTTCCGTGTGACAACAATTGCTATAATCAAATCATTTCAGTAAGTAATGCAGCTTTGAACTCGTAATTCCTCTAAATACTAAGCATGCTTTCCTCATTGCTCCACACTAGATAACATATTGATGAGTGAGGCGGTGATAATTTATTTCATCGAGATTCCAAACAGCGCAAGCAAGGCAATAATATGGCTGAAGCACGAAGGCAGGAGCAAACCTCACCAAATAAACAAGATTGAAAGTCATACGATTGCTGCTAAGCACGGTAACGTGTTAATTTATGGAAGAATATTCTACTATTTCTCTTGCATCATCTACCTTGTAGAGACACGAAAACACGGTATTCAATATATAATTTTGCAACCTATCAAAAACCTTTAAAGCATCTGACCTCTCCATTTAAGTACATAGCTCATAGATCGATTATCCATTTCGCGATGCTAAATGCCCTCATCGAATAATCAAATCATGATTTGTCTGCCCATTCGATTTTACAATCCGAGCACCTTTTAGAGCATTAATAAAGGTAAGTATCCGCTAAGATTATTTGCCTTGCGTGAAGAAAAGAATACGCGAGACTTTCAAAGCCATAACCACATTGTGCATAACCTCGATCATAGCATTCTAACCTTGACACGTTGTCCATACACTCCAGGCTTGCTCGGCATCTTGATATCTGACTTAGCATCGTATTTCAAAATGGGCGCGCGCAAAAAGGATTCGTCTCCGTTCTTTCAAAACAAAACAACGTATACTCACCCGATTCTTTGTTTCCCAGCGGCACACCTTCTAACACGACGAGCAAACTCAGTGACTGACCCGATTCTTCTGCGTCTCGAATACACCCGGACCATCTGACTCACGGGTTGGGCGGCTGAGATCACGAAGTCCGAGAAGCGAGGTTCATGGGCGTTTCAATGAAACACATATGGCCAGCTGGGTAATAACGCGTTTGTGTACATCTTAATGATATTATTTTGTGAAGCGTCATTAGACAATCGATTTGATGATGCGAATGTATTTGGCCAGGAGAATACATTTTGAGTTAGCGAGCAGTGAGTGTGGGGAGGCAGTGGGTGTTCAGCTGAGAGAAGAAGAATAGCAGGATTTTGATGCCTTATAGGTGCGAATGTTGTTTCTGAAATTTTAGTAGCCAAAATGAGAAAGATGATTGAGTTTGAAGCAAAGGCAGTTGAGCCTCTCATCCGCCGAAACTTGAAGGCGTTTCCTGCGATGCTTTCCATGAGTTCCTTCACCTTTTCTTGATCATTGGATCGCAGTGCGCGCCGATGGTCTCACAGAATCTTACTCATTTGGGTTCCCCTGAAATCCTTTGGCCGCGCCTCGAGGAAAATTGAAAAAATGAAATCCACGAAAACCTCCAGTGAAATGCGAAGTAAAATGGATGTATGAATTGTGATGAGGAAAATGTAAAGTGGAGATTCTATTTACCATTGTTCGGCTGACTGATGCGAGTTCTTGATTTGTAGGCGCACAGCTTCCACCGCTTTCCTTTGAACCTTCTTTCCCCTCTCTGGAAAAATGATTGTTTTCTTCGAGGTGGGAATAATGGAGGAGCACCACAGAGGTGTAGAAGTAAGTAGGCGAGGCTCGGCTGGTCAGTTTTAAAGGGTGGCCGGGCTTGTTGCAGGCTGTTTACGAGCGGTAGGGTTGAGGAGGTGCTCGGGCTCGGCTCGTTTAACTATGAGCTTTGTTCACGGAAGGCTTGGTTCCTGACCTCTTCACGAGCTTGGTTAGCGAGGCTTGTTCACGAGTACAGTTACTTGAGCTTGCTCAGGAGCTTTATTCATGGAGTTTGTTCACGAGCTATTTCTGTTGTCAGTGGTTGGAGGTGTTCGGGCTCGCTCGTTTAACTTATGAGCCTGAAATGATGTTCGGGAGATTAAGAAAATGTTCATCTAAAATAACTGACATACATTAAATTAAAAGATAAGATGATAAAGTTCAATTAGCTTTGATTGAAGTTGAAGTTAAAATATTCATCATGTTCATTTTGTAGAAAAAATTTATTTGTGCATCAAGCCTTCTCCATGTTACGAGCACATTCACGAGCTTTGTTCACGAGCTATTCATTTGTTCTGTTGTGGCCAGTTTGATGGTGCTCGGACTGCGACTCATTTCAGCTACAGTATAAATGATGTTAGATTCCCAAACATTTAGGCCACGTTTAGTTAAAATTTTTAAGCTGTCGAAAATTCAAAATATGAAAATTTTCAATGTATTCTAATCTTTAATTTCATTTTTGGAAAATACGTTTCGTACTTAGATTTGGTTGAAAATAAAGAATAAGAAAATCCGTTTTTGTAAAACCATTTTCTTGAAAATGAGAGTTAATGAAAACAATAAAATGTTTTAAAATACGGATTCTTATTCCTGATCCAGTGTTTCGTAGCGGGCTGATGAGGAGAGAAAATCGAAGTGGAAGGCGAAAGGGAAGAAAATAAGAAAATAGCGCAGCGTCCGTGTTTTTCGTTTTGTCGATTGATAAATCTAAGTGTTTCGATTTAATTCGAAAACAAGAACGACACATAACGATTTAAGTTCATAAATGTTGAAAATAGTAAATTCATTTTCTTCTTTGTTTTCAAAATTTGTTTTATCTCTGATACTCGTAACTAAGCGTGTTTTCCTTGTTTTGAAAAGATCTAAATAGAAACGAGAAAATTCCCTCTACCTGCCGCGGGGGCCTTAACTTAATAAACAGTTAGGCAAACTGCAAGCCGAGCGCTAGCATTTCCTTTCGGCTGATTACATTTTTAACAAGTCGTATAATATCTATTTCTAACATCCTGTCACGTGGCTAAATAAAAATAGGTTGACTGAAGGGAAGGGAAAGAGAGGGTAATAAAAGAGTCAAGCTTCTCGTAGTCTCGTAAATATGGATCGATTTGAAGTTAATCTGGTGAATCAGAGTTGAGTAACTCGGTGAGGCTTGGTTGAGTAACTTTCAGTAGTTTGTGAATCGGATAATACAATATCTAACTCGGGTTCATTGGCAATTGAGTTTTACTATTTTATTAATTGAATTCAGTAATTATTTATTAAATTTTTAATTGAAGTCAAGGTTTTATCGAGTCGGGTTCAAATAACTTCATTCATTCGAATCATTTGATTTCAACTAGTAAATTCTTGTGGCGCCGAATCAGGGGGTCAGTTGTTCAGTGTTTCCTTGAATACAAGTGGATAGTTGCAGACGCCATATCAGGTGGGGATGTCTCCTTTATGCAGGAGACTCAGCTGGTGCCTTTAACAGAGCACGTGCTGCGGTCGATATAATCACAATATGAGTAAGCATCACTTGGGCCCGTAAGCAATGCCAGTAAAAACACGACTGAATCGACTATATCCAGTTCTAAGAGTTGAATGTTTGCTCTTACTCTGACCCACATATATTAAAATTAGAATTCTAATAATACATACTTCTATCATCAAAGCGTCCGGCTTTTTTCTTCTAACTACGCATAAGTTATCTACTCGCATGCTCCTGTGCACATCTAAAGTATCCTGGCGGTGACTAATGCTCGATGATGGAATGCATACCCCAAGTGGTGCTCTTTCTCAGCCTAAGTGGTCTGATGTTTAAAACAAACGCACATTGAAAATGCATGATCTATGAACTGTCTACGCGAAATGACTTCCGGATCCACGAGTCTAGCAGAGCTCCCTCTCACAACTACTTTAAGCCTCGTGTAGGGAATTATTGTTTTGCTGGTTGTGGACAACCTCGATGTGTATTCTATATCGATTGAATTATTTCCAGCCGATTGATATATTATTTGTTTGTGGACCCTCCAATGAATATCAGTTGGCGGCGCTAAAGCGATTGATCTTTTTAATTTATGGACTTCCTCAGATAATTAATATTTTTGAAACATAGAGCCAATTTTACTGGGCTAGTGCCGTGCAGTAACTCACATGTTCTGGAGTTATTTCAGGGTGCGTACCAGATTACAATATCACTTCATTTCCATTCACGATAACCATTCGATATATAACAATATATATTCACCATTAAATCTTTGATCATGTGTGTAATTTCACATTTCAAACATCAAAATTAGCTAAGCCCATTTGTCGTTAACCTAAGCGTTCGATTTGAATTGCCAGGCCCAAACCCATATTTTCACGAATTTTATTTTGCAGAAATTGCTATTCGGGAAACGATAAAACCCTCATTCTTGCATTCCCCTAAAACCTGGAAATCCTCGGTTCACTTTGTGAACGTATTTCTGACTGATTTAGGCGCCGATCTTCAGACGATACATGGTTATGGGCCGAATTCGTGGCGCATTTAACCGGACGGTCAGTAGGCGTCTGACCCGATGCGTGGGTCTCAAATCGAAACATTTGGGTTAAAGGTTTGGAATGATGAGCTCGGTCGTTGAGGCTCATTGACCGAAACATTTACGCGAAGATCTTGGCGGGAAGATAAAGCGTAAGTAGAGAAGCCACGCCTCGAGAGTTGTCTAAACTCCTTCATCGGTGATACCTATCGTTGCCGCTGCGCGTGAAGCGGCATCTTGTCGTTGCCGTGGTCCGTTCGTGGTATTTCTAGAGAAGGAAGACTCTCAGTGAACTTAGAAAATCATTTGCAATCTGTTCCCCCCCTCTCCCGTTTTTATGTTTAGCGAAGACATGATGCGCGCTGTTATATTTTGTCACGACTTAAAAACCGAAATGACCATTATGTCGCCGTTTCAGGTTTTGACATTGTTCTCGCCATTGTCGGGTTTTATGTTTCTCACTCATGCGCCGCCTGGCACATGGTGCTGTTACTCATGACTTCATCAAATCAAATGTTTTACATGACACGACCGCGATGCCTCGGCGATGTAAATTATTGTCTCGGGTCATTATTTACGTGCTATTTAGATTTGAAACGATTCAGTGAAATGTCTGTTTCATCGTCCAGAGATACAGAGAATAAATTACGGTTTTAATAAAGGAAATTAACAATTTTATAATCTAAATTACGATTTTCTTGCTTTTTAAAATTTGGAATTTGTCGGGTCTTACAATTCTTGGTCGCTAAAATTAATCAAATGAAACTTGGTGAAGATTTAAAAACATCAGAAAACTTTATTTGTTTGCTTTGAAAGAAATTAACAAAATATTTCTTTCATTCAAAAAAAAATCTAATGTTATATGATGACACATTCTTAGCATTATAGAATAACACTTGAAAAACGATTTAGATGAAAAATATTTATAATATCATAATATTTTTAAGTATATTAAATAATAATTTCATTGATCCTAATCTTTCATCTATCTTTTTTTCCTTTTCAAACTTACACTCATGGATGGATTGTCTTGTGTCATTAAAAATTCACTACTTACTTACATTTTTTAATTATTTTAAAATATTAATTAAGTTATGAAATAACTGGAGTTACAAGTGTTAGTTGACCGTTGACCAGTTTAAACATTATTTAACCTGTAGATCTTCATTGATTCCACAGGTATTTATCTAGATCTCATGTTATTTCCCTATATATATATATATATATATAAAAGAAGAAAATATGAAGTGACATAATTAGAATCTAAATAACTAATAATAATTTCAAGTTTATAAATCTAGTTGATTCTCTGTTAACTAGTTTAAGAGTTTCAAAGGATTTGCTTCAAGAAAGGAAATAACGTCTCCTATACTAACTTTCTTTGCAAATTAACTTTTAACATTGCTTAAAAATAACTTTTTGCATGATGTACTTTACTAACTGATAAAATGTAGAATATGGACTCTATATCACATAACTTAAGATTATATTTTATATTTCATTAAACATAAAAGTAAGTAACAAATTAAGGTATCCTCTATCAATATTTGGCATAAACTGGAACAGAAAAAATAGAAATATTGAGAAAAAAAAAAATTTTAGTATAAATTAAGTCATGAGAGATATAAGTTCAAACAAAATATTTATCATATGCGGTGTTTTTATTCCTCTTTCTTTAATTTCTCGATTTTACCTAATTGCCCTTTCCTTTTTACACGTTTTGCCCAGCACAGCTCTTGTTCTTTGTTATTATTAGTTTCTAGGATTGGACAGGACTACATTCTACATATGGGAATATCACATTTATTTATAGTTATGACAGTTATATTAGAAAAATACTTTCAAAAATAATAATTTAAATAATGACAACATAATAATTTTTTAAATTATATTAAATAATAATTCTAATCTACATTATTATCCTTTATTCTTCCACCATATTTTCTCATCTTTATTAACTCTTGACACGGGCCCATCTTTTTAAGTCATGATATGCGACTTTTTACAAAAGATATATATATATATTGTAGCGTCCAGGCGCACAGAGGGTGACGACGTGGCACCGAAGAAAATCCTGCGTCTCGTATCACGAGAATCATACGAGTTAAAATAGTCTCTTGGGCCTGCAAAGCCGTACACCACAAAATAAATATGTCAACTATCTCAATAATTCGAGAGTTATAACATTTCTCTTAATACATTACATATTAACATTTCCAATTCTAATACATATTATCAAAAATATCAAAGCCCTCAACGGAAGCTTCTTGAAATGGCCTCTACGTCTGATGCGTCTCCTCGGGCGGCTCTTTGTGCTTGAAATGATATTCCCTCGACGAGGTGGTTATGGCCGTGGTGGAATCACGCAAATGTTCGCTAAGTGCATATCTGATGATCGATGTAAATACACACTCCAAGTAAGTGTGATCTACTTGAATGCATGCTCATTCCCATGTCTCGAGTCTTCACTACTCCTCGCATACTTTAAGCCATGTATGAGGCCTGCATTTCAAAACAAAACTTGTTATTCTCCAAAATGCACTCTTAGGAGTTTCGGTAAAAGATGGGACTACCCACATGAGTAATGTATTTGAACTTCGAAGGTCATGGTCCCAGTCAGAAATGATCTGTTGAATGTCTCACATTGTTCTTCAGGAAAATCATCTTATTGAAATTCCTTTTCCAACCTATTCATTTTATTTTAATTCATGTCATGTATACACACTAATTTCTAGGTTACAAGATTTTTATAGATTACATTATACCATTTCAACACAATCAAACCAATATATCAAATATACATATATTATCAAATTTGCAATCACCTGATATGTAATTCAATTTAATCAAACAACCGAATTAGCTCATGAACTAATCAATTCCATTCAAATATAAGCTATACACCGTTATATTCCCATATAATTGTGACATCATAATAACACCTCGAACTTATGTGTAGCTTCTGATTCTCATACAGCTCAAGCCATTCATTTCCAGCAATTTCAAGCACCGACGTGGACGTTTTTGGTCAGATTCTTTGAACCAGGCCCATTTTTAACGATTCCCAAAATGAGCAGTGGGTTGTCGGTATGGGCGGCCCACTCATCATACTGTTCACTTTTGAAATCTATTTCCATGGCCATTTCCGTCTCCTTTTCGTATAATTTATTGCATAAATTAAGAAACCATCGCCCAAACAGTCCTTTACATTTATCCTTGTCTGATCAAATGAGTCCTAAAATTTCCACACTTCGGTTCCAGATTTGGACGTCGAAGAAGCGACATTCACGGCCTCAAACCAACCTGGCATGCGAAAACACTTAAGCAGGTTAAAACAAGTAGGATAAAAAACCTACCTCACGGGTTTGTTGAAACTCCTGGTATTGCCTTGTGAAGCCCTCGCTGCGTAGAACCACTTCCTTCTTGGCAGAAATCAGACGGTCCCGATCGCGGGGATCTTAGAGAAAGTCGCTCCTCGCTAAAATCCTCCAAATACGTACCCTCTTTGCATCCCCATCTCCTCATTCACGTTTTGGCTTTCAAATAAAGGTAGAAGATGATCACTATTTCCTATTTTGTCTTTTTCCTCATTAAACTTTCATTTAATACCATCTATGTCCTTCTCTTTGATTTTTGACACTTGGCACACTCGGTGTCATTCATGTCTCTCTACTCATGCGACATATGTCACATGGTATGTAATGGTGACTTTTGTGACATCACATGTTGTTTCGACACGATACTCGATACCTCGAAAATGTACAGAAATTTATTTGTCTCGAAGTCGACGAGTCGGCATGTTAAGTACAAATTTGCAGAGGGCTGTTCGTGATGATGGATTTCGTTATCGAGATCTAGAAAAATTTCAGATTTTTGCTCGAAATCTGCATTTTTGAGAAAAATTGGAATTTTTGCGAGTCTTCTGATCTCCTCATAAAGGTGTCCGAAATTCCGCGCGCATGCATCGACCGATGCATATGTAACCTCACTGACTTCGAGGCGCGTGGTGCAATGACTGGCTAGGAGTCCGCAGTGCAGCGGCCCAGATGGCCATCGGCTCATCACATATCGCGAATGACATCTCAGCACCCGATACTACTGCTCTAAAGTCCACCATGGCGAATCCTTTGAGATCACGACTCACGATCTGACACATTTGACAGCTCTCACCCTACGTCTGGAAGAAATCTCTCATCATCTCTCGACTTTTTCTGAGGCTCAACCTCATGCCCCGAATCTATCATGCGCGGTGCAACAATGATGAACATGATGCAAAATAATTACGGTATAAAGCGTGCCACACATCATCGCTGATCATGTTTAGCCTCTAGCGCGGCGGCGTAGACACGCCTGGGTCGACATCTGCAGATCACGAAGTGCATGCGACCTCGACCCGCACTCTGGTCCCGCCGCTTGTCTTGGAAAGTACTATTATCTTCCTCCTATGTGGCTAGTTCCTGACCACGGCTGGTGTGGTGGAATGAAGCCCACTCTTGTTACATATGTGTGGGATTTGTCTTTGTCTCACAAAATCACGGGATCCACCTCTGCAGGCGATCCGTCTCCTTCGTATCTAGGCCTCACGCAATGGTAGCACACCATCACCTTGACCCATTGGCAACTCGATACGGCCGGATGGTGGTGGCTCTAGAACCCTCAATAGCCCCAAGCCACCCCAGGCTTCTTCCGAAGCCCAGAAGAAGGCCGACTCTCCTTCCTCTTGCTCTTGCTTTTGTAGTATCTCACCCAGTGCGTCGGGCATCCTCGATCTCGCTCTCATGGTGGGGCTGTCAAGCCGCCGTTATGTCCCGGCGTGGCGAAGACACAATCTGCCGAATGGACAACGACATTCTGAATCTCTGGCTTTGGCGTATCGTAGCGCGTAATCATGTGCAGCGGGCTGGCTAGTGAATCGCCACGTGCTCCATCACATTCATCGTCCTTGACTCAAGAACTCTTGATGTACATGTCTGCGTAGTATGGAAATACTTGCCATGAAAGATCAGCGGAACTCTACCCGAGTCATTGCCTCAGATCTCTGAGGTCTTTGCCCATTCATCTCTAGGGTCTTTGCCCATTTCCACCATACTTAGGCCTCACCCTCTAGCTGGAACGCAGCTAGTCTGATCTGGATCGTGTCAGATGTAATCTCTATAGCCTCTAACACCTTCTCGTTGCATGAACCAATTATCTGCCACCATCGGATCTCCTCCCCCTGTGAATGTCGGAGGATGATGTGCCCTCGCCTCTGAGGTTACTCGGACCTCCGACTACCGGCTACACTGCTTTGTGCGATGGCGGTGCCCTTGATACTACCACCTCGTAGCTTGTTGGTCGAGCAACGGTGGTGCTTGATAGTACCAGTGGACGCCTCTACGTCTCGCCCTCGACTAGCCATCTACACAAGTCAAATGGCTGGTTAAATTTCAATGCAGTATCTCTAAGGCATAAACTACGACCAGAGACACTATTCCTTATACGAAAGCATTTCCTTACATAATCTCACTTGCATTCATAGGAAATGTGAGACGATAGTTCAATACATCAAATCAAAATCAACAACAAAAATTTTATTTTTAGAAAATTTCATTTTACAAAATTTTATTTCACTTTATTTTTATTATACTTTATTTTATTATATATATATATATATATATATATATATATATATATATACCTATATATATATATATATATATATATATATATATATATATTAAAAATTTATGAAGCAGTGTTGGCAGTGATTTAGAAACGGTGTCTTGGTCGAAAAAAGCGGTTGGGTGCACGAGTGCACAAAGCGCCCGACACGTGCTTGGTGAACCCAGTGGCGGCGGTAGGTCGGGTGGCCTTGCCCGGTCGTGTCGGCGGCCTAGCGGTACGGCGTATGTCGTGTGGGTCAAGCGGCATTGTAGGTGGCTGTTGCGGCGCCTTGCATGGCCATGTCGTGTACGATATTGGCGACCGCAAAGCCTTGCCTCATCTGACCTTGGTCGCGATCTGAATTTTGTATCGCGACCCGAGCCCGCCCGCCTAGCCTCCACTGCCCCCTTGTCCGCGATCACGGGCGTATCGTGACCACGATCCACTAGCACACCTGAGCGCTTTCCACAATCGCATTAATGGTTGGCCATCGTGTTCACTCGGCTAAGCGGGCCCTCTCTCCGGTCATGATACAACCTTGTATTGCGACACACTCTCTCCTGCTTGACTCGAACCTCGCGCTTTGTCGCGATACTGGCCGGTTGTATCGTGACATGCTCTCCGGCTTGACTGTAACTGGAGCGCATTTGTGTCGCGATCTGATTTCCTTGTATCCGCGACCAGTTCCTCAACCAAGCGCGCGTACCCCAACGCCTATGTCGCGATACAATTTTCCATTGTATCGTGACCTGATTAAATATGCGTCGGTTCTGCTCCATTTTTTTTTTTTCGTTTTTCACACATATATTATTATTATTATTATTTTCTTCACTTTTGCCTCTTTGAAACACCTGAAAAATACATATCCATTTTCCTCATTTTTCCAATACACGAATAAATTTATAAAAATTATTTTCTTTATTTTTCTTGATTTTACCTTTATGAAACCAAAAAAAAAATAAATTTTTCCCTCTCATATATTTTTTTCATTTCCACCAGTAGCCTTCCTGGCTACTCCATAGAAGCAGTAGCTTGTACACTACTATCCATACGCTCAAAATTTTATGAGTTAAACTTTAATCCTTTTTTTTTATTTAATTCTGGACCATTTTGTCCAAAATTTTTCGAACACCTAAGGTTTTAATTTCTCGACCATAGTGTTCACATTTTTCCTATGCTATTCACCAAGCATATAGAGCACACACAATTCATAACAATCAACATGCTATACATCATTCACACACATCAAATCCCACTAAATTCATCAAACAATCACATAATCCACACAACACATGACAATCAACATGTTATATACACCCGATCACGCGCAAAACACAATGCATGCAGTGTTCTAATCTTGTTCGTATTGATTTCCTAGGTAATCATACCTAACCATAACATCGAGCCACAGCAAGTGGTGATGTTCTTACACCACCATGACCATGGCCTAAGCCCGAGTCCCTCGAGAGCCTAGGTATCCATATACCTAAGCTCGATACCATCTTTGTGAAGGCCCGGTATCGGGGACTAAACTTATGGATACTTGAGCAGGCTCCACAGGTAATCGTTTACCTGGCTACGATGCTAAGTTGTAGCGCCCCCCCGAAACCCGGTCAGTTGACAACTCGTCAACCTACGGAAAATCTATACGTCTCGTATCACGAGACCCATACCTAGGTAAAAATAGCCTCTTGGGCCCATAAACCAATACTCACAAAATAAATATCCCAAATATATTCCAATAGTTCAAGAGTTATAACATTTCTCTTAATACAAATACATATTAAAATTTACAATTCTAATACATATTATTCCAAAAACATCGAAACCCTGACAGAGCTTTCTTCAAAATCGGCCTCTTAGATGGCGTCTTCTGAAACGCTCCACAGCCACAGAAATGATATTCCCTCGACGGGGTGAGCTATGCGCCTAGTAGTGGAATCACCCTAAATGGGTTACTCCCACCTAAGTGCATATGCAATGATCAATGTAAGCACACACTCCAAGTAAATTCGTGAACCTACTTGAATGTACGCATGCCCATTCCATGTCTCGAGTCTCGTAGACTCCTACCGCACTGAGCCATGTGTGAAAATACCATTTTTCAAAACAAACATGTCTCGAAAATACCTCTGGGAGTTTGGTAAAGATTTGGACTACCCTCAGGCGACGTGTTGGAGAACTTCACAGAAGCGATCATTGTCCTCATCGAGAAATGATACGTTGGAATTTGTCTCCCTATACATTCTCAGAGAAAAATCATCGCAGCTGAAATTCCTTTCGTAACCATGTTCGTTTTTATTTTAATTTATGTCATGCACTCACACACTAATTTCTAGGATTACGGTGCATATAGGCAGCATTATGCCATTTCAACACAATCAAATAATATATAAATATGCATATATTATCAAAGTGCAATCCACCTGACATGTAATTCAATTTTAATCGAAACAACTCCCAAATTAGCTCACTTGAACTAATCACAATTCCATTTCCAATGGCCTATACACACAATTATATTCCATAAAATTGTGACATCATGTTAACACCTCAAGCTTATGCATTAACCTACGAATTCCCATACAACTCAAGCCATTCATTTCAACAATTTTAAGCACCCAACACATGGACGTTTTTGAGTCGAATTCCACACAAACACGGAATTGATGCAACGGTCCCGAACAAAGCAGTGAAATTTGTCCCGGTAGGCGACCTCATCCTACCTTTGTTCCACTTTTTGAAATCTATTTCCATGGCCATTTTCGGTGTCATACACACCAAACATAATTTATTACATAAATTAAGAAACCATCACCCAAACAGTCCTACAGCATCACGAGACGATCCAAATAGGTCCACAAAATTTCCAACCGGTTCCAAGATTTGGGGCCGTCAAAGAAAGCGATGCTCACGGCCTCAAACCAACACAAGAATCACAAAACAATTAAACAAGGGTTAAAACCAGTAGGATAAAAAACCTACCTCACGGGTTTGTGAAACTCCACAAGAATCGGTACCGCAGCGAAGCCCTGCGCCATTAGACCACTTCCTTCTTGTCACAGAGAAGGAAATCAAGAGGTAGATCGTGGATCTTAGAGAGAAGTCACTCATACCATTTCAAAACCTTTAAATACGTACCCTCACTGCATCCCATCTCCTCCTTCACGTTTTGGCTTTCAAATAAAGGTAGAAGATGATCACTATTTCTATTTGTCTTTTCCTCATTAAACTTTCATTTAATACCATCTATGTCCTTTACTCTTGGATTTTTATTAACATGTATTCTGTGGTCATTTAAATCATCTCTACTGCCATCTGATATGTGTCACGCGAGTAAAATGTTATAAGTGACTTTGTGATATCGCGTGTTGTTTTTCACGGCACGATACTCGATCTCTCGAAAGTAATACAAGTGGCGTCTCTCAAGTCGACGGTCGACGTGCTTAGATTCGCGAGGCGATTCCAGCGTAGTCGTTCGTCATCTGATATCTAGAAATATTTCGAATTTTTCCGAAATTATGATCTTTGCCATTTTTTAGAAAATTGGAATTTTCGCGGGTCTTACAATATATATATATATATATATATATTATTTAAGTTACAAAGTTTAAAGATTATTTTATACTTGTTTGATATTCAAATGATTTAAGTAATAAATCAAAATAATTACTTTATTCTTAGAATTTATAAATTAATATTTTTATTGATTTGTTTTATTTGTTTTATTTTATTTTTATTTTGAATTGTTGTTGAAAATTTTCTGGAATATATATATATATATATATATATATATATATATATATATATATATATATATATATATATATATATATGTGTGTGTGTGTGTGTGTGTGTGTGTGTGTGTGTGTGTGTGTGTGTGTGTATTATTATTGTGTGTTATAAATGATTCACTATGCTTGTGAATGACCGCACATTTATCGGTGAATAATTACAGTATTATGTTTGCAACACTATATATATGAGTTTCTGGAAGAATGAAAATACAGTTTTCTTCTTGAATTATCTCTATTATCTAATTTCTCTCTTCTTTACCTTTCAACAAGTTATAACACGTTAACAGCACCAGAGCTCAAGCAATTACAAAGTCAGAAAGCTCAAATCCAGGGAACTCAGACCTCAGACAATATTACAAAATCATAAAACAAGAAAGGTACATTTCAATTTCATAGTCTGAAATTTTTTTTTTTTGAAATTTTGTTTCAGACTTCCAATTTCAGAGTTAAGCCACAGGCTTGGACTCTGTTTTAAATCGAAGCCCGAGAAGCCTACGTTTGAAATATTCCAAGCATAATGGCAGAGATGGAGAAAATTATTTTCTTTCTGAGCCGGTGAAGCTACATTGTCTGCGGAATGTTCAAAATGAAGGTTGTCGCTAAGCGAATTATATTATTCTTGAAAAACCACCAATCTACCATCTACTAGATCTATACCATTACACGAAGCCAATGCTGAATTCAGATAATAGGCGTGGGGCGTGGGTGAGGGCGTGGGGCGTGGGCGTGGGCATGGATATTATGTATGGACAAGGCCGGTCGTGGTTGTGGTCGCTATAATTCTTGAAATCGATGTGATTATAATCAGTCTCAAAACAAGAACAATAGCTCCAACAACCAAAAGTTGAATCGTTCAGAAAAATTATCTGGAAAGGCAACAAGGTCACATAACAAAAAGATTTATGAGACTGAATGTTACAGATGTGGAATGAAAGGTCACTGGTCTCGTACTTGTCGTACGGTCAAGCATTTGGTTGACCTTTATCAAGCCTCCATGAAAGGAAAAGACAAGAAAATCGAAACAAATTTTATTAACGAAAAGACAACTGTGTGGCGCCATTTCACGGGGGTCTCGGTTAATGACGACGAGTCGGCAGGAATACTCGTGGATGTCGGGTAACTTGACACACTCAATCGGGCAAAGTCTCCTTTGTATAGGAGCTCTATCAAATACAACTGTTGTTTTGCAGCAGCCTACCACAGGTTCCACATACGACTAAAAATGAGTAAATGGTCACATTGGCCCCTGCATCAATACTCATCAAAGTATATTCAACCAACTATAATACATGGTTCAGAGTTAATAAAGAATACTCCAATTGAAACCTTATATTAAAATTGAGTTCAATACATGTTATACAAAATAAATACCAAAGCACATGTCGGCTTTTTTCTTTACAAGCAACGGCCTCTAGTGGCGTCGTCTTCTCGGACAGATCCACTTGTACGAAATAATGATCCGCCGTGGGTGAACAATGTTTTGATGGTGAAAATCTCCTATATGGGTTACTCCCACTAAGTGCACATGCAATGATCCAGCATAGCCTTGCACTCAAGCAAATGCATGATCCTACTTGAATGTCTGCATGCCCAATCCGGTGTCCTGGGGTCCTCCATGGCTCCCTCATGCCTAGGCAATCCAGGAAAAACCCTCTTTCATTTCTTTAATGTCTTGCTCACTAATTTTGGGTTGCCCCGATTCATATGAAATGCATTATGCCATTTCCAAACCGCACATACCAATATATCCACTTAAACATATATTAACAAAATTTTATACATGTCACATGTTATTTAATTCCGTAATAACATGAAACTAGCTTCATGAGCTAATTCTGATTCATTTCAATGACACACCTGATTATATTTGCATATAATTCCACATCATGTTAACACATTTAATTACATGCACATTAACATATTATTTCTCACACAATTCCAAGTCATTCAATTCAAGCGTATTTTTAGCACCTTGCACATGAACCATTTCTAATGACCGAGCA
This sequence comes from Tetrastigma voinierianum, assembly GCA_016808115.1. NCBI lineage: Eukaryota > Viridiplantae > Streptophyta > Magnoliopsida > Vitales > Vitaceae > Tetrastigma > Tetrastigma voinierianum. Next base: position 413,740 of record JAEQBH010000097.1, on the reverse strand, counting down.
AGCAAGATTTGTTTTAACAATCCTAAGGCGTGGGCTGTCCGTGGAAGCCACTCACCCACGACATCGGTGCCATTTTGTGGGCAGAAATTCATGTATTCCAGGCCCAAAAACACCGAGCCTCAATTGTTACTAGAATTATCACACAACCACCAACGGCCCCAAAGCGCATGAAAATGGGTTCACTGTGTTCCATGAATTCGGTCCAGTTTTGGGGCCGATCAACGACCCTCACGACCTCAAATCAACAAACCATTAACCACGACTCTTAAAACCGAAAATAGCGAGTGAGGAAGACCCTTACCTCTTGGAGTTGTCAGCTCTGAAATCGGTGTCCACGCGTAGCCCTCGCCACGTAGAACAACTTTACTTTATGTGACGAGCAGAAGCCAGGGTGACGGAGAAATCTAAGTAGCTCTCTCTCTAAAGCGAAAACCCAAGTTCTTTGCGTTTTCCCTCTACTGCGTTTTCTTCTTCAAATTGAAGAAAGCATTCATCTTTGTCTTATTCTCATTTAACTTTTCAAAATTCCATTAATGTCCCTTTTTGTCTTGGATTTTGACACTTGGCTTAATCTAAGCCATTCATCTCATCCTCTCTCTAATCATGCAACATGTGTCACATGAGTACATGTAGTGGGTGACGCGTCATCACTGTCTTTCACAAGGCTGTTTCTGACACTCGACACGGTGTGTCACACCGTTCAGGTCAACGAATAATGGCGGATCAGAGGCAGTTGGAAGCGCGAGACCCCATATCTTGGACTAGGTCTTTACTGTTTTTTTCTCGGGCCGAAGACTTGTACGTAATTTATACAAACAATTTACGTAATAACAAAAATCATTTACATATACAAAGAACTACCCTTAGTGGTGTCCATCTAAAAATCATACACATATCTTTTGAGTCTGTTATATACAAAAGCGTACTTTTGTTTGTCTCAATGATGGCAGGACATGTGATGAACTACTAGTGTGTTGGCTTGATTGTATGCGAAGATCGCGGATGTCCTCCTTTAATACCTACGGATTGAAAACCCCGTCTTAAGCTTTGCGCTTAGTGAAACGTATCTTATAACTTATCTTGAAGTACACAGCCATTCATCTTTGAATCATAATAAAACGCCTCTTGTTAACGGATCATCGGAATCTTCATGAATTCATATAACTCATTTACATACATAATTATCCTTGTAACTAACTTATGCTTGTTCAGATCTCTCGTATATGGTACTGAACTTATAGCAATCTTATACTTACTCAAAACTTACACTTATGACAAACTTATTCTTATTTTGATCTCCTGTAGAACACATATTTATACTTATCTCCCGTAGGACATACTTATGTATCTCTAGTCGGGACATATCGCATGCCTTATGCTTGAGGGACACATACTTGTCAGTTTCTCAAAGGACATATATATCAGACTTATACTTTTACTTGTCTTACAGGATCTTATACTTCTAAATACAGACATATATACGCATATATTGGATCTTATAATTGTATTACAGACTTATTCTTGTATTTGGATCTTATCGCATATTAGAACTTATTCTTGTATTCCGGATCTTATACTTGTATTCCGGAACTTATTCTTGTACTTCAGATCTTATACTTGTATTACGAAACTTATTCTTGTATTTCATATCTTATACTTGTATTCCGGAACTTATTCTTGTATTTCGGATCTTATACTTGTATTACGAAACTTATTCTTGTATTTTGGATCTTATACTTGTATTACGAAACTTATTCTTGTATTTTGTGGATCTTATTCTTGTGATACGGAACTTATTATTGTATTTAGTCTTATATCGCGTATTACAGACTTATTCTTGTATTTCAGATCTTATACTTGTATTCCGAAACTTATTCTTGTATTTCGGATCTTATACTTGTATTACAAAACTTATTCTTGTATTACAGAGTTTATCTTTATATTCTGAACATACTTATATTGAGTGCGGTACTGTGGTACTAATTTCTTGTACAAAAGTACGTAGGTACTACCAAAACATCTTGATGCCGTATCTTATACTTGTTAAAATACTCTTCTCGAATCATTTTCTTTTCTTTTTAACTTCGTGTTAGTTTGTGATTTCACATATGACTAGAAGTCGACATTCCACGGCCAGTTCGATTGTTGAATCTGTCACATTTGTCATTCGGTAGCAATGTGATCTCATTCAATAATGCAATCTCACATATTACTATGAAATTCGACATTCATGACAGTTCGAGTTGTTGAATCTTGTCCTATTTGTCATTTAGTAGAAATGTGATCTCCACGTTGATATTCGCGATCTCGTAATACTATAAGTCGACATTCCGCGGCGGATTCGATTATTGAATCACATCACATTTGTCATTCGATTAGCAATGTGATCTCTCACATTCAATATCGCAATCTCACATATTACTATATAGGAAATTAGGCATTCCGCAATGAGATTCAGTTGTTGAATCCTGTTCCATTTGTCATTCAGTAGCAATGTGATCTCGCATGGAACATATCAGAATGTGTCTGCCCACGTAACATAAGTGTCGTAGCACTAGCAGGAGTGCCAAAGCACCGATCAGAACGTGCACTCATTCATTCATGTATTTCATATCATTCGTTATCTTTTCTGGATTATATGTGATAATAATCATATATAAATTAACCACATTATGTGTTCATGACATATTGCCTTTCATGTTCATGTCTTAGTTCGTTTCATATTTCATATCTATTAGGGTTTCATGAACATCTATATATTGCATTTCCTATACTTTTCTTGTTTCATGCCTATTACATATGGAATTTCATATACTTGTACAGTAGGATGCCTATGTACACACACATCATTCATGTATTCTTGTTCCTCTATGAATCTAATTTACTTAGAAATTGGAATCATTCCAATTGAATCATCCAAACTAAAGTTATGGCAATTTTCTTCAAACTAGTCAGTTACGATATTACACTGGAACGTTTGTAATACTCATTTTCAGGGTCTTAACTTCATAATGCCGGCTTTTAGACGCGCTTTTCTACGATTTTATGGGTTTTATGCGGGTTAAAAAATGTCGTGAAGACGAAGATTGTGTCATAGCTGACGACCATCCCAATCGTTTGACGTTCGGCGGGACGCGCGATCGCCCGATTGATTTGCCACGGTGATCGATCGTCATCTTTGTTGCCCCGGTTCTTTGCCGCCATGAATTCTTTTGGTTATCTTTCGGGTCAGAAGGCGCCGTTGTTCTCGTCGTTCTGTTATTCCATCATGATACGGAAGCTTCCTCAGTTTCCACATGTTTTGGTTTGGCGGGAAGTTATGCTTTGTTATCTTCTTTTGTTTGTTTACTCTTTTAAGGTGTTTATTGTTCCATAGCTTTGTTTGATGACGATTAACTGTGCATCTCAATTGTGCCTCTTATTCGGCATGCTGTGTCTTCACTGATTCTTCTGTATATCTTTTCTTCAAAAAACGCTTTCATAGATTACTCCCGAAACAATTCTACTATGGATGCCTGCAAACCCGAACACAAGGATTAGTTAGGGTTTGTTCTGGCAAACTCCATTACTTTGCAATTAAACTGTGAATCTAACCTCAAAGGGAGGATTCCATAAGAATGCATTCTAGGGTTAGGTTTCTTACAACCCACAACCCAAAACATGTATCCATACAAGAAAATCCAAGTAATTCATACTAAATGTTAGATTCCATACAAATCTATACAAAGTTCCATACTTAATGTTAGAATCCATACAAAAATCCAAAGATCCATACTCAATGTTAGATTCCATACAATTCCATACAAAGTTCCATACCTTTTTGCTCTTCCTTTTTTTCTTCTTCTTCTCTTCCTCTTCTTCTCTTCCTCTTCCTCTTCTTCTCTCTTTTCCTCTTCTCTTATCTTCTCTACGTTTTGGTCTCTAAAAAATGAGAGACCAATTGCTCTTATCCATATATTTGAGTTAAGGCCATGTTTGGCCAAGACAAATAAAACCCAATTTTGGTTTTAAGTCTCTCTAATTGCCTTTTAGTCCTCCCTCATTCTATTAAGGTACTATACTTTATGTTATTTCCACTTTGGCCTCTCATCTTATCAATTTATGACTTTTATGCTCCTTTTTGACAAATTACAATTTTGTCCTTATGTCTTGTACAATTTCCGGGTTTCTCAATTTCCATATTTCACATTTAAATTACAAAAAATTCAATTTATGCCTACAAAATACCCTAAACATGTCGAAAACGACTAGGGTATATTTAGGGGCGTTACAGTGCCTCGAAAGCGTGAAATTCCATTGTCTCGGAGTCGACGAGTTCAGCGTGTTGGCTAGATTTGGGTGGCGAGGAATTCCAACGGTGAAGTCCCGTTTCGTCGTAGAGATCTAGAAAAATTTGGATTTTATTAAAATTACCATTTGCAATTTTTAAAATTGCGGTTTTCTGAGGTTTCACATTCTCCCCCTTAAAATTTGGTTCAAAATTCCACACATACGCATCCAATACGTTGCATATGTAACCCTACACAATCCGCAGCAGTGTATAAACGGCGGCGCGCTTCCCAAGGTCACAATCCTTTGATAATCAATGGATTGTCAACCTAATCCATGTCATGAATGACATCCATATCACCCGGAAACCCGCTAGGCTCGCTGACGCGATACAATTTCCCGATGGGTATCAAATCTTGAGTCACTCCGACTCCTATCCACTCAACTCCTAAGTCACGTGATAACCATGTGTAGGTGTGTTTTCATTTGAGTCCTCCAGAGCTCCACATAAACTTCAACTCTAAGTCTTCGTGATAACATGACCGTGTGTGTTTTCTCTCTCGGACAACCGAACTTTTTGGCCTACACTACGAGCCTCTTACATCCACACAGAAATTTTGGATATCTCCAAGGGTCTCTTACACCCACACAGAAATTTTGGATATCTCCACAGGTCTCTTACACCCACACAGAAATTCGAGATAGCTCCCTAGGTCTCTTACACCCACACAAAAGTCGGATATCTCCTTGGGTCTCTTACGCGCATAGAAATTGGGGATAGCTCCCCAGGTCTCTTACACCCACAGAGAATTTCAGGATATCTCCTTGGGTCTCTTACACCCACACAGAAATTCGGGATATCTCCCCGGGTCTCTTACACCCACACAGAAATTTGGGATATCTCCCCGGGTCTCTTACACTCACACAGAAATTTCGAATTTCTCCACAGGTCTCTTACACCCACACAGAAATTTGGGATATATCCCGGGTTTCTTGCCCCACTTATCTCCCGGGTCTCCACATCTACGGGACCTTTCGGATACTACCGGGTTTCCTTTCACCAACTCCATCTTTTTTCACATGTGAGGGATTCTGGCCCGCTAACGCTGCCAAACACACATTAATTACTCTTCATTTCTTGATTTGAACCATGAGTCTTCATTGGTGACAGTCCCCAAAGATAAACTCAACCCACACTGCAAGAGTGGTGAGACCATTATCTGGAGTGCACCCACACACCCAGGCTAAAGCGATATGCGTGCCCACACCCGACTGTTGTGATCCCAGGGGTCAGCATAGTAGAATCTCGGAGATCTCTAACTCACAATCCCAACCTATCAGGTCAACTCTCACCCTACATCCTAGGGAGAACATCACAGCTACTCCCAAGGCCCTCGACCTCTAAGCCCCAATCTGTCACCTGAGGCATTAATGAATGAATATGATGCATCAGTTATTCCTCTGTGGTCGACAAGTGCGGGTAGAAACATACCCTGCATATCCGGCTAATCTAAACTCTCAATCTACTGTACCATGAGACCTTTACCTTCTAAGACAATCTACTTTCCTTATGCCCGAGTAGTGAAGCCAATGTTGCCGTCATACTTTGCTTTGACCACGGGCTCTCGACGAATTTGTGTGGCCAGAGCTAGCTACGGCCTAGCCTATGTGACCCGTCTGCGAAGTACTAGGTGCTGGTGCGGCACCTTGGGACTAATACTTATTCCACTGACCCATACTAGGGTGTGGAGGAATGAACTGTATCCTCTCTATCTATCATTGATAGTTTACGTGTCCTAAAAAACCTTAGGATCCCCTTATCTCTAGGAAATGATCCCTGCCATATATGTCGAGGCTGCGCTGGTAATGGTAGCACCATCGCCCCATCTGACCTTCAGCAACCTAGCTCGTCTCACTAATGATGATTGGGGTGAGGGTGGCATCGCAACCTTGGGATTCACACTTTCATAGGCGAGAATCACGAAGTATCTTGGTTGTCGGCGAAATAACACATATCACATACCTTTGACGTCAAATGCTGTGCCGTCTTGGCGCCCACGGTCTACACATTAACAACCTTATGAGCCTGTCTTTGAGGTCCGTGTGAAACATGAGTCTTCTGTTTCTTTTCATGGTTAGAAGAAGATGGATCTTCCAGCCTTCCTGCAGTACCGGCGCCCATATCTTAGATGCCTCGTATGTCATCTACTCCTCCTTCTATGGTCAATGGAGGATGATGTTCTCTGCCTTAGGAGGTCGTTTTACACCTTACTGACTCAGCATTACGTGCGGGTCGTGCGGTGATTACGTCCCTCGGCCTCGGCCAAGATTTTGTTGGTCATGAGATGGTTCCTGGCCCGGTACCCTCATGGAGCGACCCTGATCCTCAAAGCCCTCATTAAGCCATACACACATGTCGAATGGCAGGATTAAGTTCAATGCGATTATCTCTAGGTGTAAGCCTGACCCTAGAGACACTATTCACCTGCGGAAATAACATTTTATTTCATACACAACGTCCATGCATTCGCCGTGTGCAGGAGACAATAAGTTCATATGTATTAAATCATATTCAACAAAAATTATTTTATTTTAATTCATAAAATTTATTTTATTTTATTTATTTATTTTATTTATTTGCCACTTTTGAAAACTGTGAACAATGTTCATAAGCGGTGTTCATGAATAGTGGTCCCAAGCATTGGTAAGCGGTGCGGTGAGTCAAAGCGGGTTGGGTACTGGTACACCCAAGGCCCAAGGCTGCGAAGCACGCTGCGACGCCACCGGCGCCGAACCGTCGCGCAGAGCGCCGTGTCGCGGCGCGTGGGCGTATCGTGGCCTCTCCGTCGTGTCGCGGCGTGTTCTTAGTGCCATTTGCGGCGCGTCTGTGCCTTCTCTTGCCATCATTGCAACTCCCCTCGGTCACGATACAAAATTATATCGCAACACAATTCCCTGCCTCGCGCGGTTGCGCGGCGATGTCGCAGCCCGACATCGTATCGTGGCGCAGCGACTGCGCGTGCATTGCGAACCACCCCAGGCTGAGTGTATCGAGACCCAAAGTCGCCCCCTCAGCCACGATATGAGCCCTGCTTTTTTTGTATCGCGGCGGGGCCGCCCGGCTCCGCGACCACAAACTTTTGTATCGTAGCATCCTCACCTGGCCAGGCTTTGCGCGCGCTGCGCGTCGTGTCACAGGCCTCCTCGGCCGTGTTGCACGCACGGCCGGCCATATCGTGGCAGTGCCCGGCCTTGTCGCGCCCCCCTCCTAGCACGCCCAGGCCTGCGTGCTGCTCGGCTATTGTGTGCTGCTTTCGGCCTCACGTGGCTGCTCGGCTGTTGTGTGTGCCCGACTCATTTACTCTTCTGTTGTGTGCCCGGCTCATTTGTTGTGTGCCCTTCGACTCTTTGTGTGCCATAATAAAGCTTTCTTGTGTGTGACTCAATTTTAGAAAATGGGCAATAGCCCATTCGGCCCTCGATAACCTTTTCCCTTTTTTTTCTAATCGTCCGGTAGCCTCTGCCCTCTGATGTGGCTGAACAAGCTGCCGCCGATTCATACGACTGAAAATTTTTAAGAGTTTCATTTGACCATTTTCTTATCGATGGAAAAATTTTCCGAAATTTCTAACACAATCTGTTTATGTGTTCAAAGCGGAACTCTTTTGTCAGTATATATATATATTTTAATTAAACCATTTTGCCAAAAAATTCTGAAACACCTAAAGGTTATATTTTCTCGACCCTAGTGTTTCGCGTTTTTCTCTTATGCTACTCACCAAGCATACAAATCACACAATTCATACAACACATGATCACACATCACTCATGTTATACACACTAATCACATATACAACACACAATCCAATCACACATCACATTTAATTCATCAAATGCACAAGGATGCATGATCTAACTTGTTTCCCATCGAGTCATTGGTAAACCGTATACCTAACTTATCGATACTAAGCTATAACCCTAGTATCCAACATCGAGCTATATCAACTTACGATGCTCTTACACCTTATGACTATGGTCTAAGCCCAAGTCCCTCAAGACCTAGGTAGTCGTATACCTATGCTATAATGCGAGGCGTAGCCCCGTTTCGGAGGGGTTTGTTGTGACCCGATCGACCCGCGGAATACTCGTGGATGTCGGGTAACCCGACACCACTCACGAAAATAGGGCAGAATCTCCTTTGTACGGGGAGCTCTACCCAAAATACAACTTGTCCTAAATTTTCACAACAACCACACCGGTTCCACATACGATTAAAAATGAGTAAAGTATTTTATTATTTACATCAATACTCATCAAAGTATATTCAACCAACTATAATACATGGCTCAAGAGTTAATAAGTTACTCTTAATTCAAACATATATTAAAATTAGAGTTTTAATACATGTTATACAAAATAAACACAGAAGCCACATGTCGGCTTTCTTGTAAAACGTGGCCTCTAGTGAGCGCCGTCTTCTCGAACAATCCCTGTACTTGAAATAATGATCTCTCGACTGGGTGAGCAATGCCCAGTAGTGAAAATCTCCTACATGGGTTACTCCCCACCTAAGATCCAACATAAACACACACTCAAGCAAATACATGAGTCACCTACTTGAATGTCTGTTTCCAATCCGGAGTGTCTCAGGTCATCAGGCTCCCTCGCGCATGCTAAGCCAATGCGAGAAAAACCTCATTTCATTTCTTTCATACCTTGTGCACTCCACGCCTAATTTTTCTAGGATGCTGATGCATATCAAATGCATTATGCCATTCCAAACCACACATACCAATATATCTTACACATATATTATGAAAATTTACACACATGCCACATGTTATTTATTCACATAAATAACATCAAGTGAGTTAAAGCGAATTCATTACAATTCATTTCAATAGCTTACACACAATTATATTTGTATATAATTCCCGCATCATGTTAGCTTACCCATTTGAGTACATGCATTAACATATTATTTCTCCACCACAATTCAAGCCATTAATCTGAAATATTTCAACGCGCTTTTACACTTGAACCATTTCTAGCCAAACCAAGCAAATCGGGACAGTTTTTAACGGTCCACTAGCGAACGTGAAATTTGTCAGGTGTGTAAGCGCCCTAACGGTGTCGTTGACAACGATCAACCTGTGAAAATCCGCACCGCGTCGAAGAACCAGCTATCGGTAAAATAACGCTCTTGGGCCCCCGCAAGCGAAATATCCAGCCTTCCTCTCACCAATTGAAGGTGTAATACCCAATACAAAATACATATTAAAATTCACAATTCTAATACATATTATCCCCAAAAACATCAAAGCCTAACGGCTTTATTCAAAATCGACCTCTAAGATGGCGAGTCTTCTCGAACTCCAGCACGAAATAATATTCCCTCGGCGAGAGCTCTATCGCCCGGTAATTGAATTACCCTAGTGATTACCTCCGCCTAAGTGCATATGCAATGATCCAATGTAAACACACACTCAAGTAAATTTGTGATCCTACTTGAATGTCTAAATGCCAGTTCCCATGTCTCGAGTCCTCACTGACTCCCTCACACTTGCCTAAGTCATGTATGAGAAAAATATCATTTTCAAAACAAAACATGTTGTTCTTGAAAATATACTACAAAATGACAGTAAAAGATGGGACTACCCTCAGGCGAGATGTATTTGGAGAACTTCAGCAGTCATAGTCCTCATCCCGAAATGATCTCATTGGGCCGTCTTCCAACCCCATTCTCACAATCATCCTGTGTGAAATTCCTTCCATGTCATGTTCGTTTCGGAAAATTCGTGTCATCAACTCCACCTATTTCTAGATTATGATGCATATGAAAATGCATTACATATGCCATTCAACACAAATTTTATACAAATATATCAATGTTCATGCATATATTCTCAATTGAGCAATCACCACATGTAATTCCTTTGATCAACCAACTCCCTGATGGCTCACTTGAGCAGATTCACAATATCATCTCGATGGCTACCGATACAGTCATATTTATATAGTATGTCACATTGTTGCTTTGTTAGAATCATGTATTAACTGTCATTTAAGCATAGCTGAGCCATTATTTCATGAATTCAAGCACACAACACATGAGGCGATTTTGTCCAATTTACACAACTTGGGGCCGATTTTAACGAGTCCCAGAAACCTAGTAATTAAGGCTGTCCGTGGGCAGCCCTTTCGTCAAACCCTCAGTTCCCTTTGAGAACCGAAATCCATGGCCATTTCACGCCTCAGCCACACACCAAAAACATGGGATTTAATGCATAGATCACAACTTAAGCAGCCCAAACAGCCGCTGAATTTGTCAGTATTTCAAAAATTCCGACAATTCGGTCTATTTTGGGACCGCGTCCAACTGGCACCGGCGGCTGATCGTACTCAACCGTCGATAAATCTTATGAGAGGTAAAGCAAGTAGGATAAAACCCTACCTCCAGATTCGTGAAACTCCCCAAGCCGGTGCCACGCATGGTCCCTCGCCGCGTAAAAGCAACTTTCCTTCACGTTCAGAAGAAATCAGACGGTCCGTCGGTAGGGATGTAGAAAGTTACCTCTCTCTCTAAAATAACAAAACCTAAGCTCGCTGCTAGAAATGTCCAGCCACTGCCCTTTTTTGCCTCTAAATGGAGAAGGTGAATTGTTCATCTTTTGTCTTATCTCACTTACAATTTCCAAAATTCCCATCTTGTCTCTTTTTGTCACTATTTGACACATGGCTTAATCTAAGCCATGATTTCATCTCTTTAATCTTGTAACATGTGTCACAAAATTACATATAATAAGGTGACTTTTGTCATATGCATGTCTCGGCAGTTTACCTGGCCACCCAAGCCGCAGTGCCTCAAAAAGCGATCACCGTTGAGACTATCTCGGGTCGATGAAGTATTAGGCGGTGGTAGCTGAATTTCAAGCGAGGCAGTTCAGCGGTGAAGTCGTTTCTTCATCGGATCTAGAAAATTGGTTTACGAGTGATTTTGCGTTTTGAAGGTGGTACCGGGTCTTACGATGGGCAGCCATCCACCTAGCATGGTTCCACTTTGTGAGAACGAAATCATCGGCCATTTCGACTCAAAAACACCAAAACCATAATTTATTGCATAAATTATCACACGAACCACCAAAACGCCCTGAGAATTTCCAAAAGCTTAGTTTATATGTTCCAACAATTAAATTTTGAGTTTTGGGACCGTAAACGACACTCTTTGGCCTCAAATCAACCAAACCATTAACACGGCTCTTAAAAACAAAAATAACAGAGTAGGAGAAGACCCCTACCTCTTGGAGTTGTCGAAACTCCCCAAAATCGATGTCCACGTGTAGCCCTCGTCGCGTAGAACAACTTTACTTCTTGGCGAGGCTGATCAAGCGGGTCAGGCATTGGGAGAAAATCTAGAGAGAAGTAGCTCCTGTTTCTGCAGACGAAAACCCAAGCTCTGCCGTTTCCCCCTCTCTTTGCCGTTTTCTTTTTCAAATTGAAGAAGAAGCGCTCCTAATGCCCTGTCTTAATCATAGTTCTTTTCAAAAATTCCATCAATGTCACTTTTTGTCTTGGATTTTGACACTTGGCTTATCTAAGCCATTCATCTCATCTCTCATAATCCATGCAACATGTTATATGAGTACACATGTAGTAGGTGACTTTGTATCGCATCACGTCTTTACCCGGCAGTTTTATAGCACGAACACGCGGTGCCTCGAAAAATGTTAAATTAAATTTGTCTCGAATTGACGAGTCGACTTGGTAGTTAGATTTTGAAAGACCAATTCAGCGGTGAGAAGTCGGTTTATGTCAGAGATCTAGAAAAGATTTTAGTTTTACGATCCCAAAGTACATTTTGTCATTTTTGAAGAATTGGATTTTCTCGGGTTTCACACTATGGATCCTGATGATCCTTTCTTTGATGATGGTGCAATACCTTTGAAACATTTTGATGTTTCTGATTTTTTGAAAGAAAATCAAATGGAAAAATTGACCATTTGATTGGGGATGGCAATTTGTGCTATGATTGAGACATATGATTATCTTGTTACTTTTTATATTTTCTTTTCCATACAGGTTATCTATGATGTGAACTTTGATTTTCTATTTAAAAATTTGTTTTTCATTTGAAGATATATGGATCCCTCCTCAGAATTGATCCAATTATATGCCATATTGGTGATTTTCATGTCTTGACTATGCCACAACCACAAGATCTTGCGTGATAAAATATTTTCAAGCTGCATTAGCTCAGTAAATGTTCATACTATACGGGTCCTGTTGACTTTGATTAAAAGTACAAAGCCACCATTATTCACTGCGAAAGGCACTAAATTGCAAATTGAAGATGCCACTTCATTATAAATAAATCTGTTGAAATTTACTCGAGTTTCAAAGATATTGGCCGAAATGGATATCATATTGAAACTATGAATCCACGATAAAGAATGAGTATTTACTCATTGCCATTATTACGGGCAAGTAGTATCTTGGAACAATTGTCTTCTTTATCACTTATGGGTTTGTATCGAACCTTTATTGAATATTAGAATATCTTTGTCCTTGAACTGAAGTTGATGACTCAATGCATTTTACTTAGGCATGAATGACTTGACATCAGATTTTCAACGATGCCGTATAGTTGAATTCTAATGGGCATCCATTAATAAGCAGACAAATTTTAGTAACTGAGTATTAGCAACATTACTTCACTTGTTCCAGGAAAATTAATTAAACTAGACCATCTTTTACAAAGGTTACCTTTGAATCCCGCTTTTCTAGAGCGTGTTCAAGGGGAAATTTGAGCTATTCACCCACCTAGTGGACCTTTCGTTACTTTATGGTTTATTGATCGTCAGCAGTGATTACCGTGTGCCTTCTTCTAATAGAAATATTTGCCTTTGCTAGATTATTGGCTCAAATAATTCGACTCATAGCACAATTCCCTGATCACCCTATCAATACAATTCCTCTTGATAATCTGGTGAATTCTCATCTCAAAACATTCATGTGATTATTGTATGTACATTGGGCGCAGATGTTCAACATCTTGTTGCTCATGTTCATTCTTAGAATGGGTTGGCTGAATCTTTTATCAAACGTCTCTAATTGATTGCTAGACCATTACTTTTGAAAACCAAATTGCCTTTATCGGCATGGGGACATGCTGACCCATACATTCGGCAATTTAATTAGCCTTAGTCCTACCCAGGCTAATCGGTTTATCACCATTCTGACTGGCTTTAAGGGTTATCGACCTAATATTTATATTCTGCGGTTTGGTTAAGCTATTTATGTTCCAATTGCCCCTTTGTCATTGGGTGCGATGCCGTCTTGGCATTTATGTTGGCTTTCAATGAAATCTGCATCTATTATAGAAATTATATCGAGCCTCTTGCAGAGGAGATTTTCTTGCTTGATTTTGCATGTTGTCACTTTGATGAAAATCTTTTCCCACCATTAGGGGGAGATAAGCCAATTCTAGAAGCATGGCGAGAAATTACATGGAATGAGTCATCTTTATCTCACCTTGATCCCCGTACAAAGTAATCTGAACTAGAAGTTCATAAAATAATTCATTTACAAGGTCTTGCGAATCAATTGCATGGTCGCTTTATTGATTGACAAAGTTACAAAATCACATATCCCGTACCAAATATCACGAGGCGAAATTGAAATCCTAACGGGAAAATTCTAAGCGACATGACAAATGAACCTAAGCCACTTGATTCAAAGCGGGGAAGGCCTATTGGCTCCAAAGACGCAATTCCTAGAAAAAGGAAAAGTGCTATATCTATGACTCCTACAGAGCATATAATTGTTAAGCCCCAGGTCGATGAACAAGTAGCCTGCGGAGATACTAAGTCAAGGGTTATCTCTTAATGATGTATCGGCACATAACAATGAAGATCTCTATCAGTTCATACATGAGGAAAGATATGGGATCGAAATACTACCCATATAAATGATGCTTTTCTTTCCAAGTGAGCATGGACATCATAAGAAATGATGAAGATCAAGAGCCACAAAATGTGAATGAATAATGGAGCATCAACGATTGGTTAAAATGGAAAGAAGCAATCAAAACAGAATTAAGATAACTGGCTGAACGAGAGGTATTTGGACCAGTAGTTCAAACACCTACAAATATACTTGTTGGATATTGATTCGTGCCACGGTAGGGTGATTCGGAATCAATAAAATTTGTATCCTTAGTTCCTCCTACTGCCGTAGTAAAGCTACTGCAGCATAGCGGTCTAAGGTCGAACACGGGGATGGGTTTTCATCCCATGAATGACTCGCATCAGTGTTTGAAAATGGTGAGGCCTTTTTGTTTGGATTTTTGGATTTGGTTTAAAACAGTGGGAGTTGGTTGTTTACTGACTAACTGTAATGGTTTAAAGTGAAGTGTGAAATGGTAACCTTGAAGGTTTAGGTCACTAGCTTGATAACATGGGGCTAATGAAGTGTCCTCGGGTTATATCTCGCATTATGGCAAGAGTGACATGGTGAGAAGCCATAGGATCTTTGTTCAGCTATAAAACCTAACCTAGAGCCACTCCCTATTTGAGTCAACCACCCGGGTAATATGCATTCACAGTCCCATTCAGTTTAAAACCTGGCTTTCAACCTCATTTTAATTAGCTCATGAGGCCATCTAAAGAATATCAGTGCATCTACCAATAAGTATACCTTTGTATACTAAAGCATGGCAAGTATTGACCAAAGCAATGACATTAAATGGCATTAAACCCTAGATTAGGAAGTTGGGGACCATAAATGCAGTACCTATAGCATTCAAAACATGAGGACAACCTGCAACAACCCAAAACCAAGCTAGCAACCCTCCTCTTTGAACATGAGGAAGCAGCGACATCCCTTGAGTTGTCATCCTAAGGGGTGTTTAGCGACACAGAAAATGAAGGAGAGAGAGAAGCGAAAATGAAACCCTAAAATGAAAATTGCTTGAGAATTTTATAAAATGAAAAGGCTGCTTTGCAGAAATTCTTAGGGGTTTAAAATTATAGAGAGTTTTATACGAGTCACCCAAAGTGTGAAATCTGAATGCCTAAAATATTGGCTTACAAAAGGGACAAGGTGGTAATACACCAAAACGTAGTCGTTTGGCATCAAGTATACAAAAATCACAGGGGCAGCAATTTCGCTATGCGGGGGATTTCGCTAGCATGGCGGTGTAGTCTAGCGAAATTTCGCTAACCACAGCGAAATTCTACGAGGAGACAAGCGAGGAATTGAAATTTAAATATCCTTGATGAGGCCCAAACTAGCTAGCGAAATTTAAGCTGAAACTAGCGAAAATTATGTGAGATAAGCGGTTGGTTATTGCGCTAGGCGCGGTAAATTTCGCTAGCTAGCGAACTCGCTAGGATTACACAAAATTTTTTGCTATGATTGCGAAATTTTCGCAGTCGGCTAATTTTTAGCAATCATAGCGAAAATCACGAGATACTTTGTTTGCTCACTCTCGTCACCATTTGCATCACTACCTTCAAAATCCACTTCAAATTCCTTTATTTTTGATGGTTGAAAACACCGTGATTCCTTAGCATTCGGCACATATCTTGTCATCAAACTTAAACACAGTGGCTGAGGTACGCAAAGACCTGCAAAATCACTAGAAACAAGCTCGAAATGGCATCAGTGGAACTAAGTGGACCTGCACACATCAATTGGCTTAATTGATATGATTAGGGCGCAAAAAGCACTCAAAACCTATCTTGGATAGGGCTCAAAATAGCACTTTTTGGGCACTAATCACACCCACGACCGACAAATTGCTAGATCCTTAGCAGTACTAAAGCGATGTGGATGCATCTGCTTTGGCCAGTTTTAAAAAAAGTATATATGGTTTAAAGTGTATGTACGAGATAAAACATTACCTTTAAAATGAACAATTTTATACCTGTTAGAAGCGGGCATGAGAGAGCGAAACCATATAAGAACAGTTTTAGAGCCTTGCCATCGGATCCTAGGAAATCTTTGAATTTCACCAGGAAATCTATGATTCCTAATGCTAGCTTAAATTAGACGATAAATTGCAAAATTATTCCCTCCCCAAACTAGCTAATTCCATGGCCTTAAAGCATTGAACAACCTAAATAGGGATTAGCTACACACTTGTGTCTTTACTTGATAAATTGTGGGTACAATGCTAGGAGCTTCGACTTCACCAAAGTCCGTGTAACGGGGGTCCACCGATGACTCCCGACGATTAAGGTTTAGGGCAGCGAGATCACTTGACCCGCAGGCTGCGGAAGCCGCCGGACTCAGGGTAACCGAGAATTAAGCACCTCTGACACGCTAAACTCTACCCGTCCACCCGTATAACGAACACTAGTGATGACTCCCAACCAACTTCGTTTAGGGCATCGGGCTTCAAAGGCTTTTTCGCCATACCGCGGACCGTATTCGGGTTTCAAAGCCAGCGTCACGGCTTTATTTTACTTTGCTTCTTTCTTTTTCTTTTGCTTTTTCTTTTCCATTTTGGAGAGATAACATTGGCCTTCATATATATAAATTAAATACTAACCTAATACGGGTTGTCCAACATGTCTAAGGCCGACTTTGAAGGCGAAAAGAGGTATATAATTTCACGACCCAATGGTACAATCGGTGTGTAGTGTGTGAATTAATTCAGGGAATGTTCAAGAAGTTAGAAGCTAAAACTGATGGACGAAAACTAAATCATGCATGGGTGCCTAGCATTAAGGTAACAATAGGGTTTCAATTCTCCAATTAAAAGGCAATTCAATTGTTCAATTAAAAGCAATTCGATTGTCCGATTGAAGAAAAGTAGATACCTGAAATAAAGAAGACACAAAGTACTTTGCCGCAGTATAGTAAGCTTGTAAATAGTCTTTGTAAAGCTTTTGATATAACCAAAATGGCTAGTATATGCTTAATATAGCTGAACATACAAAAGTATCACTTTGTCACACTATGGCTAATACATGATTCCTGCACAGAATTAGTAGGCGGTTGGTAATCTTGAGAAACTTCTTACAGCGCTGAAAACGCTACAATAACTATCCGATTAAATGCTGTTTATGTCATGGGGTGGAAGGCAGAAGCGGAGTGTGGGCTTACCTCAGTCTGTGAGTGGTGGATGCGTAGATGCTGCTGCTGCTACCAACATGCAGGAGGCTGTAGCTGCTGGCTGTGGGCTCATCTCTGCGGGGCGGGATCATGGGAGCCGGGTGACTCATGATCTGGCTGGGCATGGAGTGCGACTAAAGTGGCCTCGGCTCAGGCGACCTACGGTCTGTGCTGCACAGGTGGCGACCAATGAACGCCATCATCCATGACACACAAAAGCTCCTGTGCCGACATGAGCGTGCTCAGGAGGAATCTTGTCGTATATGATGGGTCGGGAGTGTCGGCGAGGGGTTTGTGGGCCCCAGAAGCTTGGGGGAGAGGGAGGGAGATGGAGGGAGATATATGCTAGGGGCTGGACTCCTCTGCATCTCGGCTCAGGGCATGTTCGGCTCGTCTGGGAGTCCTCTGCCTCGGTATCCGGTACCTCCTCCTGGTCCTGCTGCTGGAGGAGAAAAGAAATAGGCATAACCATAGCTCGCTCCATAGACAGGACCTGAGGGCATTTGATCCTCCTCTCAATCCGGGGCTCCTGCAGAGCCCAGAGTGCTCCCGGGACTGGCTGCTTGGATCGTGGCATCAACGGGGGTAAACTCTGCCTTTCGAGCGGGGCCCTTGCGGTGAACCATCCTCGAAGTGCGCGATAAGCGGTCATCACCAGCTTCGGAGTGAACTAGGGCCTCCCGAGGATCACAGTGAAGGCCTCTAGGATAGCACCCTTCACGGTATGCGTAGTCTTTGAAGGGGAAGGCGGATCCGCGG
Source organism: Tetrastigma voinierianum (assembly GCA_016808115.1). Lineage (NCBI taxonomy): Eukaryota > Viridiplantae > Streptophyta > Magnoliopsida > Vitales > Vitaceae > Tetrastigma > Tetrastigma voinierianum. Next base: position 395,593 of record JAEQBH010000097.1, on the reverse strand, counting down.
CCCGGTGTCGATGAAAGGGAGCATCGGGGCGGGGCTGCTCGGAATAATATGGGTCCAGCCGGTGGTGTCTCGACGAAGCTGGACCATCTCTCACCGTCATGTCTCGGGTAGAGCTGATCCGATCGCGCCTCGGAGGTGGCGCCGGTGGCGGGCCTAATGCGACCAATATGTCGCCGCTCACGAGAACTCGGACGATCATCGATCTTGATCGGGAGCTCCAATGATTTCGGCCTCCCCGGGAGGTCATAGAATGATAAACATGTGAACCACCGAGGGTAATGGGGCGCCTCGGCATCATGAGCGATAGCAGGGTAATGCTCAATCGACCTCATAGAATCCAGAATGCGGGGTCAGCGTCGGCCGGAACATCGTAATCCCGACTCCCCGTGAAAATCCCACCCCAGAGTGGAGCCACATTCCGGGGATAGGGTGCGGCGATAAGGGTCTCCTGATCCTCGGCGAGTGGCTGGGGCGATGAGGTCGCCTCTGCTGCTGATGGTGATGGCTCGGGCTGGATGATGTGTCCCGGGCCGGAGTACGGGCCCGCTTAGGCCGGGCCCTCTGGATCTCCTTTGTGGCTTGGTGAAGGGCCGGGGTCCACGTCAGTGTGCAGTATCTGAATCCACAGGGCTCTCGAAGGGGGACTTCCTCGAGGGCCAGCTGGGTTGGGGCTGGGGCTGAGTGGGAATCGGGGCGATGCGCGGGGTGCTCCTCCGGCTCGAGAATGCGGGCGACCCGAGGCTGGCGGGACCCACCTCACGGTGAACCATAGGTTATGTCGAGAAGAGGGACTCGGAGGCGAGACGGGGTGGATTAACAGGTTTGTGAGGACGGACTAGGGGCTCGATTGATAAGGTGGACGAGGGGCCGCAGACACGGCCGAGGCTGCCTTATTTGGACGAGGAACCTGGCCCGACTAAGCCGGGGTCGGGGCTCGAGTGTGGGGATCTGCGACTACGGAAAGCAGGGTTACAGATTGCACATGCGGGAAGGGTGTCTTGGTGCGACACAGGTCGGGGCCCAGGGTCCGGGGAAGGGGCTGTTTGTGGCTGGTGGCGGCCAGGTAGCAGCCAGGCGGCCGAGCCGAGAGGCGGAGTGGATCATGCGGCTATGGCGGTAGTGGCTGGGGGCGGCGGCAGCTGGAGGCTCAGGTGGCTAGGAGGGGAAGAAGATGAAGTGAACTTGAAAAAGCCCTCCCCTCCTTCATTTTATAATTTCTTGGGCGTAGAGCAGTCACCCAGCATTCGCTATAATAGCAAAATGCGCCCCGACTGCAATTAATTTTCGACATTAAAGTATAAATAATACTAAAAATAAAAATTATCATATTAAAATATATCTAAAAATTTAATATATAAAAAAAATAATATTAAAACAAAATTGCTTAAAAGGGAAAGCTACTAAATCGGGAAACTTACTAAAAATAGCCAAAATTATTGAAATTGACCAAATTAAAATAAAAACAAAAATTATTGAGCTGCAATTTGGTTTCGTGAATGCAAACCAGCCCAATGTCCTTCCAGATTACTCATGGAGGGGAGTCAGGAGGAGGATCTCCTCAACCCTCGTGGTTTATTACTTCGATGCCTTGATAGCCCGATTCCTCATTGTTGATTTGCTTCTCACTGGTTGAATTTGGGCTGACCAAATTCTCTGCAGTGGCTACTGATGGCAATTCCCAAACAACTGCTTCACCTTGGTTGGCTATTTCTTGCAATTCATGGACAGTTGGCTTCCCTGAACTCGATCAGCCAGAAGCGAGACTTCATTGTTTCCTTCGTTTCACGCTGAGTAGATTTGTGCTTGTGACTCAAGTGAAAGATATTCAGCTCCAATGTCATGTTGCCAAATGTGAGTTTCATGACTCCATTTCGGCAATTGATGATTGCATTGGCAGTGGCCAGAAATGGTCTTCCCAGGATAATCGGCACATTATTGGGCCCGTTGCTAATAACCGATTGTCGAGCTCTGAGAGTCTTGGGTAGTAGAATTTGTCTACCTTCACCAACACATCCTCAACTATTCCCTTGGAATCTTTTTACCGATCGTCGACCAATGATAGAGTGTTGAGTAGGTTTAAGCTCTCCCAAACCCTAGCTGCTTATATTATAATGTAGCGGTAGGTTTGCTGGCTACAAATCTAGCGATTAGCTGTCATCTGAAGTCCCGCGATGTTAGCGAAATTGTGGAGATCCACGGATCCCTTGTATTTATTTGGGTTCTTGCTTTGGATTATGGCACTAACTTGCTCAGTTAAAAATACCTTTCTCCCCCATGCCCAACCCCTTCTTGATTAATACAAAGATCTTGAAAACTTTGCATAGATGAGACTTGTTTGATGATGTCCAAGAGAGGTATGTTGACCTTCACCTGCCATAGGACTTCTAGGATGCCTGCTTGCTAGGATGCCTTCTTCTTGCTTCTCAGTGCCTGGGGAAATGGAGGTGGCATGCAGTGCTTCATTGAGTCCTCATTGATGATTACTCTCTCGGGGCTCGGCTTAATTTTCCTTGCATGTTTCTTCAACGGCCTTGAGGCGTGGTTGCTCCCATTTCTTTTCCCACTCCTCGAGGTGATTTATTGCCTTCACACAATCCATTCTTTGAATTCTTTGAGATGAACTTATCTCATATGCACTCCTTTTGGTTGGCAATGTTTGGGAGGAACCTTCACCTCTCTCTGTACCTCAGGAGCTTGTTGATCTTTGTAGTTGAATCGCTGCCAGAGTTGATACATTATTTTTACGATTAAGATTGCTCTCAGAAACAAATCCTATTCTCTTGTTCAGTGTGCTCTCTCTGATATCAATCCTTCGTTTCCAATTGTGCATTGATCCCTTTATTTCTTCCACAAGTACCCTACCCTTGCTCAAATTAAGTATAAAGCATTCGACTAAGAGAAGTGGATGATGGTGGTACATTAGTTGAGATGAGCAATGTTGTTTGGCATACGGGGGCCGCGTAGGCGGGGGATTAGGTTTCGGGGAGAGGTTAGGGTGATTCCTCAATTAGGTGTAGGTATTACCATATGGGGCATTGGGTTGTGGTGGCTTGTATTGACCTACGGCATTTGCATATTCTGACATCAAATCCTTCACTGAAGGGGCCATAGGATATTGTTCTTCTAGGTGGGCAGTGGATTGGAAATTGGTGCATGGATTGGCATGTCTGAGATTTTGATCCTTGCACACTTCATGGAGTCGTTTGCCTTCTAGCTCCTCACTTTCAATGAGGTTGAAGTGGCTTTCATTCCATATCCTCTGAAAGTGCATAAATCCCCCAAGGTTGGTAGGAGCCTCATTTTCTCCATTTCTCTCGGGTTTGGCTCATCCCAACCCTTGGAAGTTTCAGCCACATAATTCAAGAAATCCATGGCTTCATCGGGATGCTTGCTCAGAAAATCTCCTCCACACATAGTTTCCAAGAGCTGCTTCATGGCTGGAGACATACCACCATAGAAGTGGTTTACAAGCATCCATGTATCGAACCCATGATGTGGACAAGCACTAATGGTCTCCATGAATCTCTCCCAGCATTGGTAGAACCTTTCATTGTCTAGGGCAGCAAATGTGTAGATTTGTCTCTTCAAATTATTGGTCTTGTGGGCACTGAAGAATTTCTTTAAAAATTCGACTGTAGCTCGGCCAAATTTCCTAATAGTTGCAGGTCTGATGAGTTAAGCCAAATACTTGGCCTTGTCCTTAAGGGTCAATGGAAATGCCTTTAACCCCAGCCAAAATCCATGTCTATCATACCTTCCTTAAAGGTTATGCAAAACTTCCTCAAAATCCCTTATATGGCTTGTATGGATTTTCATTTTCCATACCGTGAAATGTAGGGAGTAGGGGCACGAAATAGGGTCTCAACGCCACATCTTGACGGGAAGTATGATGCGAGGAAGGGCATAGCTCTAGGAGGGTGTATATGATCCCTAAATCGGCACAGCTCTCCTTTTGTTGGATTCATAGGGGTGCTTGTTGACTTTGATGTTCCTCGGGTAGAGGATCAAATTTAGTCACTTGTGCACACGATTTCTAACCTTGTTCAATTGGTGCACTCACTCTTTTACAATCTACACGATATCCCTACGTCCCGATCTTTGCATAAACACCAATCACCTAAATGAGACACAACAAGAGCACAAACAAGCTTGCAAAAAGGGTTAATGTTAGTCCCGAATAAAAGCGAGGCGCTGAAAAAACGGTGAAATGACGCCAAGTAGTGAAAACTTATAGATTCTGATGGCGAAGCCAAGGGTCTAAAGGTCACCTACACTTGTAATGGGATTACAAGCACACTTCAACTCATCATCGTAGTTTGGCACCATCGGCAGGCGCCATTTGGTCGTGCGCGGTAGGGTGATTCGGAATCAACGAATTTGTATCCTTAGTTCCTCTTAGTAGTCAAACTCTTGCTGACACTTAAGGAATCTAGGGTGAACACGGGGATGGAGGTTTTCATCCTACGAATGACTCGCATCGAGTGTTTGAAAATGGTGAGCCTTTTTTGTTTGGATTTTTGGATTTGGTTAACGATTGGGGTGGATTTGTTTACTAACCCAAGCGTAATGGTTTAAAGTGAAGTGTGAAATGGTAACCTTGAAGGTTTAGGTCACTAGCTTGACTAACATGGGGCTAATATAAGGAGTGTCCTCGAGGTTGCTCATACCACGCATTATGGCAAGTGACATATAGTCAAAGCCATAACGAGGGATCCTTTCATTTCGACTATAAAACCTAACCACAGAACCCTCTACATTTGGTCGGCCACCGGGGTAATATGCATTCCACTGATCCATTCGAGTTTAAAACCACAGCACTAAGCCTCGTTTAGTTGGCTCGTAAAGGCCATCTAAAGAATATCAGTGCATCTACCAATAAGTATGCACTGTACCCTAAAGCATGGCAAGTATTGACCAAAGCAATGACATTAAATGGCATTAAACCCTAGATTAGGAAGTTGGGAACCATAAATACGTACACCTTGTATTCAAAACATGAGACAACACTTGACAACCCAAAACCAAGCTAGCAACCCTTATAACTTCCAAAGGCTATGAGGAAACAGCCAAGCATCCCTTGAGTTAGTCATCCTAAAGAGGGTGTTTGGCAGCCTAGAAAATGAAAGAAAGAGGAGAGAGAGAAAGGGGAAACAAATGAAACCACTAAAATGAAAGGCTACTTGGGAATTTTATAAAATGAAAAATTTGCTGCAAAAATTTACTTAGGGGTTACAAAATTATAGGGGGTTTATATAGTCCACCCAAAAGTGTGAAAATACAAGAATGCCTAAAATATTGGCTTACAAAAGGGACAAGGTGTTAATACATCAAAACGTAGTCGTTTGGCATCAAGTATACAAATTTCACACAGGATTTCACATGATTTAAAATTTCATGTCTAGCCAAATTTCAGCCTAGCCAATTCCCACAGAGATAGTGAAATTGAGAAATTTCACAGTCAACAGCTGAATTTCGGCTACAGTTTAAATTTCGGCTAGGTTAATAGTACTATGTGAGATAGCTTAATGGTTAATTTCATTGAAGAATTAGCTAGCTTAAATGGTTAGCTTCACTTAAATTTTCCACTTCGGGCTAGGATTGGCAAAATTTTCGTTATGATTGCGAAATTTTCGCATCCCATTTAAATTTAAATCGCTGAAAATTGGGATCACTGCTTTGCTCACGCATCTCACCGCATCTAATGCCTTCAAACTAATTTCAAATTCCTTCTTTATTATGGTTGAAACACCGTGACTTAGCATTCGCACATTCCTTTGTCATCAAACTTAAACACAAGTAATAGGCAATAAAGACCAAGAAAATCACCAAACAAGCTCGAAATATCGTTGAACTATGGACCCCGCACACATCAATCAAGCTAATTGATATGATTAGTGCTCAAAAAGCACAAAATTATAGTTCGCGACAACCGGCCATAACTAATGTGAAGTGAATTCAAGATCAAATCACTTGCCAACCTCGCTCAATGGAAATCCAAGCCTATCAAGGTGCCCCAATATAGCCTTTCATTTTTAGAACATGAGCACTAATCGAAGCACCTCAGCCATCTTGCAAGAATGCAAGTGTCTTGTAGTCTCATACCTTCTTTGCCTTGCTTGTTACCGAACATTTCCTTAAGATTGAAGATCATGTCATAAGCTCTACATTTTCCGATTCTAAGTTCGTAACTCATGGTAGCTAAAGCATCACATGCAACATCAATAGAAATATTATGATGCTTCTCATAAGCATTCTTTCAGCTCTAGGAGCATTTATCGATGGTTTTTCAGTGGAGAGGTCATCCACAGACATAAAGCTTCCTTCTTGCTTGAGAACAATTCTCAAATTTCAAACCAAACAAGGAAGTTAGTCCTAGTGTTTATCCTTCTCAAAGACCGATCGCAGTTGACATAGAATTGGTTAAGTGTTATTGTCTGCCATCTGAATGAACAAAGTTCGGGAGCAAGTATTTTGATTATGAAAATTCTCACTAAATTTAAATAAACCCTCAAGAATAATCATATTAATCTAGTGAGCTAAGATCCATATTTTACTCAACTTTAAGTCGCCTTGGCATGACACTCCTAAAATTGCTACTTAGGTAGGTAACTCTTACCAATTACATCTCATAAACTCTTAGATATTTATGGATTTTTGACATCATATGTCCCTGCACAGCTAAATCCCATCTAAATTTGCCAATAGGCCCAAAACTTTTGATATCCCAATAAAGTTAAAACCATTTTTAAACATATGGGTAGCACCATTACTCATCTGAGTTCACTAACACCTAATATTTACTCATATAACCTATTAAGGTGATAAAAGGTTTGACAAGTGTTTAAATATGGATGGCATCGTTAACTTAAATTTTATGTGAGGGACTTGATTGATTCTACCTTTCAATTAATAGATCTCATCATACATCTAGTATCACATACTCATGTAACATCATACACAACATCTGGGTCACATGCATATAATAAACGTGTCACAAGATGGCCTTAATCTGGGATTGATTCCATAAGCCAATACGAAGATCAACAAATATTCCTAGGTAGTAATATGTCCACATGCTCATTTGATCACCAACTATGATAATACCTTAGCTCCCTCCATCATCATGGTCGATCAGATGACTTCCCTAAATGGTTTCAGATTGTTCTTTGTTTTTATTAAAACAATTAAATAAAATACCACTAATAGTAAAATAAAAATTACTAATAAAAATAAAAACGGCATGCGTGTCAGATTAATACTACATAACCATTGTAAAAAACAATAATAATAACCTCGCCAAACACATTGGTCAAAAGGGCCATCGGCGGCACCATGTGGAAGCAAACACAACATGCAAAATATATCATGTTAATACATAGCATAAACAATTTGCATTAAAAGAAATAAATTATAATAGGCGTGTATTTAAACCACTAAATTCATAAGGTGCTACGAGTCACATTTTGCTTGCTCCATCAACATTAGAGTTTTGTCTCAAAATTAAATTTTCATCGATCTCATCAATAAAATTTTTGAATAAGCCGAAAGCCATCAAATCACATTAAAACAAAGATATTATGTAATCTCATTACACATAGGGCTTATTTCAAGACCACCATAAACAATCATTGATAACCAAAATTTTGATATATGAATTCACCATGTATTAATCTGATTAAGACAAAGCCAAATCATATAACATGCTATTAAACACTTTAATGGCAATATCCCATTCCTGATTCTTAATCATATTAACGAACCTTTAGGCTCGATTCAATCAATTAATACCTTAACAAAACCTATTAACTATGTCGTTCGCACAAACCATAATATCACATATATTCAAAAACGCAAATCATGCCAGAATCATATACATCACATACAATGATCAAACATGGCATTATCAATTCTTATGAAAAAGGTACTCGATACCACTGCTGGTTACTTACGTAATATCCACAGATTGGAACATAAATGCAAAATGGAATTTAAAAATTTTATCCCTTAACCCACCAAGGATCACATGCGCGTTAAAAACCAAGGGTAAACGAAACTTCTACCCCAGGACTATCTGGTCAAGCCTTCAAAGTCTGCATCTTGGCTTATTCGGATCTTCAAAGGTGCCGCCTTTATGAAAAGCGACCACCCTCTACAAGTATCCACACACGAACAAATAATGAACGATCTTGTTGAATGCTAATTCAGGTTCGTCTTCTGAAAACGAAATTAGGGTTTTTTTTTCTTTCTCTCTCGCTTAAGCAGTTTTAGAGTAAAGGACAACTACTACAAAATATATATGTCTCACACACACACACACACACACACACACACACACACACACACATATATATATATATATATATATATATATATATAAGTCTTCTAGTGGTTTAGTCAAACGAATTTTTATTATTATATATTTAAAACTTTTAAATAATAACAATTTAAATTCAAACTTATCGATATGAAACGAATTTATATTATTATATATTTAAAACTCTTTTAAATAATAACAACAATTTAAATTCACATCCAAAAAACAAAACTCCTCACTGACATTTCATCCAATAAGAAAATATAACAATTAATTATTTGTTATACCCTAAATCACGACTTAAACTTTCTCAAAATTAAATCTAATTTAAATAACTAATTGTTATTTGTAATTTAAAATAATCTCTCATCAATTTAAATACACATGTAGAGTGAAAATCATAACCGTTATTATTCTGTTTCTAATGTGCGAATTTATGTTCTAATTAACATTGACAGATGGTGACGCCCCATTTCCTCGGGGTCCGTTTGACTACCCACAACCCGCTGAATATGGACGCGGGTTACCCGACACCACTCCTCAGGCAACGGCGTAGTCTCCTTTGTACGGGAGTCACCAAATACACACCGCATAAACCTCGGTCTCCAAACAACCCAATATATGCAATATATATCCAATATGGCCACTCATGGGCCCATAATAGTACTCAATATGCATATCATCCAAACTATATCCAATAGTTTCAAGAGTTAACAACCACTTTATACAATACATTAAACTTAAGGGAGTTCTAATACACGTAAACATCAACAAAGCCACATTCGGCTTTCTTCAAGGCCAAATTTCTGTGATTTGAACAGATCCTCGCACGCCCTCGTACTGCAAAAGGGGATCCCACGACTCCGGTGAGCTGGGGCTCAAGAGGAGAATCGCCTAAGTGTGGGCTATACCACCACCTAAGTGCAAAGGCAATGTTCCAGTAAACACACATTTCAAGCAAATGCATGATCCTACTTGAATGTCTACATGACCAACTCGCATCCCGAGTCCTCGACTCGACTTCACACTCGCCTAAGCCCCTCGTATGAGAATATTCGCTTTATTTGTGGGCAACCCGATGAATATATATCAATTGGGAATGTCTGACGCATTGATATATATATTATTTAGTTTGTGGACTACCCTCCGATGAATATATATCAACTGGGCCGCTCCGACGGTTGATATATTATTTAGTTTGGACTACCCTCCGATAATTAACATTTTAGACTACCCTCCGAACCTTGTTTCTCTAGACCCATCTCATGCACTAACTCCTATACTCCTAGGATGTTCCAGTGCATATGGAATGCATGAATGCGCTCCACTCCGTTTCTAATCACATGCAAATATATAACCACGAATATATTCACATAAATAAATCACACAATCATGTTATGCAATTATACATTTCATCACATCAAAATTAGCTCACTTGGGCTAATGATCAAAACACTCCAGCAATTTAATTTAAATCACTCGACTCAAACGCATATTTTCACAAAAATATATTTTGAGAACACTATTTCGAATAGTGAAACCCTGCTGGCTCCCGAAAAATCACAGAAAACACCTGTCACTCTAGCGAACTGCAATCCACTCGCCATTCCTACTTCCAATGGCGCCAAGCAAACATTTAATGCACAAGATAACACTAATCACACTCCAAACAGCCCCCTAACATCCGTGGAGCAACTACTTCGCCGCTTCATTTTCTCTTCAAAATTTATCAATTCGGTCCCAAGTTCGGGATCCGATCAAACGTCCCTCACGGCCCTCATTCAACCGAAACATTAGTAAAACATTTAAATGGGAGTAAAACTCGCTAGAGAAAATCCACCTCTGTGAGTTTGAAGAAACTCCCGATCCCGAAGCCCACGTGTAACCTGTCCCGCGTAGAACATTTCTCCTTCTTGCCCCGAAGACCGCCGACGGTCGGATCTTCCGATATTCTAGAGAGAAGCTCCCTCTCTCTCTAAAATCCTCTCAACAATGGCTAGCTACTGCATCTCCAATGGTTCCCACGTTTTTTTGCTCTTTTGATTTAATGAAGAAGGTCACTATTTGCTAATTTGTCATCTAGTGACTTAAAATCAATTTTCATAATGACCATTATGTCCCTCATTTCCCAGATTTGATATTCGGCACTATCTTGGCCGTCCATTTTCATCATTTCTCTACTCATACCACTTATGGCACATGAGTACGTGTTATATGTGACTCGTCACATCGAAATTTGTTTTATGACACTAAACACGATGCTCGAAATGTGTTTAATCTAACTCCGTTCTCTTTAAAATTACGAAATTTTACGTGCTAACTAGGATTTCGTGAGACCATTCCAAATCCTGGCATAACCGCTGGTCATCCAGGTCTAGAGAATTAACACGGATTTCTTTAACCGAAATTACAATTCTTGTAATTGAAATACTTATTCTCATTCCTTATTTTAAATTGGAATTTCGTCTTACATTCTCCCTCTAAAGGAATTCTCATTCCAAATTCAAACGATCACAATCACACACATGCATATGCAATGCACACTCTTCCATGCATGTAAACAGCCATTTAAATCCTAAACGACTAAACCACGTACCTTCACCCCTAAACAAGAAGGGATAGGTAGCCCGCATCATGTCCTCGCGCTCCCACGTTGACTCCTCCACTCCATTGCTGCCAAGACTCATTTATTCTCCCGGCCTTGCAAGCAGTAAGACCCGATCACGGCTATCAACAATGCACACTGGTCCCTCCTCGGGTATCCCATCCGTGTCAACTCAATATGTCCCCAATCCACCACATACCGGATCCGGGAGATATATCTCCGAGTATGGATGAACACCGTGACACCGACATGCTCGGCGCAAAGCCAACCCAGACGCTAATAGTGACTATCCTCGAATATCTCGAAGGCCCAATAAACTCCTACGACAGCTTCCCGCAGACTTAAGTTTAACTGGACACTTTCCTTAGGCATCACCTTCAAGAAACGCGATCACTAACTCGAACTCTAAGGGTCGACGTCGCACAAGATAGCTCTTCCGCGACTCGAGCCGTGAGAAGACGCTTATCAGACAAGCCACCTTCGCAGGTGTCTCTAATCGACAGATCCGCGATGGAGCCCTCTTCCACCTCGGTCCAATCATAATGATAATCCACATGGCCTCCCATACAATGTCTCATATGGTGCCATTCATACACTTGCCTGATAACTGTTGTTGTAGGCGAATTCCACTAAGGGCAATTAATCCTCTACCCTTATGATCCAGGACACATGTTCGCAATATGCCCTCTAACACCCGTATGTAATCCACACATGTAACCCTACACAACCCTTGCTTGGTGTGTAAACGCTAACCTCTCCAAAGTCACAATCACTGACAATCCAATGGACTGTCAACTTAATCCATGTCATGAATGACATCCATTTACCGAGCCCTTTCCAGCTCAACAACACCCAATGCAATTTCCAAAGGGTATCCAAATCTCGAGTCACTCCCGACTCCTATCACTTAACTCTAAGTCTACGTGGTAACCTGATAGTGTGTTTTCATCTCGATTACATAATTCTTCCGCTTACAATTCGAGCCTGTTACATTCACACAGAAATTTAGGGATATTTCCCTGGGTCTCTTACACCCTAACTCCAGGCTTCTCACCTTAGGGGATTAACGGCCCCTTTTTCGCTTTGCCTAACACACTTTAATTACTCTCCATTTCCTGCTTCAAACCATGAGTCTTCATGGACGTAGTCCTAAAGACAAACTCAACCCATACTCACCAAGAGTGGTGAATGACCATATCGTGCACCCACACCCGACTCGACGGGATGTTACCGTGCACACGAACGCAACAATGCCATACTGTGACAACCAATCCCGATTCCACCATGAGCACTTCGCAGACCTCTCACTACACCCCGACCCATCAGGCGCGATCCCAAAGGGTGCCAACATCTATACGTGGCTTCAAAGGCCCTAACCTCTAAGCCCAAATCCAATGCCGTGTCGAGTATGACAACCCGACCAAGGTCTCAATTACTGACAACCCGATGGCTGTCAACTCATCCATGTCAAGCCTGACAATCAACAACTAATATGTATACCACCCTAAGGTCCACTACGCCGTCGGCAGAATCCCCGATCCGTCTACGATTTCACCCACACTCCGCCCTTTGCCAATCTCAGGCCGTTGAGAGTGCTCGTATATCACCCCGAAACCGAAACTGGTTCCTCTAACCCGTACTAGGGTGTGGAGGAATGAACTGTATACTCCCCTGTCCTACGGCTAACTGGGACTGTGCTGTCCCAAAGTCTTGGGATCCCTGTCTCTGGGGAAATCTCGTCACTCATGCTCAATCCTGGCCCTAGTCCTGAAACTAGTGTGAAGCAGAAGTCTTCTACCTCTTCCCCGAACTAGGAGAAAGCTAATCCTCCCTCTTGCTACCAACACCCGTATCCCGAGTGTTCCAAGTATCCTCAATCTCTCTCTATGGTCAGGGCCGTCCCAACCATGGAGTCAATGTCCCGTAGGCGAAGTCCTACGATCCCGTCCCGAATGGACAACTTCAGCCCATTCTCGAATCTCCTGTAATATCCAGCCTATCCCAAGAGACTACGTATCTCGAGGATTGACATTCGGTCTCTCTCAATTCATCATCAGTTTCAACCTTCTCTAGGTCGACCGACACTTGCAAGCACACCACGTGTCCAGTAAATCTCACCTCGCAAGCCAAAACTCAGATTCTACCGAATCCTACGCATACTGATGGTCTCACCACCTGTAAAACAATCCTCAAGTGATGCCTGTGTTCCCACCCTCGACCGGAGTGATCAAATGTCATCCACTATCACTACTATAAATCATCTGGGGATAGTTTGAACACCCTACATGAGATCCACGAATGACGCGCATTCATCAACTAAAGCGGCATCAACACCGTGAAACACAAAGTGCCCATAACGCGTCCCCAACGTCTTAGGATATCCATTTCCTAACCCTCAGCCGATGGTAACCAAGCAAGCACTCATTCGGGAGTAGATCTCGCACTTTCTCTCAACTAATCAATGAAATTGTCAATCCTCGTACGTACCTGATTTGATCGCAACCTGCTCATCCGTCTCAGCCAATGCACAACAAGGGTCTTGCCCCTCTTTCTTTCGCAACTAGAACCAAGCGCCCTAGCGTGCGGCTCATTTAACAAACCTCGGCCCAAAGAGCTCATGGGAAGGACTCGAGTTCCGCAACTCAACCGGTGCCATCCTATGCGGTCATAGAGATGGGTGAATATACCAGGGTGTAACTCAATACCTAAGTCTACATCCCATGGAGGTAGGTCCGTAGTCTATCCGGGAAAACATCCACATTCGCAAACTACTCGAGGTAGATCTGTGCCGGTCTCACTCTCGTCTCTAAGGTAACGCCACTAGCTAACCCGCTTAACTCGTCCCGACGCTTGACTCGTGATACTATCCGGGGGAAAATATCATGTTTGTCCCTAATCGAAATACCACACGACACGGCTCCCACGATAGCAAGAACCTCCCGCACTCACAATCGATAACGATCTCAGAACTATCACCCAATCCATCCTCGTGATGACTCGAACTCGACATGTCCATAATCCTCAGTCCACCGTGAGTAGAGTCCCCGAGATCCTAACCTCGCAACCTTGACCTATCATTCCATTCCCCGCCTCCCCTAATCCCTAGGAGAAACTCACACGATAACGGCCCTCTAAGGTCTCTAGAGGTCCTCGTCGCTCTTGATCCTATTCAGCCTCATTCTCTAGCCAGACCGCGGCCAGCCTAACTCCGGCCAGGTCGAGGTAATCTCCATGGCCTCTACACCTTCTCGATCCGAAGATGAACCAATGGCTCACACCACCTGACCTCCTCGTGAATGCCTGAGGATGATGCGCCCAAATCTCCGGGGTTTGCTAGATCACCCCGACCACCCGCTATGCTAGCATGCACGACAGCGCACTTGAACACCTACGGTCTCCAAAGGCCCGATGGATCAAATGCCGGCGGCCGGGTCAATTGTCTATGGTGCTTGACCAAAGGTCCCATGGATCGCCCTATGTCCTCGTCCTCGATCAGCCTCATACGCCTCTCAATGGCAACAAGAGTCATCTAATTTTCATTTCAGTCTAACTAGTAATGCAGATGCCAATTACTAATAGACTTGACAACCATGAACTGACCCGTTCATTTTCTAAGTGGCCCTAAATTTCAACCACTCAATTTATTTATTTCACTAGTTCTATGCCCTTTGTTCATTTCATGATCCAACCTAAGCAATATTACTCATAACCTTAGTATTTACCCTTTTCCCATACGCATTTCACCATGCATATACTTCTACGCAACTACCGCCAAGAATCACGATTCCAATGGTAGTTAATTCCAATACAAGATTCTAAGGCACAACCACACGTACCTCGAGACACTAATCATACACATAAATCAAGCAGAGCACACATTGTCCTTGCATTTACTCGTAATGCAAGGCAATCCATTTTGCATTTAAAATATTGCTTTCTTAACAAAACTTTATTTTCAAAATTTTATTTTTGAAAATTTATTTTTCGAAAATTTATCAAATTTTATTTTATTTGATTTTTTCAAAAAAAAAAAAAAAATTTTCCTAAATTAATGCTCACAAATGACCAATAACATTAATGCTTCACCGACATTATTCACGATTTAACACTCATGGATTACTATTCACGGATTACTATTCACGGATTACTGTTCACGGATTACTATTCATGGCTTATCGCTCATGATTAATTGTTGTCATTAATACAAAAAATTGTATTGCAAATACAATTTACCTTCTTCACTACTACCTTGCAATACAATTTTCCAACTTCCTTTCCTTACAATACACTCTTGTATATTGCAATACAATTTCTATGTTGTTTGCTTCCCCACTATATTGCAATATAATGTTGCAATACAATTTCCTTCTTGCAATACAATCACTAGCCACTACACAACCAAGGTTGCAATACAATTTTGTATTGCAACTCAACCTACACTATTCCTGTAATACAATCTGCTACCAAGCCTTCTTTCCTTACATTTCCAAAATTGTATTGCAATACAATTTCCTTTACTTTAAGCCTCAGGCCACAATCCGTAATACAATGGCTAGCCTACCCTCCTATTGCAATACAATTCTCACCCTACAGCCCCTTGCTGCAATACAACCTCAACCTTGCAATACAAAAATTTTGTTCTCACAATACAATACCTCCAGCCCTTCAAGCTTCCTTCCCTGCAATACAAAACCTGTATTGCAATAAAAAAATTTTTTTTTTTTCAATATATTTAAGTGAGCTCAAACGATTTTGCCTAAAAATTAAAATTTTTTTTTTTCATTTATTTCCAAATTGGAAAATCTCTAAAATCCACTAAAATCAATTTTTTTTTCCATTTTCCATAATACATCAAATAAATTCATAAAAATTCTATTTCTTCACTTTCTTTTCTTCAATTTTACACCATATAAACCTTAGAAAATTATTTTCCTCTTTCTTAACCAAATAAATTATAAATTTATTTTCTTTTCCGCTTCCACCGAAAAATTTTTCTCCACTTTCAAATAAATTTCTATAAAAATTCTATTTTCTTTCTCATTTTCTTTCATTCTCATCCAATAAATTTATTAAAAATTTATTTTCCTTTCATTTTTATTCCCTGCTTGTACACTATACCACTCCAACATTTTCTAAAATATTTTAACTCATCTATGTGCTAATCACCAAGCACACAACATTATAACACATTACAAACCATGTTATACACACAATCACCAATTAATTCACAAAATCACACAAAACACATCAACACACGTGCACGTAGTGTCCTAGTTTTGTCCCGTGATTTTCCTAGGTAATCTCATACCTAAACTCAACGTCAAACCACACCTAGTGGTGATGCTCTTAATCGGCAATGACCTAAGCCTAAATTTTCTATCCATAGGTTCCCATAAACCTATACTCCACACCATACCACCTAGTGGTGATGGATACCCAAACCCGAGCCCCTAGGTATTCAGATACCAAGCTCGATACTGCTTCGACGCCCATTTCCCGGGGTCCGTTTGACTACCCACAACCCGCTGAATACAAGTGGACGCTGGCCACCTGACGCCACTCAGAAAAAAATCGTGAGCCCCTTGTAATGGGGAGAGCTCTCACCCAAATACATCACCTGCATAAACCTGTCCCAAACAGTCCAATATATGCAATATATATCCAATATGGCCACTTGGCCCATAACAGTACTCAATATGCATATCCAAACTATATCCAATAGTTTCAAGAGTTAATAAACTACTCTTATACAATACATATATTAAACTTAAGGAGTTCTAATACATGTAAACATCAACAAAGCCACATTCCGGCTTTCTTCTAGCGCTCAGCCTCTAGGACGAGCTTTCCCCGCACGCTCCCTGTACCTGTAAAAGGGGGATCCCACGACGGGGTGAGCTAAAGCTCAAGAGAGACCCGCCCTGGGCGCCACTCACCACCTAAGCGCAGCTGCAATGTTCCAAAGTAAACACACATTCAAGCAAATGCATGATCCTACTTGAATGTCTACATGACCAACTCGCATCCCGAGTCCTCACCGACTTCCACACTCGCCTGCTTCTCGTATGAGAATATTCGCTTTATCTGCGGCAACCCTCCGATGAATATATATCAATTGGGCCGCTCCGACGATTGATATATATATTATTTGTTTGTGGACTACCCTCCGATGAATATATATCAACTGGTCGCCCGACGGTTGATATATTATTTAGTTTGACTTACCCTCCGATAATTAACATTTGCACTACCGAACCTTGTTTCTCTGCACTCCATCTCTTACACTAACTTCTATACTCCTAGGATGTTCCAAAGGCATATGGAATGCAATGAATGCCAGTTCCAATTCAAATACTTAATCACATGCAAATATATAACCACGAATATATCTACATAAATAAAATCACACAATCATGTTATGCAATTATACATTTCATCACATCAAAATTAGCTCACTTGGGCTAATGATCAAACACGAGCAATTTAATTTAAATCACTCCAACCAAACGATATTTTCACAAAAATATATTTTGAGAATTACTATTCCGGAATAGTGAAACCTCGCTTACTATTCCTAAAATCACAAAACATCGGTTCACTTAGTGAACCCAAGCAATCCACTAGCCATTCCGCCCAATGCATACCAAGCAAACATTTAATGCAATAAGATAACACTAATCACACCTAAACAGCCCCTAACATCCGTGGAGCAGTCACGTCGCCCATTTTCTTCTTCAAAAATTTTATCAATTCGGTCCCAAGTTTTGGGACCGATCAAACGGCCCCTCACGACCTCATTCAACCGAAACATTAGTAAAACATTTAAATGGGAGTAAAAACTCAAGTAGGGAGAAAATCCTACCTCAAGGAGTTTGAAGAAACTCCCGATCCCGAAGCCCACGTGTAACCTGTCCCGCGTAGAACATTTCTCCTTCTTGCCCCGAAGACCGCCGACGGTCGGATCTTCCGATATTCTAGAGAGAAGCTCCCTCTCTCTCTAAAATCCTCTCAACAATGGCTAGCTACTGCATCTCCAATGGTTCCTAATGTTTTTTTGTTCTTTGATTTAATGAAGAAGGTCACTATTTGCCAATTTGTCATCTAGTGACTTAAAATCAATTCCTTTATAATGACCATTATGTCCTCATTTCCCGTGATTCGAGCATCTCTAAGACTATCTCGCCGGTCCATTTCATCATTTCTCTACTCATACCCACTTATGGCACATGAGTACGTTGTTATATGTGACTCTCACACATCAAATTGCGTATGGCACTCAAACACGGCTCAAAACGTGTCGACCTCAATCGCTCTTCGAAAAATTACGAAATTTTACGTGCTAACTAGATTTCGTGAGACGATTCCAACGGTACAATCCGTTTTGTCATCCGAGGTCTAGAGAATTAATTACGGATTTTTAACCGAAATTACAATTTTGTAATTGAAATTACGATTCTGCCCTTATTCCAGAAATTGGAATTTCGGTCTTACGCAAAGAGGGCCTAAATCACATTTTGATCCTACAAGTCATGGGCAGGCACTCTAGCAAGACATTATGACTACCCAAGTTAAATGAAAAGCTCATGATCCGAGACAACCTTAATATAGCTAATGACATAATCCTTTCGGTCTCTCATGATATCTAATGTAATATATATATGGACAAAGTCATGAGATCACTTATCTTTGGATTATTCAAACCTAATTAGACTGACAAAAATGTAAATGACATTGATCTCATCAATTCATTTGAGCATCGACCATGCATTTCTCGCCTCAATTGTCTAGGGACTCTGTGAGATATCTCTCTGGCACAGTTAGGACAATTCCATCTTAATCGCTTCATATCTCACTAAGCATAATTTCTTATTATGTTCAAGTATAACCTTATAGTCATCCGATTAAAGACAACGCTTGATTATATCAAAAACACAATATTCCTTATGTTGAGAACTATAGCGATCTCGTGTCAAAGGATTTAATGACACAACTATTAGAGATTAACTTATGACTTCGATCCATGTATTAATTCCCAAGACTGCCCCATCTAATATTTGCTCTCAACAACAGATATAAATTTGATTTATCTCATACACATATTCATCCCATGAATATCAATCAAACTTATACTAATCTTAATTCATTGTTATTCCTATAACAATAACCGACAGGATACGAATAATTAATAATATTATTCAAGGACATTATATAATAAACATGCAAATCATCAAAATAATAAATTCCTCATAAATAGTCAAAATACTGATGTCCATACAATAGGCCTAGAGCACTATTACTACCAACTGAGCCCTTATCTACCAATTAGCACCCAATGCAATGCCAATGGGTAATCTTAACTCCGAGTCAATCCCAACTCCTATCACCCAACTTAAAGTCTAAGTGATAACCATGATCGTGTGTCTTCTTTGGGCAACAGAACTATTCGGCTCACGCCGCGGGTCTTTTACACTCATACAGAACTTTTTGGATCACACCGCGGGTCTCTTACACCCACCATAGAACTTTCCGAATAATACCGTGGGTCTCTTACACCCTTACAAAACTTTTCGGATGATACCGCGGGTCTCTTACACCCAAATTCGTCCAACACACATTACTTGCCATTTAAATGGCCTTACACCCTCATGAGTTGATTAATTCCCAAAAAGTGCTATTTTTTGAACCCTATTTTTGGCCAGGTTTTGGAGCGCTTTGTGTACTAATTGTTATAATTAACCCAATTGACATGTTCGGTCCCTATTGCACTTCGACAGACTGTGTCGTTTTTGGTAGTTTTTGCAAAAATTGGAAGCCAAATTATCGCGGTCAATCCAATCATAACCAAAGTCGGGTTGATTTCCATCAATTTCCTATATGGTTTTCATCACTTGCAGCGTCGAAATGAAGAATATCAAAGCTAGAAGAAACGGAATAGTGTGAGCGAATAGTAGCCGCAGTGGTACAAATGGAACAAAGAGCGCAGTCATACAAAATTACACGCATGATAATTTCGCTATGATAGCGAAATTTCGCTATCATAGCGAATTTTCGCTATCATAGCGAAAAGTACTGTGCATAGCGAAAATTTCAATTTTCGCTATGCCTGTATTTTTCGCTATGATAGCGAAAATCACTGTGTGCGAAATTTTCTGCTTTTGTTTTTTTTATCCAAACGACTTCGTTTTTGGTTTTTCTCATTTCTACCCTCACTGTAATTATTCTAGTTTGGTTATTTTGGTATTTCACATGTTTGTAAGGCTATATAAGCCATTGTAAAACACTGTTGACCTAAGTTCTAATTTTTGGAATGAAGAAGTTACGGGCCCCTGTTTTTGGCCCTCATTTTCTCTTCCTTTCTCTCCCTTCGTCTTCATAAACACTTTCCATGATAACAATTTGAGGATGAGTTTGCTAAACCCCTTCCTCCTTGAAGGAAAAGGCCGCCGTAGGATCCAAGGTCGCGGTGGTTCCCCGTTTTTCACGCAGTTGTGCTCTTGACATTTTGGTTCCCTAATTTCCAACTCTAGGTTTAAAGCTTTTGATGTACTCCTCAATAATAATACTTAGCAAGTTTTCTTGTGGTTCAAAGGTATTCTTAGCATTATATACACTGATATCCATTAGTTGCTCTTTACGAGCCACTGGAGGTAGGTTTAGGGTTGGATTTCAACTTTTTAGGTTAAAATCTCTTAAGCATGCTCTCCTTAATGTGTATTTGGCAAGCTTTTTGGGTTCAATGGATACTTTCACTAGATTCACTGATGCCTAATTAGTTGTCTCTATTAGTTATTGCAGGCTTTTGAGACATGTTTTCACTGAAAGAACCATAAATGTTAAATAAATGCTTTCTATCAAAAGGAAAATTATTAGGGTTTAGTTTTTAAAGTTAAATGAAGATCCGGTTCGGGAGATGACTATATGTCATTCTCCCCAACGCAAGGAAATTAACCTGGGGACCTCTTGGTTAGCCTAGAACCTTAAACCCAGTGGCCTAATGCTTCAAGGAGTTCTTTTTCTTATTTTTCTTCATTTTATTTTCAGTTTGTAAACCATCAACTCCCCTGTTTTTACCAAGCCTTAAAATCCAAACCAAATTCACCAATTTTGGCCTTCATCAGAATCATTTAGCAAAGAAACCCATCCCTGCTTAATACCCTAGGACTCATTACATCAAGCAGTAGTTTGACTACTAAAAGAAGAGGGAGGAATTCTAGGATACAACATTTCATGATTCCGTATCACCCCACCGTGGCACGACCAAATGGCGTTGTCGGGGATGGTGCCTAAGTGCATTTGACGAGCTGTGGAACACTTGTGATCCTCATCAAAAGTATTGGTGAATTGCTTTTATATTTCACTATCATTTCCTTTTAGTTTCATTGAAAAATGATCAAGTAGGATCACCTAAGTATGTGTGCCATATGGTAGTACTTACAACCATAGTTGGGGGAATCACACGACCCTCATGGGGCTCACTACGCATGCACCTCCCCGAACCCCCATATTACGCCAACTCCAGAGTCACCTCAACCACCACACCAATCCCTCCATTTGAACAAGCCATTTTGGACCTTACCCAGATAGTGGATGACTTTGTGGCAGAATAAGGGGATTAATGCCCATTCGACTTAGAGAATTGTCACTGTGGAAGACAATTTGAACAAGAAATCGGATGGGCTTAAAAATGACTTGGCATTGACAACTCGTAAGACTCCATTGAAACCCCATCAATCGCGAAGAATGTCCACTAGAGGAGGAGTGCCAAAGTGACACCATGGTAGAGGAGCAGTGTCAACAACAGCCACACCAGGGGCTTATAGAGGATTTTATTGAAATGTCTGAAGGGTTGTCTGAATCCTCAGATACGTGTGTTGTTGTTTTTCCAAGGGAGAAGAAAGAAGAAATCCTTTCCTTTATGACTGAGGAGGGCAAAGTGACATGAACAAATGGGAAGGGGATCCAAGAGCCTATCATTCAACCAATCCCCTATAAATCTTATCCCGGGTGCCTTGCCCAACCCCAAAATAGCCCATCACAAGCAGGTAACATACCGCCTCCACACCAAGCAAAGAAATCAAACCCTCAGAGCACTGCTTCCCAAAGCTCATACCAGTCCATCACTGCCTATGCAAAATTTCAAGATATTAGTGGCCACCAGACCTTTGCCACTACATCAAAAAACAAATTACACATACCGCATGGCATAGTGGATGGCTCTCTAGCAAGTGGGTTCTGCCTGAGCACTGACCTTACATTCCACAAGCTCCACTCGCTTCAACAAATTCTCCAAAGGCCTAAAAATCGGTTTGGGGGAGCACAATTTCCCCACTTTTGTTTTAATTTTTCCCTCGTTTTATTTTATTTTATCGTATTTCATTTGGATTTCTATAAGTTTTCTTTTTAGATTTTCACTTATTTTTAAGTTAATCTTTGTTCTAGCTTGTTTTTCACTTTTCTGCAATTTTTCTTAATTTTTATTGTATTAATTTTTAAAGTTTTAGTGAAATTTTGAAGCCTGATTGAAGAAATTGCAAAAGAAGCAAGCAAAAATGAAGATGGGAAATTTTCGCAACTATATCAAAAATTTCGCAATTTTAGCGAAATGAATTTTCGCTATGATATTAAATGCTTATATAGCTTAAAATTGTGGTGCAATTTTCGCTATGATAGCTAAATTTCTGCCATGATAGCGAAAATATGTACTGATTGGGCCTACAATAGATCACGCACATGAGGTAAGTAAAAACATTTATTTTTATTTTATTTTTATTTTTATTTAAAAAAATTAATTAAATTTTTATTTTTAAATTATATATATATATATATATATATATATATATATATATATATATATATATATATATATATATATATATATATATATATATATATATATATATATAAAAAGTTTGTTCTAAAAATCAAAATAAAAAAATCGCTTTTTTATATATTAAAAATATATATTTTGTCTCTCAAAAAAAGTTTTTATTTTTATTTTTATTATTTTATTATTTTTATTTTTATTTTATTTATTAATTAATTATTTTATTTGCTTCTTAAAAAAAAAGAATTTGCTATTACACATAGAGAGTTTTTCGCAAACCTTGCTAAATTTATGAGCAAATTCGCTATCATAGCCAATTTTCGCCATGATAGCTAATTCGCATACCCACTATTTTGCCTCCACTTAGCTTTCGCTCATAACTTTTTCATCCAAACTCCGTTTAAAAGGCTTTTACACTGCTGGAAAGCTTAGAGAGTGTAAAATCCAAATATATTCAGAAATGACATTTTTAAAATTATTATGAAGGTGTAATTTTAAAAATGATCCAACTGGTCACTTTTTTCCTCTCTTTTCTTCTCCTAACTTGTTCATTTGCCCAAACGGAGTGAATAAGGTGTTGATGGAAAGCTTGCGAAGTCTCCTATCCAACAACGATCACATCTCACTGTGATAACACTTCCTTCTCTAACTTTCCAATCCGAGCCCCATTTCGGACACCGAGATGTTTGGGTTGGGGGGAGAGTTAGCGAAGGAAGTGGCTTTTGCATTTATGTTTTTGTTATTATTTTGAGCAAGCCCATTTTGTGATGTTCAGTGGCTTGCTGGGTTCCCTTTCTATAAAGTTGTTATACCATACAACTTACTTTTTCAAAACGTTTTGCAAACCAAAATTTTTATGTGTTTTCGCTTAGCTCATAGTTTGAAAATTGAAACTTTGTCCAATCTCTATTGATGTTAGATTGGTTCCATGCCTAATCGAGCGGATGATTAGTTGAATTCTTGTCGTTTTCTAACCTTTTTCTTCCACCTTTAGCTTACCACACACAAAGTGTAATACTTGTTTTCAATAACCTAAAAGTCGCTCTAGCCTCCTAAGCCTTGCACACCTACCTCCTAGTTTCATTGACCACCTTTAATAGGTTAAGGACCCCCATGAATAGAAGGCCAATGTGTCTTCCAAAATAAAAAGAAAAAGAAAAAGAAAAAGAAAAGAAGAAGAAAAGAAAAAAAAGAAATTGCAACGCTTTACCTTGAAACCCGAGCACGGTCCGAGGGGTATATGGCTAAAGCCTTTAAAGTCTTCGCATTCTAAACCTTCACTGCTGGGAGTCATCGACTTAGTGTTCGGCTTACATGGGTGGATAGGTGAGTTAGCGTTGTAGGTGCTGGAGTCTCGAAATCATCTAAGTCCGGTGAAACCCGAAGAGTTTGTGGCAGGGTCGAAGATCCTTATGACTCGTGCCCCAAGCCCAATCGGGTCGGGAGTCACCCAGATCCCTCAAGCACGGATCTTGGGCGAGGTCGATTCCCTCAAAGATTGCACCCTACAACACAAAAAGAATTGTGGAATAAGAGGTCCCGATCTATTTAGATCAAGTTAGGCATGCTAGGTCATGGTCGTACTTCAGTCATGGAGTGCAGCTTTAGCATTTATCGCTCGTAGTCGAAAAATAAACACTTCTTAGATTTTGATGCGAAGTTTCCGTCGATTCACCAAGAATGAGGCTCTTTGATACTCACTCAGATGGCATTCATTCTCTCAAAGATAGTTATCGACAAGGCTTTCTCGATGATTCTTACTAGTGGTTAGCATTACTTTCACAACCTTTTGAACTCAAGTGAAGCTTGTAATATAATTTTGTTATAGTTTTATATGTTTTTTTTTTTATATTTTTTTTCTTCTCAGACGCTATGACCAGCAATGTGCTCGCTAGGGGTGATTAGTTCCCAAAAGTGCTATTTTGAACCCTATTTTTAATAGGTTTAAGCGCCAGGTACTAATTCGTTATAATTAACCCAATGACATGTCCCTATTGCACTCGACGCATTCCGAGGTCAAGTTAGAGTTTCAGAATCGAAGCCAAATTATCGTGCTTCAAATCCAACTCATAACCAAAGCCCGTTGATTTCCATCAATTTCATATGGTTTTCATCAATTTCAAGAATGGGAATGAAGAATATCAAAGCCAGAAGAAATGGAATATAAAATGAATAAGAAATGCCAGAAGCAAATGGAACAAGAGTGTGAACAAAGGCCAAAATTCGCTACGCATGATAATTTCGCTTATGATAGTTAATTTTCATTTACGACAGCAATCTCGTCATCATAAGAGAAAAGCACCGCGCATAGCGAAAATTCCACTTTCTATGCCTCGTATTTTTCGCTATGCCCGTATTTTTATGCTATGATAAATAAAATCACCTGCAGCGAAATTTTCGCTTTTGTTTTTTTATCCAAACGACTTCGCTTGGTTTTATCATTTGCACCTCACCGTAATTATTCTAGTTTGGTTATTTCGTATTCCTCACATGTTCAGGCACATATGGCTTATCAGAAACACCACACCTAAGCTCCACTTCGAAGGAAGCAGCTTATGGCCCCGTTTTCGCCTCTCATTTTCTCTTCTATCCTCCTCTTCTCTCCCTTTCGTTGCCAAACACCCTCCAAGGATGACAAACTGTGGAGGGATGAGCGCTTAAAACTCCTTCCTCCTCAAGGAAAAGGCCAAGGATCTAAAGGTCACTAAAATTCCGTTTTCACGCAGCAGTTTTGACATATTTTGGTTCCTAATTTCCAACTCTAGTTTAAAGTTTTTCGATTTACTTTCGCCAATACTGCAAGCTTTTAGGTTCAGCAGATTCTTAGCATTGTGATATTAATCGATATCCATTAGTCGCTACAAGCCACCGGAGGTAGGTTAAGGGTCGGGATTTCAACTTTTAAAGTTAAAAATCCTTAAGCATGCTCTCCTAATGCATTCGCAAGCTTTTCGGGTTCAATGGATACTTACTAGATTCACCGATGCTTAATTAATGCCTCTTATTAGTTATCAGGTAGGCTTCGAGACATGTTTTCACCGAAGGAACCATAAATGTTAAATAAATGCTTTCTATCAAAAGAAAATTATTGTGGTTTAGTTTTTAAATTAAATGAAGATCTGCCTCGAGATAATTATACGTCATTCCCGCCCCCAACGCGAGGAAATTAACCTCGGACTCTCTCGATTAGCCTGTAACCTTAAACCCAATAGCCCAATGTGCTTCAAGGAGTTTTTTCTTTTTTCTTCATTTTATTTTTACTTGTAAACCATCAACTCCCCTCGTTTTACCAAGCCTTGTAAAATCCAAAACCAAATTTACCAGCCAGCCTTCACCAAATCATTTCCTGTGCAAAGAAAACCCATCCCTCGTGTTCGACTTAGACCGCTTATACTACAAGAGTCGACTCACGGCAGTTAGGAGGAATTTAGATACAAATATTGTCGATTCCTCGTATCACCCATCAGGATACCGAATCATGAGTCTCTACCTTGGACTTTGTCCCATTTTCCGAGCTCATGACCCATTCACCAACACTGGTGAATAAACAATACCATGCACCTACACCCGACTCCACGCGATGTACCCGTGCATATGAAATGCATGATGCCAATGCATTTTCCTTCATGTTACATGTATATACGAGTGCTACATGAACATCAACCCTGATAATTATAATTGATATACATATAATTATCTTCCACAGACAACCCATTTAATACATCACATAAATTATTATTAACATGTCATATTCAATCGCATGTTATTCATACAAGCAATAATACACAACCAAAGTTACAATCTTAGATCTATCCAACCTGGTACCCTCACTCGCCCCTTCACAAACACATGATCGCTTGGTTCCAATCATCCACACAACATCAACAACCGTAAACCTAAAACTTCTAGTTTCTGTGCCTCAACTCCTAAGCCACCACATTCCGGATCGTGTGAAACCTGGCCATGTAAACCCCTCTATCCTTCAATCCCAAGTCATGGAACTAAACCATATGGATTTTCATGGCCTCCCATAGACATCCATACCATACTCCAATACAAAAGAGCATACAACATGCCATGCAATGGTCATTTTATACTCACTATTCACTCGACAAAACCATATGCAACCTCGTATACTCGTCGCAAAATGTAGACTTTGGGCAGGTTTTTTATCACCTACTACCTCCACATGTGCATAATGGTCGAAACTTGACTCAATGGTATTTTCCATGTGAGTCCAAGAACACCCAAATCAGAGTTCGGACGAGAAAGTTATGATCTTCCGAAGTTGGAGGTCACACATGACTAGGCGTACTCTTTACCTTGGATAAATTCTACCCGATCCGCCTGGTTCTATTTCCGCCAGATCCAACACCCACTGCCCTCCA
The DNA here is from genome assembly GCA_016808115.1 of Tetrastigma voinierianum. Taxonomy (NCBI): domain Eukaryota; kingdom Viridiplantae; phylum Streptophyta; class Magnoliopsida; order Vitales; family Vitaceae; genus Tetrastigma; species Tetrastigma voinierianum. Next base: position 368,462 of record JAEQBH010000097.1, on the reverse strand, counting down.
CAGACATTTAATTGAATCTCGACTAAATTCGCCTTCCATGTAGTCCAAGAACAATCTAAACTGAGTTCGACGAGAGTTATGACCTTCCAAAGCCGGAGGTCACACACGACTAGGCAAAATTTCTTACCCTGACAAAGATACTGATTCGCCTGATCGCCCCTTCCACCCAAATTCTCCAAAGACCCACTGCCTCCATAGGCATCCAAATGGAATCAAGTGGACTCAACGGGTTTCCATAGAGTCCAAGAACACCCGACCTGAGTTCTGACATGTGGCTATGACCTCCGGGTTCGAGGTCATGCACGATCTCCAATGGACTAACCATCCGAGGTAAACCCATCCGGCCACCGAACTCCATCCGGGGCGTAACTCCATACCGGATGAACTCCATCCCGGCCGGCTGACTCCAAATTCGAACAACCTTTCCATTAGACTGCTCAGGTAAACTAATCATAATTTAGGGCTATGTAGGTCTCGATTTGAGAAATTCAAAAGTCTAACATTAAGTTCACTGATGTGGCTACATTTTACCTGAAGGACTCACTACCAAATTCCCTTTATTTCCTTCCCAAATATCAGTTCTAAAGTCCTGTTAATGTGTACTACCACAATATGGCAGCTTCCCATGGTTCAAAACGCAACCAAACATTCCCTTAAGGTAAGATAACCAACACCATTATTCATTTTAACTCTAACACATGAAATGGAACACAAGGGATACCATTACCCCCAAAATTACCCTCGAATCAAGCCGAAAATAGTCCTTAATCTCTAGCACACTACCCCAAAGTCTTGGGACGATTCACACGGCAACTCACGACCTCAAATAACCTATGCCATTTGAATGGCCCTTAGACAAAGATTAAACCAAGTAGGAGAAAACCCCTACCTCTTGGAGTTTGTTGAAACTCCCCAACTCCGGTCTCTATGCAAAGCCTCACGCGAGGGACGAATCCTTCCTCTCGCTCGCCTCGAAACCGACTACCCGATCGCTAAAAATCTGTGGTATGCGTAGCCCCCTCTCTATCTCTCTCTCTCTCTATCTCAAATTTGGTTTTCCTTTCTCTCGCTTTCCCTCTCCTCCCAACCGGGGTCGGGAGAGATGTGCTCGGCTTGCACGCCCCTCTCACCGCTACAGTCCAATTCTCATCATCGTTAGATTTCCATTATCCTCCTTTATCCATCTACCACGATTTCCAACGGTAATGGTGACGTCACATGTCACCTATAGTCCATACTCGGGTTCACCGTCGAATTTGATCTTCACTCCGCGATACGCGTCTCATCCGAGCCACTCCACCGTCTGAAGTGTCCCGCACCACTCCTGCCTCAAAATGCCAAATTTAACTATCTCTGACCCGACGTGGTAGCTAGATTTCACTAGACGCTTTCTAATGGTGAAGTCCGTTTCGGCCATACGAGGTCTAGAAAATTTTGAATTTTGACTACAAAATTTACTGCTCTACCTTTACCTCGAAAACTGATCTTCTGGGTTTCACAAAGAATATCCCGTGATCAGCTTTAAAATAAATCTACATGGTGGCCACCTCCTCTAATCATTCAGAAATACTATGGATCCATGAAGCTAGTAGAGAATTTGTTCGTCGAGATCATGATACAACATATTTGTAAGAATCATGTGGATTATCTTCATTAAGAATAATCCAACAAGATATATGAAGACAATGCCGCATGTATTGCGCAAATCAAAGGAGGGATATATTAAAGGCGATCGAATCCACACATTCTCGCCAAAGTTCTTCTACACTCATGAATCCCAAAAAGATGGAAGTAAACTGACATAAGCAACAAATAAGTTCCAAATGACAACTAGCAGATTTATTTACTAAAGCCCCGCCTTCTCGCAAATATTCAAGAAACTTGTATGATAAGTCGCATGCGCAAATTTTAAAGATCTTCAAATTGAAAAGTCACATTGGAGTACCATGTCACTACCAGGGGGAGAAGGAATAAATATGTGTTAGACATCGTACTCTTTTTTTCCTTCATTCGTGCTTTGTCCAACTAGGTTTTACCGACAAGGTTTTTAATGAGGTAGCATTTTCAACAATTTAAAATGATTTGGCCATTCGCTGAGAGTATATTATAAATGATTCATCGATAATCGTGAATGACCACACATTTACCGGTCAATAAACATTATGTTAAAAATGATTCACTGATAATCGCGAATCGACTACACATTTACCGCGAATAATTATTACGGTATTAATTAATTATAACACTATATATATATGGGTTTCAAATAATGAAAATATTTTCTTCAATTATCTTTACTATCTCTCTTTCTCTCTTCTTACCTTTCAACATTGCTATAACACATATATATATATATATATATATATTATATATATATATATATATATATATATATATATATATATATATATATATATATATATATATATATATATATATTAAATAATTTAGAATAAATTATCACGTAATTATATTAAAAAATATTAACACTTTAAATAAGAATTAAATAGTGAGTTTTAAGTTAACAACTTAAGTGTTTAGTAAATACTTGAATTTAAATAAAAAAAAATTTATTTCCATTTTTTGAAAGAAACAAATTAAAATACTTGAGTTTTAAAATTAGGAAACTCTCCATAATCAATAAAATCATAAATAAGCGATAAGTTTTTTTGATAACGGCACAAACGATAATTTAAAATTCCAAAATTTACATGTGTAAAATAGTAATAATTATTAAAAATATTCTAATCCAATAAACCTATGTAAGAATAAATTACAGAACCTAACTACAACTATTATCTTTCTCGAACTTCACTAATCACAACATCCCGACTTAGTTCTTCCACTATCTTCCTTCCTCATTAAGTCTTATCTGCTTGACTTTCGAGCCAAATATTCCACAATTATTTTGCAACCTAAAACTCCCATGAGTGTTTCTTTGAATATTATCCAGACATCCAAAGCAAGTTGTGTAAAGTGTTGGCCAGGTTTTAGATTTTACCTCGAAGTCAATATCTGCGGACTCGCAAATAGTGAGTTTCAGCAGAATTAAAACAAAATCATTATCTTCGCTTTTACGCAACCCCATTTGAAAAGGATAAGCCTCTGCAAGAACAATGTCACTTTCTTTTTTGTCCTCGATCATTTAGTAACTTTCCGGCCTTATCCTCAATTTGTATCAAGTATAGCATAGGCCCTAAAAAATTACATTATTCATCAATAAGATGGGAATCATGTGTTCATGAATTTATGTGCCAATAAAAGAAAAAAAATTATAATGAGTAAATTTATTATACGTAATTCATCTTTGGAATATGGTGTCGTATCAAGAAAGTATACCAATTCCTGCATTTTGATCAATATCTAAGGCATTGTTAATTGGAAATGGGACTCCTTCAAGATTACACTGCCAATTGTTTGGCAACCCACCATCAAGGCCAACAACCATCAACCCATAATAAGCATCACCGTGACGCCCCAACTGGGGTCCGCTTGACTACCTCACAACTCGCTGAACAGTTAAGTGGATGCTCTGGTTACCCGACACCACTTCAAAACCCGTAGTCTCCCTTTGTACGGGGAGCTCTACCAAAATGAAACACCTGCATGAAACCCGGGTCCCAAGCAAATTCCAATATAATCACAATGATACAAATATGATAAAACGGCCTCTGGACCCATACTACAATATCCATAAAACATACCAACTATATCCAATAGTTCTAAGAGTTCAAATGTTTTATCTTATACAACATATACAACTTAAAGAGTTCTAATACATGAAACATCAACAAAGCCACATTCTATTTTCTTCGTTAACTCGCCTCTAGACGGAAATGATGAAAGATATAAAAATACTCATTACAAAACCTAATCTTTCTTAGTTTTAGTAATGTTTTTATGTCAAATAAGTTCCCTAATGCTCTAAATGTTCACATTTATGATTAGGTGATCCATTTGGCGGGGCGGTGCGAATTTGGAGCGGAGACACAACAAAAAATTGGAAAATCAGCAAATGGAGCACAGCAGATTTTACCTTTCAGTTTTTCTGTATTAATGGGGAAATCAAATGGCTCCAAAATACCCAGAACTACATTCTAGACTTCACAATCTTTCCAACAAGACCAAGATCACTCAATTCGGAATCCGGATGAAGGAGATACGCACTCGAAAGCTCGAGCAAAAACAAGGAAGCGATCACAGCAACCAACCAGTTCTATTCTAGTGCATTTTAAAATTATGAAATGACATCTGGATGGAGCTGTTCTTGGTATGTATGGATTCCTTGACTTCAAGATCTTCCGTAGAGTCCAAGAACGTGCACTGAGTTCTGATGAGAGAGTTATGGCCATTCAAAGACAAGAAGTGATAAAGCAACATAAATTCGCCACGCCACACAGTGTGGATCCTACGCCCTGTGCCTGAGGAGTGATTTTCCATGCTTTCTGCACGCACTGGGTCATGTGGACTTCCACTTACCAGCGTGGGCGACGAATATGAGCCCTATTTCTTTGTTTATTTCAAGGCCCATCCAAGGGGATTGAGTCAGCTATAAATAGGACCTCGTGAGACATAATGAGGGGACTTTTTGGAGAAGAGAAGAGGAGAAGAGGAGGCAATTGGAGTGCAAGGCTTGAGAAGATTGGATTCACAACATCTCATCCCGTTTTTTCTTACTCTACCCTCATGACTTTGAATTCTAATCTGTATTTTCTTCATCTCATAATGTTCTAAGCCACAAGCTAGGGTTTATGATGTAACTTTGACTACACATCATGGATGAACTTTAATCTTTCAATTATATAGCGTAATTCTTGCAATTGTTGGTTACCTTATTTCTAATTTGATTACATGTTGATATTTGGCCATTATTTACATGTATTAGGCTAGGGATTTGAGGTTGAAACGAGAAACTCTAGAGGCTGAATAAGTATCATACAATCAACCATAGGATAGAGATATCATGGTTTTGTATGTGGTAAATAAGGATTTGTAGGTTAGATCATCTCGGATTCTGGGTTAGAGGCGGTGCAATAAAACCCGCTCTTGTGATAGGTGCTCAACAGAGAGGTTGATGCATAGAAAAGATAACCTTACCATCGACATTCGCATAAATTATAGTTGAATATCCTTATTAGTTCACCATGGATCTTGTCGGTCAAAATCATAAACCACAATTAGCCGCTAGAGAGAAAGCGAGTCGTTAGTCATTTCACTTAGTTGATTTTAGTTTGATTTAGAGTAGTGACACAATAACCATAGCTTTAGAATAATATTAGGGTAACCTAAGTCGGTGTTGGCATTCAAACTCCTTATTAGGACGACGACTCACCTATCTTTTTGCCATTCCGACCGCATTACACTTGCGCGAGCGAGTTAATTCAAGTTCAACCTTATAGGCAGTTTAGCACCGTCGAGTTTTGTAGATTCTTGAAGTGGGTTTGGAAGCGGTTCGATATTGACAATAGTTTGCTTAAATATTACTCTAGGCAATTTTGCTGCCCCATTTATTTATTTATTTATTTTATTTTAATTTATTTATTTATTTATATTTTTAATACATTTTATCTGAAACAATTCTATTGGTGTGATTTGTAGTGTTTCAGGGGAGTTTCGGTCACTTAATGCGTGGCGAGGCGGAGAATTAGTACCCTTTGACTCGGAAATCAGCAACAATCAGCAGTTGCGTAAAGAAAGAAGATTGTTAGGCTGGCAGCATAGCGCTACCTTGCGAATGGCCGAGAATCTACAACATAATCCGAATTTTAGGGAGGAGAATGAACTGCCAGGTGGAAATCGAGGAAACAATATAGCCCATCGACCAGTGGTTCAACCTGATGACCCAGATATGCTATTGGAGGAATTTGCATTACCACCTACAGTCATACAGTCCGTGATACGTAGACCCCCGATTCAAGCAAATAATTTTGAACTAAAGAAATTTGTGACACAAGCTTCTCAATTATTCAGTTTCATGGGTTACAGTGAAGATCTGACACTCACTTGACAAGCTTCTTAGAAGTATACGTATGAAATATAATGGGAGTAACGAAGAGGCCATCGACTTAGACTATTTCCATTATCCTTGGCGGCTTGAGCTAAGCGTGGCTACTTCCGAACCACCCGACTCCGTCGCCAAGTTGGGCGGATTTGGTCCCAGTTTGGCAATGTGCCCCCTGCTAAGGCCTCCAAATGAGAATAGAGATCAACAGTTTTGCCCAAAAGGATAGCGAAAGTTTAAGCGGCGTGGGACGGATACAGGAATTCTTTGAGGAAGTGTGTCATGGGTTGACGGTGGATGCAGATCTCTGATTTTATCTGCCTAAATGCCCGTACAAGGCGGATGATTGATACCTGGTTGGGTATTTTCTTGAAGAAGACGACACAGCCGGGCTTCGACTTGTTGGATGGGATAGCGACGAACAGTTCTCAATGGTCACAAGAAAGAATGGTAAAAGGAAACGGAAACAATGGAGTAAATACTGATGTGTTTTCTAATTTAGCAGCACAGGTTTCATTGCTCACTAAGCAATTCTACGAGTCCCGTGACCTCGGCTCATGCCATCCGGACTAGTTCGGTGCTATGTGAAATTTGCGGTGGATCGCACGGACAATGGAATGCGGTCGGGCCAAGCATTCAGAACAAAAGCCCGGTATATAGCTAGAGTACAATCGATAGCGCGAGGAGAATCCATATGTAGGCAACAATTTTGGTCGAGGATGGAGAAATAATCGAACTTTCAGCGGAAGAATACTTTTCCAAAGAAGCTTCAGGCGACCAATCGCGAAGCAATATTCAGCCAAAGAAGAAGGTAGACCTAGAGAAGCCTTGGCTCATATGATGGCGTCTCATCTTGCTGGACCAGGCGGGACAAATTCAAAACCCAGCTCAGTAATTTGCAAACCAATCAACCCGATTCTGAGTCAAGGAGCCCGACTGAAACTAGCCCGGAAGAACGGATGGGACGAGATGGCCCGCGATGTTATCGAGAAAGACCTCAGGTTCATTGCGAGCATGATAAATCGGGGGAGAGGGAAAGGAGCACTTCTGAGGCAATTACTGCGAGAAGTGGAAGGGAAGTAGCGCACGAGGACCCCCACCGGTGATGGTAACGGAACTAAAAGCGGTCGGACCGGGAGGAAGAAAGGTCAATACGGGCGAAGAGTGGGGAGCTGTCGACCAAGCGATTCGATTGGGAAAGCGGTCGGAGGTAGAGAAGGTGGATAAGCCAGCCTCCTGAGATCCAACTCCATTCATCCAATACCGCGAGATTGAGGAAGAGTAAACGACAAGTGAGTTCACAAAATTTATGGAGGTGTTTAAAGCTGCGGTCAGCATCCCCTTCGCGGTCTGCTTTGGAGCAAATGCCAACCTATGTTAAGTTTATGAAGGACATTTTATCGAAGAAAAGAAGGTTGGAGGAATGAGACTATTGCCACTGACCGGAGGAATGCGATTGCTATAATACGGAAAGAAGTTGCCTCGAAATTGAAGGATCCGGGAGCTTCACCATTCCATACCATAGAGTAATCACGAGGTTCGAAAGCATTATGCGATCTTGGAGCTAGCATTAACATGATTCCTCTTTCCATATTCAAAAGATTAGGGCTCGAAGGAAGCTAAACCCAAACACTTGATCACCACTTCAAGTAGCCGGTCGATCATTGGAAGCATCAGAGAGGAATTGATATGAAGATGTACTAGTGAAGGTTGACAAGTTCATCTTCCCTGCAGACTTCATTGTCTTGGATATGGAGGAAGATAAGGAGATACCTATCATCCTGGGTAGGCCATTTTTAGCCACTGGAAGAGCTTTAATTGACGTGCAGAAAGGTGAGCTAAGGTTGAGTACAGGATGGGGAAGTTAGATTCGGTGTGTTTCGAGCGATCAGACACCCGGCAGTGACTCTTGCTACCGTATTGAGAACATTGAGGCTATAGTGTCTAACCATGAGGATACGATGATCCCTTGGAGACTAGCCTCCTACAGGTTGATCCTTTAGAACTAGACGATGAAGCAAAAGCGTATGTTCAATGGATGAATTCCTTTAGAAGAAGAGCATCGGAAATATTATGAGCCTCTTGGAGAAAGTATGAACAAGTCAATACCATCTATTGAGAAGGCACCACGGCAGGCGAGCTTGACTACGAAGCATTTGCGGTATGCCTGTTGGGGAACTCTTCTACATTTACCGATTATTTATCTCGGCATCACTAAATGAAGCCCCGAGAGGAAAAGTTGTTGAGGGTGGGGATCCATAAGGCTGCGATTGGATGGTCACTACTTCGATTTGAAAGGAATTGGAGCTGCTATGTGCATGCAGGTATCTTGTTAGAAGGCGAGTTCCTGGCTTGAGTCGGTGGAAATACGAGAGAGAAGAGCCGAATCCACAATGAAAGAAGTCGTGAGAAAGAAGTTACGAAATGGTTAGATGCGGGGGTAATCTACCCTATTCCAGGCAGCCCGTGGGTAAGCCCAGGTCTGAGTAGTTCCAAAGAAGGGTGGTATAGTGTATAAGAGCGAAAATGATGTTTTAATGCCCGAAACGGTGTTTGGATGGAGGGATCACGCATTGACTCTGAAGGCTAAATAAGGCCACCCGTAAGGACCATTTCCCCCTTCCCTTCTTGGACGAGATCTTTGGATAGATTAATTTGGACATGATTGTGTGTTTCCTAGATGGATACTCGAACTACAATCAGATAGCTACTCCTTTTAGGGATCAGATAAGACAACCTTCCACTTGTCCCTATGGGACATTTGCATTCGCGGGATGCCTTTTCGGGCTATGTAATGCCCAGTACTTTCGTGATGTATGATGGCAATATTCGGTGTAATTGGAGAGGACAATTGAGGTATTCATGGATGATTTTTCTGTTGTGGGATTATCATTTGTTGATTGCCTTGAAAACTTGAGAGCTGTGCTAAGGAGATGTAGAAGATACTGACCTAGTGCTCAAGCCCCGGAATGTCCCTTCCATGGTACGAGAAGGTATCGTTCCTCGGTCACAAGATTTCAGCAAGGGGTATTGGAAGTGGATGAAGGTAGGGTGATTGAGAAGTTGCCACCACCTATACGTGAGAGGGAATTCGGAGTTTTAAGGACATGGGATTCTATAGGAGGTTCGTAAAGACTTCTCTAAAATAGCTAAGCCACTATCTAACCTTCTTATGCGGGAGTAGTGTTCACTTTTGATGGCCGTGCAAACAAGCCTTTGACTCACGAAAGGGAGTGATTTCAGCGCGATAGTAGTCACACGGATTGGGCATCACCCTTTGGCTGATGTGTGATCACGATGACTTAGCGAGTGGGAGCCGTGTGGGTCAGAAGAAAGCAAAGGTCTTAGGCCATCTATTATGCTAGTAGGACCTTAAATGAGGCCTGATTAAACTATGCCCGCAGGCGAGAAAGAACTCTTGGCTATTGTCTTTGCATTCGACAAATTTAGACCATATTTAATAGGCAACAAGGTAATAGTGCATGCGATCCTCGACCATCAAATATCTCATGGATAAGAAGGCGCTAAGCGAGGCTAATAAGATGGGGTTTTAATGCTCGAAGTTTGACATGAGATTAAAGACAAAAAGGGAGCGAGAATCTAGTTGCGGATCATCTATGGACTTGAAGGGCCTGTGGCGATGGATTAATGACAACTTCCCGAGATGAGCAAACATTAGCGGTGTCGAGGTAAGTCACATGCCTTGGTTTCTTATATCAACTATTTGGTAGCTAAGGTGATTCTAAATTTACACATACCAACGAAGTTCTTCTCAGAACTGAAGCATTATTATTAGGAAGAACAATCCTCTATAGACCTTTGTCACGAGACCCGGGTAATAAGAAGATGTGTGCCAGAAGAAGAGATGGGTAGCATCTTAGCTCATTGTCATTCTCTGGAGTGTGGAGGACACTTTGGGGGAAATAGGACAGCGCGAGTTCTCGATCGAGGCTTTTATTGGCTGACCACTGTTTAGAGATGCCCATTCTTGTCATCATCTGTGATAGGTGTCAGCAGATCGGTAGTATATCTAGGAGATGAAGCACCCTTGAAGGTATTCTTGAAGTTGGTGTTTGATGTATGGGGGATTGATTTCATGGGCCCATTCCGTCGCTCCACAACCTTAAATTACATTTTACTAGCAGTGGATTATGTATCCAAGTGGGTGGGAAGCAATTTCTACTCAAACAAATGATTCAGGTGGTGCTTAGTTCCTCAAAAGAATATCTTCACCCGAGATTGAGCACTTCGAGCCTTAATAAGTGATGGTGGCCACTTTTGTAATAAGTGGGTTGAAAAGCGTTGTTGAAATTATGGCGTCAGAGCCTTAGAATTGCCCTAGCCTATCATCCCCAAACGATGGGATGGCGGGAGGTATCAGCAGAGGAACAAGGCGTCATCGAAGGCGAGTGAATTCTTCTCGAAAAGATTGGGCAAATAAAATCGATGTGCTTTATGGGCATACAGGCAGCTAAGACCCGATAGGCATGTCCCCCATAGGCTGGTTTTGGCAAAGCTTGCCACCTTCCAGTGGAGCTTGAGCATAAGGCTTATTGGGCGACTCGACAGTTGAATATGGAAATGAAAGCAGCTGGAGAAAAGAGGTTACTTCAATTAAGTGAACTAGATGAATTCCGAAATGAAGCTTATGAGAATGCGGGGATTTATAAGGCAAAAACTAAGGCATGGCATGATAAGCACATAGTAAGGAAGCACTTTACACACGGCGGCCGGGTTTTGTTTAATTCAAGGCTTAGGCTATTCCCGGGAAAGCTAAAGTCACGATGGTCCGGCCCATTCATTGTAACTCAAGTGTTCCGTGGTACCGTGAAATCCACACACCGGACAAGGCACACTTGGAGTAAGCAGGCCCGAAGGGTGAAAGCAGTACTTTGGCGGGAATTCAAGAGCGAGGCGTCTCTATCATATTAGATGAAGCAAACTGAAAAGGAAGATCAGCCTTGTGAGCAGGTGTAGAGCTCATGGAGATGCAGGAAAGTCGAGCTGGCGACGTTAAATAAAGCGCTTCTTGGGAATGACCCAAGCATAGGGAGTTTTCTTTATTATTTTATTTATTTATTTTATTATTAGTATTATTATTATTATTTTTATTATTTCCTATTATTTTCATAATTTCTTAAATTACTTCATTTCCATTGTTTTGTCAATGTTATGACTAAGTGCGGTTTTACTTTATTTTACAAAGTCATGTATTGATGAAGATTTCAGACCAACTAATTCATCTCATGTGTTTGCATACTCAGGTCCAGGAAATTCAAAGTTCTTGAGCTTCACACCAGGTCAGGTCGCCACCAGATGTTTCTCTGAGGTGCCCGACCTTAATCCACCCCCACATGGCGGGATCCCCTCATCCTCACCATGATCACCAGGGGAGTTTCCATACCCTATGCTTTAACTTTTATATTTTTTTCCACACATCGTTGCGGACACTGATGTCCTAAGTTTGGGGGTATGGATGTTATCCTAGTTAGTGCTTAATTGTTTGTTTAGCATGCATGTTACTTAGTTAGTCATGCTAGTTGCTAGGTTGTTATTTTCATGTTATTTTCTTTCTTTCTTTTATTTGTTTTGTGCTTCATATGAGTGAGTTTGATGCTTTGCTGGCTAGTTGAAGGTCATTTGAACCTGAACATATAAAAAAAAAAAAAAAGGCAATAGAAAATGGATGGGACCTTATTTTTTTTCAATGATCTGGAATTGTGTGCTTACTTGGTATGGGTGACTTAGCTTAGTCACCTCCCTTGTGCTTCAAGAAACTATTTCTCAAGGAATCTATCACACACACACACTATTGGTCTCCTTTGTATACCTTGGCTTAAAACCCTTTTTCTTGAAATCAACTAGCCTTGGAAGATTCTAACCACCTAGGTGATGGGACACCTTTGCAAAAGAGGATTGCCATTGAGCCCCAAATCACTTTCAATTTAAAAAAAAAAAAAAAAAACACACACACACACACAAAATAAAAGAAAAGAAAAATGTCAAAAAAAGAAAAAAAAATTTGCTTGTGAATAGAATAAGTGGGATCATTCAATCGGAATCCTGGGCAAAGTCCGAGGGGCCTTTCAAAGCCTAATGCCCTGAGCCAACTGGCCGGGAGTCATTGACCGCCTTCGCTACATGGGACCGGAAGATGGATTCTTCCCACAACTAGGGCACTGGGTTTGGTTGAGTGTTTGAGGTGAAGTTTGAAGGGAATTTAATGCCCGGTGCCCTTAACCAACTGGTGGGGAGTCACCAATGGATCCCCGCTACAGGAACACTCATCTAAAACTTTTTGGCACTGGTTTTCTTTCATTTATAGGTACTTAAGTAATCTTTAGATGCTTTAGGTCTATATAATAAGGGTGCGTTCCTATCCTTTCTTTGTTAGCTTTTTCCAAACAGGTGAGTTGAGCTTAAGTTTTGGGGGTGCTATGACCTTGCTATACACTGAGATCATGATGTCACTTGCACTTAGACTCCTTGGGAAGGTCATTGAGAACTTTGGGGGTTGGCTTTTCTTTGTTCACCGTAATCACTATTTAATCATATTCTCTAAAATTAAAAATTAAGGATCCTAAATTTTTGGTTGAAAGTGCTCATATTGATAAATTGTGTTCATGTGACTCTTCCATTTAGAATCTTGCTATCACACTTATCTCATTGTTAGTTAGTTTATATTTATTTTCAATTTTTTTTCTTTGTTTAGAGTCGATCTCTTGGCAGGGACAAAACGAATTTAAGATTTGGGGTGTGATGAGTATATAAAATACTCAGTACAACCCTAATCTTTACTTAGTTTTAGTAATGTTTTTATGTCAAATAAGTTCCCTAATGCTCTAAATGTTCATATTTATGATTAGGTCATCCATTTAGCGGGCGGTGCAATTTGGAGCGGAGACACAACAAAAATTGGAAAATCCAGCAAATGGAGCACAGCAGATTTTACCTTTCAGTTTTCTGTAGTAATGGGGAAATCAAATGGCTCAAAACTGCAGAACACATTCCTAGACTTCACAAGCTTTCAAAAGGCCCCGAATCACTCAATTCGGAATCGGGATGGGGAGATCACCTTTTTCGGAAAGTCGAGACAAAAACAAGGAAGCGACTACAGAACACAGCAACCAACCAGTTCTATTCTAGTGCATTTTAAAATTATGAAATGACATATGATGGAGCTGTTCTTGGTATGTATGGATTCCTGACTTCAATATCTTTCCGTAGAGTCCAAGAACGTGCAATTCGGAGTTCGGATGAGAGAGTTATGGCCATTCAAAGACAAGAAGTGATAAAAACGGCTTACAGTCTGCCACGCCGCTGCGTGGATCCTACGCCCTAGCGTGCCCGAGGAGTGATTTTCTGGTGCTTTCGCACGCACCAGCGTGGGATTTCCACGCACCAGCGTGGGCGACGAATATGAGCCCTATTTTTGTTTATTTCAAGGCCCATCCAAGGGGATTTGAGTTGGGGCTATAAATAGGACCTCGTGAGACATAATGAGGGGACTTTTGGAGAAGAGAAGAGGAGAAGAGGAGGCAATTGGAGTGCAAGGCTTGAGAAGATTGGATTCACAACATCTCATCCGTTTTTCTTACTCTACCTCATGACTTTGTGAATTCTAATCTGTATTTTCTTCATCTCATAATGTTTCTAAGCTTCTAAGCTAGGGTTTATGATGTAACTTTGACTACATCATGGATGAACTTTAATCTTTCAATTATATAAGCGTAATTCTTACTGATTATTGGTTACCTTATTTCTAATTTGATTACATGTTGATATTTGGCCATTATTTACATGTATTAGGCTAGGGCTTTGAGGTTGAAAGACGAGAAACTCTAGGGAACTGAATAAGGTATCATACAATCAACCATAGGATAGAGATATCATGGTTTTGTATGTGGTAGAATTTGTAGGTTAGATCATCTCGAGTTACGGGTTAGAGCGAGAGATCACGATAAAACCCATTTCTTTGTGATAGGTGCTCGGCCTTCGAGAGGTTGATGCATAGAAAAGATAACCTTACCATCAACATTCGCATAAATTATAGTTAAATATCTCTTATTAGTTCACCATGGAATGTAGTCAAGTAAAATCATAAACCCTAGTGCTTCACCTTGAGAAGCGGAGTCGTTAGTCATTTCATAGATTCGATTTTAGTTTGATTTAGAGTAGTGACACAATAACCATAGCCTAGATAATATTAGGGTAACCTAAGTCAGTATTTGGCATTCAAACTCCTTGTGGGACGACCTTGACTCAACCCTATACTGCCATTCCACGACACGTACACTTGCGCGAACGGGATTAATTCAAGTTCAACCTTATAGGCAGTTTAGCACCCGTCAAGTTTTGGCGCAGATCACCACTCATGCGCTCCTTTATTGCACGTAGGGGTCATGACGGGGTGGTAATCTTCCGATGGGAGAATCATGCTAAGTGGGCTATTCACCACCTAAGTGCAGTGCAATGTTCCAATTTAAACACACATTCAAAGTAAATGCATGATTCTACTTGGATATACACATGACCGACTAGGATCAGGAGTCCTCACCAGAGCTCCCTCACTCGCCTAAGCCTCGTATGAGAATTTGTATTCTTTGTTTGTGGACAACTCAGAGTGTATATATATCAATTGGGCGCTTCGACGATTGATATATTATTTATTTAATGGACTACCCTCCGATGAACATCAATTGGGCCTTTCCGACGATTGATATTTTAAATTTGGACTACCCTCAGATATAGTGTATTTTTTAGACAACCCTCGAGACATTTTTCTCTAGACTAGTCTCATGCACTAACTCTATGGTCAGGATGTTCAGGTGCGTATGGAATGCATGTATGTCATTTCCAATGTGGTCTAATCATGCAAGTAATAACATGTACATATTCTGTATCGATCAACACGATCATGTCATGAAATTTTCATTTTAAACATAAAAATTAGCTCACTTGGGCTAATAATCAAACACGAGCAATTTAATTTAAATCACTCAGTCAAACACATATTTTCACAAAAATATATTTTTAGAACACTGTTTCGGGAATAGTGAAACCTGGTTACTATTCTGAAAAATCTTCTTCAAGCGGTTCACTTAGTGAACCCACAATTCTGACCATTCCGGCCCAATGCCATACCAAGCAAACATTTAATGCACAAATTAACACAAAGCGCACCCGAGCAGCGGTACCCACTTTGGTACACTTCCAATTTGTTCAAAATTTATATCAATTCGGTCCCAAAGGTTTGGGTTCGATCGGTGTAACCTCCGACCTCATTCCTTTCGAGCATTAGTAGAACCTTAAAATAGGAATGGCTGAGTAGGGAGCCTGCCTCTTGGAGTTGTCAAAAACTCACAAAATCCGGTACACACGAAGCCTTCTCCGGCGTGGGCGGTTCTTCTTCTTGTCAGAAGGCGCCAATGAGTTGGATCGCGTGTATTCTGAGATAAGCCGCGACTCTCTCTCCCTTAAGCCCAGGATCTAAAGCTCGCTGCATCTATTCCTTTTCTTTCGCGTTTTTTGTTCCTTTTTAATGGGAAACAATAGCTGTCTATTTTGGCATTTAGTGACTTAAAAACTTTCCTAAAAATGACGTTTATGTCCCTCTATTCCCAGATTTGATATTCGGCACTATCTCGGCCGTCCATTTTCATCATTTCTCTACTCATACCACTTATGGCACATGAGTACATGTTATATGTGACTTTCGTCGCATCAAAAATCGTTTTACGGCACGAAGCGCGATATTTCGTAAGCGTGTCAACTCGGAGCTATCTCGGGTCGTGAAATTTTACGTGCTAGCTAGATTTCACGAGACGATTCCAACAGTAAAATCCGTTTCGTCATCCGAGATCTAGAGAATAAATTATGGATTTTTAACCGAAATAACAATTTTGTAATCAAAATTACGATTTTACCCTTATTCCAGAAATTGGAATTTCTCGGGTCTTACATCAGCGATGTAAAGCTCGCATGTTGTTTCATTGAATTTAAGACCCAACGGTGTTCCACATAATTGATCCATAACAGAATTGACCAATCCATCACAAAATTTAGGAATCCTAGTCAAGCACAATGATAAAAAAAAAACTCAATTATATTAAGTAATTTTCATATATTTTGTAGAATATAAAGTACAATTATAAAGAAGGTTGAATTGAAAATTAACTAAAAAAATACTTCATACTGAAGGCGAAGTGATGGAAAACTCCTTCCACCACGCCGAACCTTGCCGTTTCAAAATTCTACCATATAATGTACGGTATAAGGACCTCCTTTACTGTCAAAGCAACACTTTCGGGCATGACACCCGGCTTGAAGTTTAAGTTTCTCATATTTCAAAGTTTGATGTAAATAACACATGTGAAGAGAGAAATTAAAATAAGAAAGAATATAAAGTTGCCCAAAACTTCATAGGCGAAATAACATAAAATTCTTCTTTAAAATTGGATGTAAAAATTTAATATTTGTGACTCTATATATAAGGAGAGAAGATCGAAGTGTTATAAGTATAATCAAAATGTGACAACAAATAGAATCTTATTCAAAGTTTATAAATATAAAAATTAGGACTCTAATGAATATTTAAAAAGGAGTTTGATTTCATCAAGGGTTTGTATTTGGGAAGGAAATAACATCACCTGTATTTACTTGTCTTTATATAATGTACTTTATAAGATATTTAAACATATCCGAAAATGAATGAAAGTTAAGATATTTAATTCTAACTACTTTTATAACTTTAGATAATCTTCTATCTTTTATTTGATATTACTCGTGTTTTGAGAAACAAATATTTTTTTATATTCTGGAAAAATAATAAAAGATAATGTGAGTGGGTGACTAATATAAGATTTAGTTTCCTTTCCTATCTTTTTCTTTCATGTGTTTTCCAAGGCAACCAAACAGAAAATCGATAGACATATGATCTAATTATCTCAAACGCATGCTCCACTCCCTCTCTCGACGGCCTCCAAATCTATAATGCAGATGCATGTTCAAACACGCGCTTTGATGGTGTTGTTTTTAACCTCTCTTCTTTCCATATGATCTTCTAAATTATTAATATTTTAATAATATTTTATACTTTATAATTTTTTTACGAATTTATATTTTTAATATTTTGAAATAAAAACATTTAAACTAAATCAAATGTAAAGATAAATATAAAAATTAAAATTAAAATAATAGTAATTTCAAATTTTTATTTTTAGTTATATGATGTTGATGTTATATATATTTTTGAATACACTTATTTTTATTTTCGAATCTTTTCAAAATATTTTAGGTATTTTAGTCATAAAATAAAATTTTTGCAACAAGAATTCTCTCACACATTGATAGCAACTTAATAAAATTATTTTTAAATAAGTTAACCCTAGTTTCCTATACCTAATAGGAATTATTTTTTAATGAGTTAACTTACGCTCATTCCTTATAAACTTTCTTTAAATATAATCAGATCGACAAACTATAACATACTTTCATATCAAAAACATAAAGATTATTATATATTTTAGGCTTTATTATGGTAATTGAAATTGTTATTTTAATTATTAATTAAAATTCTAATAGAAGTATTTTTATTTTATCATATATTTTTTTAAATTATTTTATTCATACAAATAAAATAAAATAAATATTATTTTATGGTATATTTGATTCCCTGAAAGAAGAAAATAATTTTTCTTTAACATTTTTTTATCCTTGCTGGGTTTTCTAAATCCATCACTTTCACTTTTTGTATCTATATCTAACATTGAGGATTCAAAGCCTTGAAACTGGCGTAAATAAATAAATAAATAAAATATTTTGGGAGGTAGATCATCCTTTCCTTTTTGGGGGTTTAAGAGTTAGTTTTTTGAGGAGTTCCTATACATTAGAAATAAGAGCAAGGAGAGTAAGAAGTGGGGAGTCGGAGAGCATGAGTGTAGACCCTGCAATTGGGATAATTTTTTTATTTATTTACTTTATTTTTATTTTATTAGATTTTGATTTTATTTACTGATTTTTCTTTTTTTTTTATTATTATTATTTTGTTTTCTTTTTTCTTTTTTGGAAGCGTAGATCATCTTTTCTTTTGGGGTCTTAGAGTTAGGGTTTTTGGGAGTTCCTATATATTACAAATAAGAGCAAGGAGAGACGGTGGAGATAGATACTATGGACGATCGTAGAGAAGAAGAAATTTGTTTGGATGGAGATGACGAACGGTATGGTAGAGCCGACTCTAAGAAAGACCTCTCAAGCGAGAATGTGGAGGGACGAGGGGCTTGTCTCGAGCAAATGAACAAGTGGTCGGGAGGATCTCTCATAGGTGCGCTACAACCTTCATCTCGAGGTATTTGATTTTTACCATCACTCTCATCATTGTTATTTGGAACTGCCATCGAATGCCTATTACTGAGTTGAACATTTATGATGAGTACTGCTGTAAGCACACATATCATATATGTGCTTTGATTCGCATCCAATCGACCTGCTGGTTTGGTTTGCACGCATGTCATGGATATTGGAGTTAAGGATTTATTGGATCTTTTAAAGGTACAGTGAGACCATGAGTGTTGGATTCGGGTGATGCTTTTTTAATTAAATTTTCCTTCAATGAAATCAGTTGAAGTGGATGAGTTCTCACACTCGATGTGCCGGACATGGTTTCCTTTATTTTTTTATTCAAATGTTTGCATGGTAATTTAAGCCTAATTTGGGTTTCTTTAAATTCTGCCAGTTGATTTAATAATTGATTGGTCTAATTTTAGTCCCTTGCAATCTCATTATACTACCATTGCAATCATCTCATGTCACAGCTTTTAAAGTTATATTCAATTTTCCAAGATTAATGTTTCTATTTTATTTAGTCATGATCTCGTGTTTGTATCAATTTTTTCATATAATCTAGTCTCGTGTTTGTATCATTTTTTTTTTTGCCATGTAGTTTAGGTTATGGGCTGTACATTTATCATTTATTTGTTTTTATAATTAATTCCTGCTCATTATCGCTCTATTATTTTATTATCCTATCAATTGCCTTTATACTTGTATATGTTTCAATATGCTATTATGGACATCTATTTGATATTTAGACTATGTTGTTTTCTAAACAAATATATATTTAAAGTGTCCCATCTTTTTCCAAATTCTCTTGGTTTTAAAAAGATACAATCCACTAGCTAGAATTAGAGCCGCACCTGCCGGCTCTGCCTTCAGCCAAATTTGGGTCTGCTTTTCTGTCAACTTAGTAGCCCAACCCACCCTAAACCTGACGGGTCAAGCCAAATAGTCTTTTAAAGGCAAAAATTCGGAGGGCCGGCCTGCCTACATACCCTGCCCAGCTGAGACAAGGCCACCCTATTCGATTTTTTTCTAGCCAATAATTTAATGGCTCAAATACGACCTCTGTGACTGAGCTAGCCCACGGCCAGGCCACTTGCCACCCTAGCTAGAATACATCCATCATTATGTTAAACTTTTATCAGTTTTAATTTTTACAAAAATCATTGTTCTTAATTTCAAAAATTCAAAACAATTTTCTTTAATTTCTAAAATAAATAAATAAAATTCTTAATTTCAAAATTCAAAACTTATTTTTTCATATATTCAGAAAATCTTTAGAATTCAAAATAAAAACTCGCTTTCTTTAATTCCTCAAGTCAAAATTTCATTTTTCAAAATTGTATTTTTTAACCTAATTTTAAAATTCTCAAAGCAAGGTTTACTTTATAATTCCAATAAAATGGAACCATGTGAAGTTGACTCCTTTGTAAGCAAATAAACGGGCCTTGGCTCGGGCCCGAGTATCTCTGCATGCAGATCCCTTCATTAAATAATATAACGCTTTGTTTATAATTTGGTTTCCTATTTTAATCATGAATGTTTATATTTCATATCACACTAACTTGGCTTCAATTGATAGCGCCTTGATTCGCCGGCTAAGGTACACGTTCTTACCTCATTTGACTTTGTTTTTTTTTTTTTTTTTATTACACGCTTTATGTGCTCTGTGTGGTTATAATTGGGTTGCTTGCTTCTATGATCGTTGGGACGATTAAATCGCTGACATACTGGGCCTTAACTTGATTATTGAGACCCCATTTTAGGGCTTAAAGGGGTGCTATTCTGCCTTAACTTGATTATTAGGTAAATCCAATTTTTAGTGGGGCTTAAAGGGTACAGCCTTTCACCGTATCTCTCCCAACAGAACCCGACCCCTGACTTCTAGACTTGGGCTATAGACTTGCTTTTCCTATTATAGAGCCACATTTAGCTTTTTCTTTCTATTTATTTTCCTTAAAAATAAAATAAAATAAGTTCAGGTGACGCCCAAAACCGGGCGGTGTCCGTTGATAACCCGCCAACTCATGAATACTGTGGGATGTCCTGAATCCGACACCACTCATGAAAATCGAGCAGTCCCTTTGTATTGTGGAACTCTACCCAAGGTACAAACCCGGTCCCAACCATTTAAACGACTACACGGTCCATATACAATTTGTCCATATACACAATTTAAAATGAGTAAAAATGGCCACTTGGGCCCATACATCAATACTACATAAAAAAATACATCAACTATATACCATAGTTCAAGAGTTAATAAATCACTCTTAATTCAACATATATTAAAATTACAACATTCTAATACATGTTATACAACAACATCAAAGCTACAAGTCGACTTTCTTCTCAAACGGCCTCTAATGAGTGCCGCCTTCCCGATCTCTCCCTGTACCTGAAATGGTGATCCCTCGACAGGGTGAACAAAGCCCAGTAGAGATAATTTCCTACATAGGTTACTCTTCACCTAAGTGCACGTGCATGGCAAACAATTACATTCAAGCAATTTCATGAACCTACTCATACCACATGCCATGAATGAGGCCTTTCGACTCACCATGCCCATTATGCAGAGCTCTCGCTAGAGCTCCATCACTCGATATGTCATTGAGTAATATATCTCGAGTCCTCACCGACTAGTCTCACATGCATACGCTAAAGCATGACAATTTATCCTTTGGTATTATAATGACCAATCTGCCAGAGCCCTCAAATTTGCTCCATTACTAATGCAAGTATCAATGGGCAACAAATCCCAAGTCAATCAGGCTCCTATCCACCTGACCGAAGTCCTTCATGATAAACATGACCGTGTCTTCTTTGGGCAACATAACTTTTCGGGTGATACCGCAGGTCTCTTACACCCATACAAAACTATGATATCGCGGGTCTCTTACACCCATACGCCTCGAGTTCTCACTGACTCCCTCAAACATTGTAAGACCCGAGAAATTCCAATTTCTGGAAAAAGGGCAAAAATCGTAATTTCGATTACAAAATCATAATTTCGGTTAAAAAAAGTGAACTGAAAAGAAATAAATTATTTCGGTAGAAACAAAACCAAATGAAACAATATGCACTATATATCCAAAAATATAATAAGAATAATAATAAAATAAATAATAATAATAATAATAATAATAATAATAATAATAATAATAATAATAATAATAATAATAGCGAAAATAAAATTAAAGTAAAAAAAAAAAAAGGAGGAGGTGTATCAGCATGATGGAGGGCGGGCCATTAGCCACCTGGGGATGGATCCCGAGAAGGGGTTTGAAAGGGAACTCCATTTTTACAGTAAAAGTGTTCCCGTTCCACTGGAGACATCGCTTCCCGCCCTCGCAATGGGAAGACCGCCTTCATCGGCGCTCCTCCGACCGCCCGACTCAGTTTCCACGATGTCGGGAGCGCCGTCGGCCGCCAGATCTCGGGTTGCCTCGCCGACATAGAGGGTTCGGAAGGCCCACGCCGTTCTTCTGCTGTCCTGAACTCCATCTTGAACATTGGTTTGTCTGCCGGTGATGTCTCACCGGGCTGTGATCCACCATGAACCCACTGAACCACGGCTCAGTCGGCCGACAGGTAGCCGATTCAAGCCTGTTCCAATGCGAAGGATCAGATCTTCATCTGTACGGTCCCGATGTTCCACATATACGGCTGGGCGGCGTTCGTGATGGGGATGCTGGCGTCTGGATCGACGATCATCGTCCTGTCGAAATATGAGATGGATGAGATGCTCTCCTCCATCTCCAAGTACAGAGCTACGTGTCTCCCTCTCGTGCCGCCGATATTGGTTGCGCTCATGAACGACGCAGATCAAATAAAGGGGAAGTACGATCTGAGTTCTCTACAATCGGTTCTCTCCGGCGGAGCTTCGCTGAGCAAGGAGGTGATAGAGGGTTTGTGGAAAAATACCCATCTGTGAAAATTCTGCAAGGGAATTCATAAAGGGGAAAAATTGGGAATGGTGCTCACGGGATATCTAAGGAAGAGAGGTAGGTCTACTTCCAATTCTTACAATGTTAATTAATGGCAATAAAGGCCCTCTATTAACTCAGTCTTCCAGAACACTTAGATTCTGATTGTTATGATTGATCATATGAGTTTGCATTAAGGTGGGAGCTATGGAATTCGTACAAGGGAAAATTTAGGAATGGTACAGGGCTTAACGTTGTAGTGAAAACCCTCAGCCTTGATGGGCTTCAGGGTCATAAAGAATGGCTTGCTGAAGTTAATTTTCTTGGTGATCTCCTCCCCATCCAGTTGATTAAATTAATTGGTTATTGCATTGAGGATGATCAAAAGGCTTCTTTTGTTTATGAGTTTATGCCTCGTGGAAGCTTGGAGAATCACCTTTTCAGAAGGGCCCTGCCTCTTGGTCCATCAAAAATGAAAATTGCGCTTGGTGCTGCAAAGGGTCTTGCATTTCTTCATGAGAGCTTGCGTGGAGTGCGGTTGGGAACAGACTGACTCTCCTTGAGGTAGAGTTTCTCCCTACTTGAGTTTTATTCCCATTTAAGTACTTTTTTTCGATATTTGGGCTGGATGGGGCCATGAGGGGCCGTCAGTCAGTCTAGCTTGGGACGGGTATTTGGAAATTTTTTTTTAGAAATTGTTTGCGTATTGCTCCACGGTTGTTTAGGGTTGGTTAATTGTGCTTTGTGATAAATCATCTTTGATTGGTGGGCCATAAATGGCAGCGTGGCTTGGGTTCACTAAGTGAGCCGTGTTTTGTGATTTTTCGGAATAGTAAGCGTGGGTTTCACTTATTCCCAGTAGTGTTCTCAAAATATATTTTTGTGAAAATATGTGTTTGGTTGAGTGATTTAAATTAAATTGCTCGTGTTTGATCATTAGC
Source organism: Tetrastigma voinierianum (assembly GCA_016808115.1). Lineage (NCBI taxonomy): Eukaryota > Viridiplantae > Streptophyta > Magnoliopsida > Vitales > Vitaceae > Tetrastigma > Tetrastigma voinierianum. The sequence continues at coordinate 345,258 of JAEQBH010000097.1, read as the reverse complement.
CCAAGTGAGCTAATTTTGATGTTTGAAATAATAATTACATGACATGATTGTGTGATTGGATATTATGTGAATATGTGCATGTTTACATATTTGCATGTGATTAAATTTGTATTGAAATGGCATACATGCATTCCATATACCTTTGGAACATCCTAGGGTATAGGAGTTAGTGCATGGGGACGAGTCTAGATGAAAATGGTTAGTGTTGTCTAAAAATATTAATTATCGGAGGGGTAGTCAAATTAAAAATATCAATGGTCGGGCTTGATTGATATTCATGGAGGATAGATCCTGGAAACAAATTAAATATATCAATCGTCGGAGCGGCCCGATTGATATTCATGTGGAGGGTAGTCCACGAACAAATAATATATCAATCGTCCGGAAGCGGCTGATTGATATATATACCTTCGGAGGGTTGTCACAAACAAACAAAATAATAATTTTCATGCGAGGCTTGGCGGGGTGTGATGGAAATCATTGAGGACTTCGGGATCCCGAGTTAGTCGTATAGACATTCGTAGGATCATCTGTTCTTGAATGTGTGTTTATTTTGGAACATTACCCCTTTGCACTTAGGTGGAGAGTATCTCACTTAGGGCGATTCCACTACTGAGCATTAGCTCACCCTGTCGAGGGATATTATTTTACAGGTACAGGGAGTGTGCGAGGGGACGGCTCATCCTAGAGATTGAGGATTAGAAGAAAGTCGGGTTGTGGCTTGGTTTATGTTGTATACATGTATTGAAAATTCTAATTTTAGTATATGTATTGTGTAAGAGTAAAAAATATTTGAACTCTTGTAGCCCATTGGATATAGTTAGTTCATAGTGGGTATGTATGATGAGTATTGTTTATGGAGCCCAGTAGCGTTTACTCTTGTTGGGATTATATTGCCTTGTTTTGGGACGGTATATGCGGGTTTTGTATTTGGTAGAGCTCCCATTACAAAGGGAGACTACGCCCGATTTTATGAAAAATGTCGGGTCGCCCGACATTCCGGCATATTCACGCTGGTGTGGGTAGTCAAGCGGACCCGGAGTTTGGGGCGTGCGACTTAATTTATCGGGAGCCCTCATTATCTGGTACACCTGGGGCTTGAGGGGATTTGGGCTTAGGCCATAGTCTTTGAGGTGTAAGAACATCGCCACTAGGTGTGATTCGATGTTGAGTTTAGGTATGAGATTACCTAGGAAATCACAGGGAAAAACTAGGACACTGCATGCATGTGTTGGTGTGTTTTGTGTGATTTGATTTTGTGAAGTGTGCTTGCATGCTTGGTTGTGCATAACATGAACTGTTAAGTGTTATGTGATTGAAATTATATGATTGGTATGCTTGGCAAATAGCATAGGGATGATGTTGAACACTAGGATTTAGTGTGAGAACAAGGGTGAGAAAACTTTGAAAAAAAAAAAATGGTCTAGAAAATTTCTGGACATTTGCTCCAGCTTTGGACAAAAACAGAGTGGATTTTATGGAAAATTGGAATATTATACCAGTTTTTGCATAAGAGAAAGGATTAAAATTGAACCCTTAAAATGTCTTGAAGTGTAGGAATTGCAGTGTTCAAGCCACTGCATGTATGGAGTAGCAAGGAGGCTATTGGAAATGAGGTGAAGAAAAAAAAAATTTAATTTTTAAGGTTTTACAGTGAAAAACTGGAAAAATAAAATAAAGAAAATAAAATTTATAAATTTATTTGGGTTAGAGGAGAAGAAAATAATTTTCTAAGATTTTACAAGTAGTAAAATTGAAGAAAATTGAATAACATTAATTTTTATAAATTTATTTGAGTATTCTGGAAAATAATAATAATAATAAATTTTGTTTAAAAAAAAAAATCAAATAAAAACATACAAAATTTTCGAAAAAATAAAATTTTCAAAAATGAAATTTTTGTTGATAAAAAATGCTTTAAATGTGGAATTGATTGCCTTGCATGACCTGTAAATGCAAGGACAATGTGTATACATTGATTTATGTGTATGAATAGTGTCCCGGGGCGGTGTTTATGCCTTAGAGATACTGAACTGTATTTGACATGCCATTTGAATTGTATAGATGGCTAGTCGAGGACGAGGACGTAGAGGGCGTCAGATGCCGATTCGGACACCACTTTGGTGTTTGAGTATGACTTTCTTGGGTGGGTATTACGTGTGCTATAGCACAGGCTGGTATAGCAAGTAGTCAGGGAGTAACCTCTAGAGGTTCAGAGCGCATCATCCTCCAACATTCACAGGGGGAGGAGATCTGATGGTGGTAGACCATTGGTTTATGCAGATCGAGAAGGTGTTAGAGGCCATGGAGATTACCTCGGCCTTTGACCGGGGATCAGTTATTGCTTTCCAACTAGGGTGGGCTTTAGGTAGCATGGTGGAGATGGGCTAGGACCTCTAGAGGACTTAAGAGGTTATGACATGGGCGAATTTGTTGTTCATGGGTAAGTACTCCGGGAGACTCTGAGAGGCTCAGGAGTTCCTAGAGCTGAAGTAGGGGGCGACGACTGTGATGGACTACGTGGCTAGATTCACAGAGTTAGCCCGATTTGCTAATGATTATGTGGCCACAGACATGGCCAAGGTTAAGAGATTCGAGAATGGGCTGAAGTTGTCCATTCGAGGCAGGATTATAGGGACTTCACCTACAGGATATAGACTCCATGGTTGGGACGACCCTGACCATAGAGAGAGTTAGACAGAGGTTGAGACCTTGGAGGGTAGTTATGCGTGAGTTCTCCCTAGGGATTAGGGCGAGAATAAAGGATGATATATGTCGAGGTTGCGAGTTAGAGATCTCGGGGACTCTACTTTTTCAGAAATTGGACACGAGGATCGTGGACATGTCAAAGTTCGATGTCATCCTGGGGATGGATTGACTGATAGCTTGCAGGTCGTTATCGGTGTGAGCGTAGGAGATTACCCGCCTACGGGACGGTACTCGTGTGGTATTTCAGGAGACCGAAGCACGTGTTTTGTCCCGGGCGTTATCGCGAGTCCAGGTGTCGAGACGAGTTAGCGGGTTGGCTGAGTGAGCCTTACCACACGAGACCGAGGAGGGCCGGACTCCGTCTACCTCGGTAGTGTGCGATATGCTTAGATGTTTTCGGATGAGCTACCTGGACCACCTCCACCCTTCGGGATGTAGACTTTGGGTATGGAGTTACACCTGGTACTTTAAATCTCTATGACTCTTGCATAGGATGGCACCGGTGGTGCGAACTCGAGTCGGTCAAAGGAGCTATTTGGACGGTTCATTAGACCGAGCACTTCACCATGGGGCGCTCCGGTTCTATTTGCGAAGAAGAAGGATAAGATCCTTCGACTGTGCATTAACTATCGACAGTTGAACAGGGTTACGATTAAGAATCGGTACCCATTACTGAGGATTGACGATTTGTTTGATCAGTTGAGAGGAGCGTGAGTCTACTCCAAGATAGACCGCCCGCCTTGGTTACCATCGGTGAGGTTAGGGATATAGATATCCCTAAGATAGCGTTTAGGACGCGTTATGGGCACTTTGAGTTTATGGTGATGCCGCCCGGTTGGCCGAATGTGCGGCGATACATTCATGGATCTCACGCCAGGGTATTCAACCTATTAAGATCGAGTTTGTCGTAGTCTTCGTGGATGACATTTTTGATCTACTCCCGGTCAGTGGGAGCATGAGTATCACTTGAGGATCATTTTACGATTGTTGAGACCATCGGTATGCCTTGAGTTGATAAGTGCGAGTTAAAGCTTGCGAGTGCAAATTTTAGGACGATGGTGCTTCGGCGCTCGGGAGTGTCGGTCGACCCAAAGAAGGTCGAGGGCGGTGATGAGTTGGGAAAGGCCAGGTCGGTCTTCGAGATACGTAGTTTCTTGGGGATTAATTTGGGTATTCTGAGGAGATTCATTCAGAGTTTCTCCCGAGTTACTTGACCTATGACAAGTTTGACCCGGAAGGAGGTTAAGTTTGATTGGGATGACCGATGTGAGGAGGCATTCCAGGAGTTGAAGAGGAGACTTACTTCAGCTTCCATCTTGATAGTTCAGGACGGGGAGACGGGGAGTGCGAGTGTATTGATCTTATCGAGGAGTCTTTGGGATCGGGATGACCATAGTCTTAGCCTTGAAGATTTGGCGCCCATTCTTATATAGCGGAGTTCGGTGTCTGGGCCAGTAAAAGTACAGAGTATCATTTTTACACAGTGGACCCTCAGAAATCGCCGAAGTATGACGTAAGATGGATGGAGTTCTAGAGGATTATGACTTCACTTTACATTACCATCTGGTAGGCAAATGGTGGTGATGCACTCGATCGAAGTCATGAGGAAGCGTTAGCTGGTATGCTTCGGGGAGTGGAGGATCTTTCGAGAGGCGTGGGGCGGTTTGAGGCTACGGTCTGTGGCGGAACTGTGGGGAGTTTAGTGGCTGCAGGTCTACGGTGGCTAGAGTGATTGAGTCTGGTGGCAGAGGGAGGCCTTGAGATAGTGTCCAGTGGGGACGAAATCTGATGAATACGGGTGACGAGGGATTTGGGCCAGTTCCGGCTCAGTGATCTCGATATAGGGGACTGGTAGTGGTTCCCCATTTGACCGACTTAAGAGAGGAGGTTCTCAGGGAGTTTCACTGCTCTCGATTTACCGTGCATCCAGGTGGCACGAAGATGTACTAGGATCTTCGTCGCCAGTACTATTGGAGTGGGATGAAGAGACACGTAGGGGACTTTGTTCAACGATGTCTCACATGTCGGCGGGTTGGGTGAGCACAGCGGCGAGTACGCCGGCCCGTTGGAGGTGGGCGAGTGGAAGTGGGAGCACGTCACGCAGTGGACTTTGTGACCCACTTGCCTGAGCGCCAGCAGAGGCATGGCGCGGTATGGGTGATAGTGGGCCAGAACCACGGTCGGCGCGTTTAGCCATGCGGATGACCTTCGCCTTGGAGAGATTATGCCGGTTGTACATTCGAGAGATAGTCCGGCTACATGAAGTACCAGTATCCATAGTGTCGGATAGGGACCCGAGGTTTACGGCGCACTTTTGGAAGAGTTTCCAAAAGGCTATGGGCTGGTGGCGATGGTACGGTGTTCCCGCCCTTAGACGGATGGTCGTGCAGGGGATTTATACGGTATTAGAGGACATGCTACGGGCATGCGTCCTAGATCATAAGGGCAATGGGAGCATTTGCCCTTAGTAAGATTCTACGACGGTAGTTGTCGCGAGTATACGGATGGCACGCAGGTATGAGCGGTATATGGGAATGTGCGGTCGTGAGTTATGTTAGGCCAGAGGTGGGAGAGGCCCGTCCATTGGTCTTTGTCGATTAGAGACACCTTCGAGAAGGTGAGCGTCTGACGGCGTCTTCTCCGCATTTCCGAGTCGGTAAGAAATTTATCTTGATGTCTTGACGTCGACGCTAGAGTTGAGGTTGGGGATCGCGTCTTGCGAAGGTGATCTTGCAAGAGAGTGGTCGGGTTCGTGTGGAAGCTATCGCCGAGATTCATAGGGCCTTCGAGGATACCGAGAGGATGAACATTGGCGTGTCGGTTGGCTTTCTGCCCGGCGTGTGGTGTCCTGAGTGTTTGTCTCGTGCTCAGAATGTGTGTGGATCGTTTGTGTGGTGGATTGAGGGACGGTGAGTTGACACGAATGGGACCTTCGAGGGAGGGACAGTGTGCATTGTTGATAGCGAGTGATCGGGTTTTGCGTATGAATAGTGAGGTTAGAGTGATTGTGATTGTCCCAGGAATTTGGAATGAATTCCTTTTAGAGAGGAATGTAAGACCCAGAAATTCCCGATTCCAGGAAAAGGGCAAAAATCGTAATTTCGATTACAAAATCATAATTTCGGTTAAAAAAAAAAGTGAACTGAAAAGAAATAAATTATTTCGAGGTAGAAACAAAACCGAATGAAACAATATGCACTATATATCCAAAAATATAATAAGAATAATAATAAAATAAATAATAATAATAATAATAATAATAATAATAATAATAATAATAATAATAATAATAATAATAATAAGCAATAAAATTAAAGTAAAAAAAAAAAAAAAGGGAGGAGTGTATCGACATGATGGAGGCGGACGGTAGCCACTGAGGATGGATCCCGAAGGGGGTTTTGAAAAGGAACTCCGTTTTTACGATAAAGGTGTTCCAGTTCCTTAGAGAACATCGCTTCCCGCCCTCATAATGGGAAGACCGCCTTCATCGACGCCTCCTCCGTGTCGACTCGGTTTCCACGATGTCGAGCTGTCGGCTCAGATCTCGGGTTGCCTCGTAGACATGGGGTTCGGAAGGCCCGCTAGTTCTTACAAGCGTCACGAACTCCATCTCTTGTTCCCGATCGTTTGTGCATCGGTGATGTCTCTCGGAGCGTGATCACCACCATGAACCCACTTGAACACGGCTCGAGAATCGGCAAGCGAATTAGCCCAGATTCCAAAAGCCGGTTCAGTAGCGAAGAAGGAGATCGGATCTTCATACGTGCGGTCCCGATGTTCCACATATACGGTTGGCGGCGTTCATGATGGGGATCTTTGGCGTCTGGATCGGCGATCATCGTCTGTCGAAATATGAGATGGATGAGATGCTCTCCTCCATCTCGAATCTGGCTTCGTGTCTCCCTCGTCTGCGTAGATATTGGTTGCGCTCTTGAGCAGCGCCAGATCAAATAAAGGGGAAGTACGATCTGAGTTCTCTGTCGGTTCTCTCAGGGGCGGAACTTATTGACAAGGAGGTGATAGAAGGAGTTTGTGGAAAAATACCCATCTGTGAAAGTGCGCAGGGAATTCATAAAGGGGAAAAAATTGGGAATGGTGCTCACGGGATATCTAGGAAGAGGAAGGTGGGTCTACTTCGATTCTTCCAATGTTGATTTTAATGGCGACCCAGGCCCTCATTGCTAAGTGGAACACTTAGATTCGATTGTTATGATTGATCCATATGAGTTTGCGGTAAGGTGGGAGCTATGGAATTCGTCTGAGAAGAATTTAGGAATGAATTACGGAACCGCGTTGTAGTGAAAACCCTCGACCTTGATGGGAAGCCGAGGTCGTAAAGAATGAAACTGGCGAAGTTAATTTTCTTGGTGATCTCCTCCATCCAAGTTTGGTTAAATTAATTGGTTATTGCATTGAGGATGATCAAAGGCTTCTTGTTTATGAGTTTATGCCTCGTGGAAGCTTGGAGAATCACCTTTTCAGAAGGGCCCTGCCTCTTGGTCCATCAAAAATGAAAATTGCGCTTGGTGCTGCAAAGGGTCTTGCATTTCTTCATGAGAGCTTCGCGTGGGTACCAGATTTAAGGAGTTTAGACAAACTCCTTGAGGTAGGGGTTCTCCTCTTGAGTTTGTCATTTAAGTACTTTTTCGATGTTTGAGGCCGAATGAGGCCATGAGGACCGTCGATCGATCCTGAAAGCAGGACGGGTGTTGGAAATTTTTTTAGAAATTGTTTACTGCCCGTGACTGCTCCACGGTTGTTTTGGGTTGATTTAATTGTGCTTTTGTGATAAATCATGCTTTGATTGAAATTGGGCCATAAATGGCCGTGAAACCCGGGTTCACTAAGTGAACCGATGTTTTGTGATTTTTCGGGAATAGTAAACGTGGGTTTCACTATTCCCGAAATAGTGTTCTCAAAATATATTTTTGTGAAAATATGTGTTTGGCCGAGTGATTTAAATTAAATTGCTCGTGTTTGATCGTGCGTGGTAATTTTGATGTTTGAAATGATAATTACGTAGCGTGATTGTGTGATTGGATATTATGTGAATATGTGCATGTTTACGTATTTGCGTATGATTAGGCTTGTATTGGAAATGGCATTACATGCATTCCATATGCCTTGGAACATCCCAGGGTATAGGAGTTGGTGCATGAGGCGAGTCTAGTGAAAATGGTTCGGGTGTTATTAAAAATAGTAATTATCGGAGGGTAGTCAAATTAAAAATATCGGTCGTCGGGCGATTGATATTCATTCGGAGGATAGTCCCTGAAACAAATTAAATATATCAATCGTCGGACGTGATTGATATTCATCGGAGGGGTAGTCAACGGAAACAAAATAATATATCGATCGTCGGATGGCCGATTGATATATACATCGGAGGGTTGTCCCGCGAACAAACAAAATAATGGTACCATGCGCGAGGCACAGAGCGGGAGTGTGATGGAAATCGAGTGAGGGCTCGGGATCACGAGGATTAGTCATGTAGACATTCAAGTAGGATCATCTGATTGCTTGAATGTGTGTTTATTCTTGGAACATTACCTTTGCGCTTAGGTGGAGTAGCCCGCTTAGGGCGATTCCACTGCGAGCGTGCTTCATGTCGAGGGATATTATTTTCTGGTCTGAGTGTGCGAGGGGGGGACGGCTCGTCCTGAAGTTGAGTTAGAAGAAAGCCGGGTTGTGGAGCTTTGGTTTATGTTGTATACGTGTATTGGAAACTTAATTTTTAGTATATGTATTGTGTAGGTAAAAAATATTTGAACTCTTGTAACTGTGGATATAGTTGGATTCATAGTGGGTATGTATGATGGAAGTATTGTTTATGGGCCCAGTGGTGGTTTTACTCTTGTTGGGATTATATTATTGTTTGGAATAGTATATCGAGGTTTTTGTATTTAGGTGGAAGCTCCCATTTTCAAGGAGACTGCCCAGATTTTCGTGAAAAAATGTCGAATTACTTGACGTTAAATGTCACGTGAAGTTGTGAATTGGTATTGATTTTTGAGTTTGGGGCGTCATGAGCATGCATTACGCCATGAATGAAACCATTTCAAACAAAAGGTATTTGTTTTTAGGTGAAAGCGACCCTCGATATAAATAACCGATAATCTATTTTGTGGACAACCCTCAGATGTATATCAATTAGGCGAACTCAAACGATTGATAATATGTAAATAATCCTCAAGTGTGTGTCAATTTGGATGAGGCTGGCATTGATATTATAGACAACCCTTAAATCTTGTGGTGGACACTCCAGATATAATATTGTTTGTCAACCTTGCAGCAATTCTCTTAAAGAAACCAAAACCATGCGCTCCTTTCATGTTGTTACGAGTGCAGTGCATATGAAATACAATAAAGTATTTCATTTCATAACCGTCGACTCATTTGGGCGTTTGTCCTGTCGCAGGCCACTAATCAACTCTTCTCTTGGTGACTGATCCCTGGCAAATAATACTCCACGACACACCATCGAACACCTAACACAATGTCTATCTCAACTATGCACTCCACACCCATTTTATCACGATGTTTTTGTCGTATAATCTGATATACCATTGCTATTCATACCATGCTATATATAATAGAGAACTGTATTGCCTCCTTATCTATACATAATTTATCCTTGCATCATTTGGACATTCTTACCTCATTAAGGTTCTGGAAATTCCAAATCAAAGCATACTGAATTCAAGCATACACTGAACAATCCTGAGTCACTTTCCACCAGGTATTGTTTGCAAATCTGGGCGCAGTAGTGGCTGATTTACGATCACGACCAGCCTCCAGCAAACCCATGCCAACAGCCTCGATATGTACAACTGTGTGTCGTTCTGCCATCACCTGATGACACAGTGCATTATTGCTTTAGGTAATATATATTTAAAGTGGTTTAATAACCTTCTTGAACTATAATTATCTCAGACCCGATCCAATACATTTTTATGAGGTATTGATGTATGGTCAGTGTGTTCATTTCATTCCATTAATATATGGACCATAATAACGGTCAACATAATCGTTGGGGCAGTTTTGGCTTACCTTGGGTAAACTCCACACCCCATCACAAGATCTCTGCGGAACTCATAGTGGTGTGGGGTTCTGCAGAGCATCCCTGAAATATTGCTGAGTTGACGGGTTATCAACGGACCTGGGTTTGAGGCACTACAAATTGTAACTCCAAAACACGTTTTCAAACCTAACGAGTCTCGCCTTTGTGTGGAAAACATAAGCTTGAAGCTTCCAAAATGCGGTTGTCCTAACTTTGTGCCAAAAAATAATTATTATATTTATCTATTTTATATAAATTAAAATATAACCTATAAAATTAATAATTAAAATATAGATTGATTGTTATTGTTTGTTTTAAATGTCTTGATTATTCGAATTAAATATACCTTGAACCTTTTTCCTTATTTCCAAAGAAATTGAGACATAGAAAGAATGTATGACCCTTAGATATTTTATTTAAATAGCTCTTATCCTTGTTTTTCTGGGAATCAAACCTAGAAAGGAAAGTATGCTCTCTAGTTTTTCCTCAGAAATTTTTTATCATTATTTTCAAGAGAGAATCTATATAAACCCAGAATAATTTTTCTTATTTTTATCCATATTCATGAAATTGAACAAGGAAGAAAATATCTCTACCATTCCATAAATTCTAAATTTTTTATCATTATTCCAAAGGGTGAACGGAAGAAGAGTATACGCGCCGTCACCATGTGATCAAATCCCCCATGACTAATGGTTCCAATGCTTGATAAGTCTCCATTTAGTCCCACAACACACTTTCTAGTTAGATAAAAAAAAAAAAATCATGGATCCCATGTCATTCACACAATTTTTCTAGACTTCATGTGCAAATCGTTTGAAATTTGAAGAACAATCAGTGTGATGGGAAGATCACGAGACACCACATTCGATATAGAAAAGGCCCGGTCAGTTTGCATGGAGTTGATTTTATGTATGTTGGAGAGCTTAACCCAAATACAGGGAAGCCAGTGGACTCTTATCCGGCCAGAAAGCTTCATTTATTATTCAAACAAACCATGTATGTTAATACTATCTAATTCCTTGGCATAAGGGCATAAAATGAAGAAAAAAGTTGGGTGTGAAGCAATCTATGCTTGTTCTTAGATCTATTCGCACCTGAGCTTTTATTTTACTGAAGCTAAGGGTAGCTAGCTGTGCCATGCATGATTTATTTGAATAATGAAGCAAAGTTTCTTACACAAACACAAACGACTCCATTGCTTCCACTATATTGGCAAGCCTTCAATACTAATCAAACCACGCTATAACCCAGCTGACGCGCAAGCGTGAGAAGTGATATACAGATCTGCTGCATCATTAATAGATTGTTCTTTAACTCGCCAGTAATAATGTAATACGAAGTCTCAGAAGTAAAGGGAATGAATACGATTAATTTTTATCTAACTTCAGAAGTAAAAGCTACATTCATAGAATAGCCAGGGATTTCATTAACCCTTCGAAAAAAACCAAAGGAAGGCTATTTGCCTGCAGGATTTAGGTGGTATCTACTTTTCTTTAAACAGATAAGCGGATCGGCCTAGCCAATTTCAAGCCCAGCCATTAGGCTCTGGTGGAATGGGGTACAGGTGTGAAATGACTTCAGTCGGTTGACAACCCCTCGCTTAGGAATTTTAAATCCGGCGTCGGATGTATCATAGTGGTGATCCGATATGGGACTCCGTTTTCTTTATATTTTTCTTATAGATAACCACAACTTATATTATTATACAAGTGTTTGATATCTTGACTCTTTTAGGCAAAATATATCAAAACAGGCAGTTGTCTATGTATTTTAAAAACATAGTGTTCAAGTCCACAACCCGTGTAAGACCCCGGAAAATCCAGATTTCCTAAGGAAGGGTAAAATGGTAATTTATGTCAAAATCCGCAATTTTTTTAGATTTCGGATGACGAAACGGACTTCAGATTGGAATCGTCTCATGAAATCTATTTCACCCGTGAATTTCGTCGGTCGAGATAGTTGGGTTTAGCGTTTTTCGAGGCACGTAGAGGAGTGCGGGACACTTGGCACTTAATGAGTGACCCAAGAGGCGCCACGTGTCAAGCTATGGGAGAGTCAAACATTGAGCTCAAGTGGAGCTCACATGTGACACATGGCATCATGCCATTGAGTGGGAATCTAAGTTAGATGGATAAGTGGATAGGGTAATCTAAGGTGTCCAATGAGAAATGGACATGTGGCAAAGAGAGGACAAGTCTCTTGTCCCAATCTTGACCAAGTGGATTGGGAAAGGTAGAGAGAGGAGGAAAAAGAGAGAGCAAACGGAAGAGAGAGGAAAAGTGTGGGATTTTAGAGAGAGAAGCTCTATCTTCTCTCTAAAATTCATGACGATCGGACCGTCGGCTTCCGACGAGGCAAGAGGCAAAGTTGCTCCCCACGGCAAAGACTACACGTGGGTACCAGTTTTGGGGAGTTTAGACAAACTCCGAAAAGGTAGGGGTTTTTCTCCTACTTGTTTTACTTTTTGCTTAAGGGTCATGTAATGGATGGGGATTTGTTGAGGCTGGATGCATTTGTGACCGGTTCCAGATTTGGACGAGTGAATAAATCCTTGGTGTGGTTTGGACGATCCACGAATTTATTTGTGATTTATTATGATGTGTGTGTTATTGCCGCCCAGGTGAATAACATGTTGATTGTGAAAGTGTGGCTTGTTCAGGAGCCCGACGGCCGGATTATTGCCTTAGCCCATGAGCTAAGTTTATGTTATGATTATAAATTTGAATAACATGATGTATGGGATTTAAATTGTTAATATATGCCAGGTGATATATTAGCATGTGTTATACGTTTAATTGTGCCATTTGCATTCTTGACTTAGGTGGGGAATGCTTAGTAGGGAAATTCATCATCTTGGGAACTTTCTTCCGTACAGTTGTGGGGACCATTTTTCGAATACCCAGAGGCATTGGGGATGGGACGCATCCCGGGTTTTAAGAAGAAACGGCTAGATGGCCCTCTCTTGTATTTTGTAAAATTATGGGCATAAGACCCAGTTTTGTATAAATTATGTCGAAAACGGTGTAAATAAATCCTCATTTTGCAAAATATTATAGTTTTTTTATAGTGGATTATGAGCCAAGAGGCATTTATAATAGTCGGGTATGGGTCTCGTGATATGGGACAAATAGATGTTCAGCGGGTTGTGGGTAGTCGACGGACACCGAGTTTGGGGCGTGTCACGGCAGTATCGGAGCTAAGGTAACGTTGCATGGGGGCTCGATGGGTGTAGAGTTAGGTATACGAGATACCTAGGATTTTGTGGGCAGAGGATAGATCATACATCAGTGTGCATTTTTGTGAATTAAATGTGATGTGTGATGGTGTATAACATGTTGTTGTATGAATTGTGTGGATTTGTATGCTTGGTGAATAGCATAGGGAGAATGTTGAACACTAGGGCCGAGAAAATATAAACCTTAGGTGTTCCAGAATTTATGGGCATAATGGTCCAGAAATAAACAAGAAATAAACGAAAATAAAATAAAATCTGAACAGTAGCTCCAATTTTTTAACCTGAACATAATGGGTTTTGTGGAATGTTAGAAAATTATTCCAGTTTTTGCACAAGGGAAAGAATTGTAACTAAATTCTAGAAATTTAGAAGTGGGTAAAAAGCTTGTGTTCAAGCTCTCTTGTCTTTAGGAGTAGCGAGAAGAATGCGGAGGATATGAAAAATCGTTGTGGGTTAGGACACATTGAGTCGTGACATGGATTGAGGTCAAGGCACAGTTTGAATGGACGTGGGGTAGCGACCGAGGAAGTGGCGTCGCGACTGGTGCGTCTGGCAGGTCTTAGGATGGGCTGACAGGATTTTGGCGATTAGGAGTTGATGTGTGACATCATTTGAGAATCTGACATAGGTGGTAGCAAGGGTGAGGTCGCGACACCGTTTAGGCGTCGCGGCCTTAACGGAGATGGGGGTGAGACGGCGAGGGGCTTGATGTGCGACATCATCGTGAGGAATCGGCGACATGGGTGGCGATGGGACGGAAGCAATCATCGCGGCATCGTGCGGTCGCGACATGGTGGCAGTGGTTGACTGGAAGCGATCTTCGGCGACATCATTTTGATGTCGCTGACGTGGGCAGCGATTGTGGGTAAAGGACGATTATCGCGACCCGCACGGAGGTCGTGACTGGATTGGCTTTAAGTGGTGTCGGCGACCGATTTGATCGCCGTGACAGCGGGCTAGCTTCGAGGAGGGTAAGGCTTGGAATCGATGTCGCGACCTGTGGCACAGCTGGGCAGGAAGGGGTCGACATGCGCCCCCCGAGACCTGGGCGCTATCTTGCCTTGTTTGTGCGCGGCGCGCGACCTGCTTGTGTTGTCTGCGCCACGACACAGAGCGTTGTGCGCGCAGCGCGCCTGTGACCTTACAGCGTAGTGTGCGCGCGACACAGGTTCACAGGTGTATACTGTGCAAACCAGTTTGATTCAATACCTTTGTTTAGGGTTATTGTTTGGACCTTTGTTCATGGACCTTTGACATTCTTAGGGTAAAAAAAAAAAAAAAAAAAGAGTATAAAAATTTAAATTTTTTTTTTCTTGTGGGTGATTTAATATATGAAATAATTGTATTGCAATTACTATAAGTGCATCGACGAGGTATGTGAAATTTTTTTTTTTTTCGGTGTGTGAATAGTGTCTCGAAGGCACGTTTTCGCCTTAGAACATATTATCGAAATTAATTGCCTTGACATGGTGTATGAAAAATTTTATTTTTCATGTGCGTGAATAGTGTCTCGGGGCTGTATTTACACCCTTTGAGATACGTTATTACTGTTGCATGTTTTTTTTTAATTGCGTAATTTTGTGTTTCAAATTGATTAAAGGACATAACATGGTATAGTGTATGAGGATTATGATTATCACGAGTTGTGCATGGGAATTATATGCATGGTATAATGCGTCATAGGAAAAGGAGAATGCTAAGGTTAGGAACTATAACCTTAGGGAAATGGATACTGAAATGAAAATTGAATGAATCTTGTTGTCATTGACTTGTGTAGATGGCTAGTAGAGGACAAGGACGTAGAGGACGTCCACGGGGCACTGGTTAGACACCACCGACATTTGACCAGCCGCCCGTATTTGATCAGCATGCCTTTGCTGAAATTTGTAGGTATTGCGGCTCTTCTTGCGCAGGCTAGGCGTGCGGTAGTCAGGAAGGTCCTAGTAACCTCCAGAGGTTTAGGGCACATCATCCTCCTACATTCATAGGGGGAGGAGATCCGATGGTAGCGGACCATTGGTTTATGCAGATTGAGAACATATTGGAGGCTATGGAGATCACCTCCGATACGGCCAGGATCAGGTTAGCTGCATTCCAGCTAGAGGGCGAGGCCCAGGTATGGTGGAGATGGGCGAGGGCTTCTAAAGACTTAGAGGCTATGACATGGGCGAGTTCGAGGAGCTGTATGGGTAAAGTATTTTCCAGCTGCGAGACATGCCAAAGCTCGAGGAGTTCTAAAGCTGTGAAGCGAGGGAGTGATGACAGCAGTGGACTCGTGGGTACAGATTCACGAGGAGTTAGCGGACGTATTTGCGTGGCCGCGGACATGGCCCAGTGTTCGATGGGTCGAGAGATGGATTTGAAGTTGTCCATTCGGGGTAGGATAGGACTTGCCTCACGGGACATGGTTTCCATGGTTGGAGACGGCCTGACCACCATGAGAGATCGAGGATGCTCGGGCACTTTCGGGATCTGGGTGTTAGTAACAAGAAGGAGGATCGGCCTTCTTCTAGTTAGGGAAGAGGCCGAAGACTTATGCTTCACCGCGGAGTTTGAGGACGGGACGGGATTGGCGGTTAGTCGGTAGAATTTGGTGATATGTTATTTAATGACAACCTGAACATGTGAGACGGGATTGTCCTCAGAGACAGAGATCCCAGGGTTATGGGACAGCACAGTCCCAGTTAACTATAGAACAGGAGAGTGTACAGTTCATTCCTCCCCGCATGCAGTGCGGAGTTAGAGGAACCGAGTTTCAATTTCGAGTGCTATCGAGCACAGCCGGTAGCTCAAATGGGACGGAGGAGCGGAGGTGGGTCGAGGTCAGTGCGGGACTCACGAGGGCGAGGGGCTTTTAGTCAGGCGAGGCGGACTATGTTATTTACGTCGCCCGGCTGGGCATATGGGGCGGATTGTCTGAGGAGATAGAGCCTCATGAAAGTGGGAGAATTTGAGCATCTGGGGGCGGTCGGATATGTTGAGTACGTTTCTACTCTTGCACTTGTTAACTAGAGTAGTGTTTCAATTAGAATCATCATATTCATAAATTGTTGCATCTTGTGGGATAGTGTGACGCCCCAATCCCGGGGTGTCCGTTGACAACCCGTCAACCCGCGGAAATCTACATGTCTCATGTCATGAGGCACGTACATGTGCAAAAATGGCCACTTGGGCCTACATCCCTCTCATAAAAATGTACATTTATACAAAAATGATTTATTACAATTGTATTTAATTACAATTTATACAAAACTAGTCTCTTGCCGGAATTTTACAAAATAAGGCTGACATGGCCATTTCTTCATCTACAAAGCTCGGATCGTCCGTCCCCCAGCGCCTCTTAGGTACCTAAAAAATAGTCCACGGCCCGGGGTGAGCAAAGCCCGGTGAAATTGGAATTTCCCTACTTAGGTTACTCCTTTAAGTGCAATGCAATGGCACACAACATTCAACACTTACATGCTAATATATCACTCATATATTAACAAAATTAATTCCACACATCATGTTATTCAGTTTATAATAATAACATAAACTTAGCTCACATGGGCTAAGGCACAATCCGGCAGTCCATCTTGGAACCGCCCACATCATCACACAAACATGTTATTTTCTCATGGCAATAACACAACACCACACGATTCAAGCAAATCACACAAGCGATGTGAATTTGTCCAAAACACACCAATGATTTATTCGCGGTCAGATCTTTGGGCCAGAAATCGCGTGCGTCAGTATGGCAATGAATCCCTTTAAATTCTGAGGTAGCCAAGTAAAAGTAAAGCAAGTAGGAGAAAAACCACACCTTCCGGTTGTCGAGCTCACCCAAAATCGGTACTCGCGCAAGTAGCCTCGACGTGTAGACCCGACTTGCCTCTTTGTATTTGAAGCGGTAAATAGTCAGATCGTCGAGTAGATCTTAGAAGAAGCTAGGACTTTCTCTCTCACAAAACCCTATCTCGTAGAAACGCGTCAAACTATTGTCAAAGAGAAGAAAATGAAAGTGGAAGATGATATGTATATAAAATCTAAGTTGCCACTCATTAGTTGACTTTCTCTGACCGGCTTTACATGTGTGGAACGATGTAGTATGGATCTCTTGGTGCCATGTGTCCTCAGCGAGGAACATCTGAATGGTTGGCATTTGGTCTCACTCGCATGGCGACCTACAATCATAATGACTTGGCGTCACTACGCTTCTTGGTGTGTCATCAGGCCTCCGCTGAAGCGTGGGAGTCAGGCCACCACCTCGGAATCAATGGTCGACGTAGTATTTCAGATTTATGACGATTCTGACGGTGGGTCCAGTTTGTCATCCAGAGATCTAGAAAAGGTCGGGATCACGGGTAAAAATTAATTTAACGCCGGCAGAAATGCGGATTTTAGGGGTCTCCGCAGATGAAAACGGGCTTAGAGGTTGGAACTGAAGAAGCCGGATGTGGATATTCTTCCACTACAGGAGGTAGGGTGAGGTTGGCCAGGATGGAGTGCAGTTGCGTTCATGTGCACGGTAACATCGCGTCGAGTCGGGAGTGGGTGCAGTGGTATGGTTGTCAGTAGAGGCTCTTGGTGAGTGTGGGTTGAGTTGTCTTTGGGACTCGATCAGTAAACTCGAGGAGTTCGAATCGAGAAATGAAGGTCGTTAAGGTGTGTTGGCGAAGCGAGAAAGGAAATTTATTAATTCCCTAAGGTTAGAAACTGAGTTGAGGGTGTAAGGGCCGGAGAGGTATCTAGAATTTACGTGAGGTGTAAGAGGCCCAGAAATCACTTGAATTTGTGTGGGTGTAAGAGACCCGGGGAGATGTCCTAAATTTCTTAGTGCGTGTAAGGGCCGGGAGATGTCAGAAATTTACGTGGGTTTAAGAGGCCAGGAGGTATCCAGATTTACGCGAGGTGTAAGAACACAGGGAGATGTCTAGAGATTTAAATTGGTGTAAGGGCCCGGGGAGATGTCGAAAATTTACGTGTGAGTGTAAGAGACCGGGAAGCATCTGAATTTGAGTGGGTGTAAGGGCAGGGGATGTCACGAATTTTTGTGAGGGTGTAAGGGCAGGGAAAATTGTCGAATTTTTGTGTGTGGAGTGTAAGAGACTCGGGGAGGCGATCCTGATTTCGTGTGGGTGTAAGAGACACAGGAGATGTCCCAATTTACGTGGGTGTAAGAGACTGGGAGCGATCCGAGATTTACGAGGGTGTAAGGGCAGGGAGGTATCTTTGATTTGCGCGGGGGTGCTTAAGGGACCAGGGAGATATCACAGTTTGAGGGTGTAAGGGCAGGGAGATGTCACGGGAATTTACGTGTTGGTGTAAGGGCAGTGGAGAAATCAGAAATTTACGTGTGGATATAAGAAATTTGGAAGTGTAAAGTAGAAAGTTTTGTTAGAAAACTCTGGACATAGTTTATCATGGACTGAGTTAGTAATAAGGCCGGGCTGAGCCAGACCTCGATACCAGTTATCACCCAGGACTTAGAGTTGAGTGATAGGAGGTCGGGAGAGACTCGAGATGAGGCCTACGGATATGGTTATCGCACAGGGCTTTGGAGTTAGTGCTAGGAGTCGGACTCGAGATGGGGGCATCTGGATGTAGTTTATCTTTGGGACTTAGAGTTTAGTGATGGGGTCGGGAGGCTGGGGATAAGGACATCTGGGATATGGTTATCACCCCGGACTTGGAGTTGGTGTTAGGGTCGGAGAGACTCGAGATGAGGACATACGGATACGGGTATCACCCAGACTTAGAGTTGAGTGATAGGAGTCGGGAGGGACTCGAGATGAGGACACACGGATGTGGTTATCACATAGACTTAGGGTTGAGTGATAGGAGTCGAGTGACTCGAAAGGATTTGGATGTGGAAATTTCATTTGGGTGATGGTGAACCGACAAGGGCTCTCGGTGGATGGATGTCATTCAGGACATGGATTAGGTTGACGGTCCATTGGATTGTCAGTGATTGTGACCATTAGGAAGGTCATCGTGTACACACCAAGCAGGAATTGGGTTGTGTAGGGTTACATATGCACGTGGTTGGATGCGTATGTGTGTGGAATTCGAGGAGCGAATTCTTTTAAGGGAATGTGAGACCTCGGAAAATCCAGATTTCCTAAGGAAGGGTAAAATGGTAATTTCGATCAAAATCCGGAATTTTTCTAGATCTCGGATGATGAAATGGACTTCATCGTTGGAATCGTCTCGCGAATCCCCGTCTGGCGTTGAATTTCGTCGGTCGAGATAGTTTGAGTTTCACGTTTTTCGAGCAGCATTAGAGGGTGCGGGACAGCGCTATGGTGACCGAGGAGGGTGCGTGTCAAGGTATGGGAGGAGTCGACGTTGAGGTACAGTGAATCTCGCGTGTGACCTGTGGCATCATGCCATTGAGTGGGAATCCGAGTTAGATGGATAAGTGGATAGAATGTCTAGGTGTTCGATGAAAGGGGCGTGTAGGCGAAGGAGGAATGATCACTTGTCGATCTTGACAGTGGATTGGGAGAGGTAGAGAGGAGGAAAAGAGAGGAAATGACGGAAGGAAAAGTGTTGGATTTTAGAAAGAAGGAACCTATCTTCTCTCTACAAATTCATGAGGAATCGGGCTAGTCGGCCCCGACGAGAGCGAAGCGAGGATTCTTCATGTGGCTTGCACGTGGGTACCGGTTTGGGGAGTTTAGGCCCGGATTTCACGGAGTAGGGGTTTTCTCCTCTTTGTTTTGCCTGGCAAGGGTCGTGATATGTGGATGAGGATTTGTTGAGGCTTGGATGGTGTGAACACAATTCAGAAAGATTTGGGCCAGAGTGAATAAATCCCGCCAATTGTGGTTTGGGCAGTCCACTTGATTTGTTTGTGTGATTGTGATGTGTGTTGTTCTTGCATTGGGTGAATAACATGTTGATTGTGAAAGTGTGGCGCGATACAGGCCGACGCGGATTGTCTGTAAGCGTGTGAAATTTAAGTTTATGTTATGATTATAAAAATGAATAACATGATGTATAGGTTCATTGTTAATATATGCATAGGTGATATATTAGCATGTGTTGTACGTTTGGTGTCTTAGGCATTCCATTTACTGCTTAGGTGGGAGATAACCCAGTAGGGAAATTCCACTCTTTTGGGAGCTTTCTTCCGCGTTATTAGACCAGATTTTTAAGTCTGAAAATGGCATTGGGGATGGGACGCATCCAGGGACTAGGCGAAGAAGTACGAGATGGCCCTCTCTTGTATTTTGTAAAATTATGGGCGTAAAGGCGGGTTTGTATAAATTATGTCAAGGAATGATTGTAAATAAATCTCTTTTGTATACAATATTGGTTTTTATGAGTATTGGATTATGGCGAAGCGTTTATCTTTCGGGTATGGGTCTCAAGTGATATGAGATAAATATAAGATGTTCAGCGGGTTGTGTGGTGGTCAGCGGACACGGGTTGGGCGTCCTGGCACGACCCTCTCTTTATCTTTCGGCTCGAAGGGCGTCGTCGCCGTGCACGGCGTGATCCACGGCGAAGTGGCTTGATGCCTATTAGATATATCTCTGATCATTTCCTCCTCACCTAAGTGCACGTCTGATCTCCGATTCATATCATCGCTTTTTGAATGTTTACATATCAATAATAATATCGACCAATCATGACCCGATCAGAGTCTCGCTGA
Source organism: Tetrastigma voinierianum (assembly GCA_016808115.1). Classification (NCBI taxonomy): domain Eukaryota; kingdom Viridiplantae; phylum Streptophyta; class Magnoliopsida; order Vitales; family Vitaceae; genus Tetrastigma; species Tetrastigma voinierianum. Next base: position 324,609 of record JAEQBH010000097.1, on the reverse strand, counting down.
TTCCCTTACATGCATATCGCCAAGTGTGAAAAGCGGAGTCATAGGCGTTCCATCCAGCGACCCTTTTTCCAAAACAAAGTCTTTTTTGTTTTATTTTTCTGATAGACGATCCTACGAGACGCATAGTGTAAACGATTTAGTCGATGCTGGTCAACCTACGAGAAATGCATGGACACCTCCGTGTACTTTGAGTGAATCTCAGAAATCGCTATTAGACGTCTTTGATAAGTACTTTGGTCGATCTCAGGAAATGCGTGGATGATCTCGAAAAATCATTTGCATTCTTGATGTACCATGAGCCCCGAACGGGGTTGATCCCATTTCAAACACTAACACGTATCATGTGATGCCCGAAATGCATAAATACGATGCAAGTGTCATTGCATGTCATTTCATGCTACATGTCTGACTGCGTGCACATGCGACATATAAATCACATTACATGTCAAGTGTCATGGATAAATTATAATTATTTTCCATTTTATCCACGTATATCCACATAATTTCACACGTTAACATATTATTCAATTTACAATAATAACACACCTTAGTCATTCCGGAGCCGTAAATCAGAAGGCCATACTTGGCCTCGGAAAAATCTGAGCGTGGTCAGGAAATTAGAACTTTTATAAATATCATGTAAAATTAAACGAAATTTTCACCTTTCCGAGCCATCGTAACCAGGAGCATTTTGGAGTGCAACGGATTCAGAAAGCGAGTTCGGAAACTAGAGTAGGTGTGTCACGCCAGAGCCACCACTAAGGGGCATGGTAATCAGTTGCACCCTCGAGCCTTGAGCAGGGTTTGAAGTGTGAAGCAGCGCTAACCTTCTTTGTAATTGGATTTTGTCAATTACGAGCACTTTTCGAGTAAATCACGCAACCTTCAGATTCATAAGTTCTCTGAATTCAAAATTTTATGCGAATAAAAATTGCTTCTAAATATTCAAATCTCAATTATGCATGTCATATAAAATTTATTCGAATATAGCAAATATCGGGATCTCCCGAATCCGACTTTGTATCTTAATATAAAGAATTTAATACTATCATCAGTGACTTTCTCAGTGCTTTGAAAACTGACATTTCACGTAAACATGAACTTATTGGACGTTCAACATGATCCAACATAAAGTTCTAATCAAATCCTAGCTGATGACGAATCCGACTGGCAAATCGCTCTTGGCGGAAACTAAAAGTACTTTTTGAAAATATGTCAACGAATGGGATTGAACTTAAAAGTTCAATAAGAAACACTATCTTTATGCTGACCATTACCAAATAATACGAGTTTTAACACACTTGACCAAAGTTTGATAGAGGATTTGGATGATTTGACAAGTTTGATAAGGATTTGACCAAGTTAGACCAAGTTTGACTTTTTTGAGGAGAAATAGTTTTAGGTTAACTAAAGTACCGCCGTGAGCCTCGTCGATCAGAGTTCATAGACGGGGCGAAGCGTCCTGTCAGGCTACGGATAAAAGTTATATAGCAATCGAGGAAGTTTAATTATTTGGCGGCTTTATCAATGTCGAGTTAAATGCGAGGGTTTTTGCGAAATGACCCTAGACCCTATATAAACTGCTTGTGATGCAGTAAGAAACCACAGCCCCCAAAACAGCTCTTGAGCCCCAAGCCACAGGAGAAAGCTCTGGCAGGGAACACCATTTTAGTAGGAATTAGCTGCGCGCCATGGAAGATCGAACGGAGCGGGCACCTCGACGACCCACAAACTGCGTGCCGAACCATGAGTGCGCCCGCGCGGAACGATCTGCGGCCGTAAAATTTCACGTCGGCCGCCGCCGGACGGCGGGATCTGGCCGCGAACCGACAATGTTTGCCGCAATTTTATCCGCAGTTTTGTGATTTTGGCCATTTTTCGTCACGAGGCCACCCGTAGCTAACTCCACCATTTTGGACCCACGAACTCATTTAAAGTGGTCACTTTTGCGAGATTCCTCAGATTGAAGTTGAAACTAAAATTAGTGAAGGTTGAATCGAGTTTTAGGCCACCACATTTGTTGGACCAAGGTAATGGTACTAATGAGTTCTGGTCTCTTGGGCTTTCCGTTTATATGTGGTTTGTACATTTTGGAAGTCGTTTGGTTTAGTTTTAGTTTTAAGGTTGTTTGAATGAGTCTGAGAAGTCGGGTGAAATAGAGTACCCGATTAGTCAAATTTGGTAAAATTGAGAGTTGGATTAGTGAAATTAGGTGTTTAGGAATTATTAAACGGTTCAATTTAGAAATCAGGCTCACCGGATGAAACGCCCCAATTTTGGGTGCAGGGCTATAGATGTATTTGTGTAGTGGACTGTCGGAATCCCGATTAGGATGATTTCTTAGTTCTAAAATTGCTCAAGGCCTTAGGGGCATTCCAATGTCGTTGGTTCAATTATTGGAGTCTAAGTGGTATTTTATTGTTACATATTACGAGGCAGAGGTAGGGAGACGATCTGAGGAGCCAGGCGAGGCATCATGGTGCGTGAGTGAGTACCACTTGTTTCTAGAATGTGTTGGGAATTATTATTATGATATATGTTTCTGGTTAGTTATTTCATATATAACTTATTTGAGTCGGACGGTTGGTTGTGCATAAATGAAAATGTCAGTTTTTATAAAAATAAGTTATCATTTCATGTGAATTTTGTCAACATTTTAAATATTTGGAAGTTTTACAGTGTTCATGGATGTGTGAGTGGTTTATATGTTTTTTAAATGATTTGGGATATGATGGTGATATATATATGGTGATTAAATATTTTACATATATCTTGTTTTTGATCAAATGGTTGGTTGCGTCTGAATGTGATTATCGATCTCGTATAAAAACAAGTTATCATTTCATGTGAGTTTTGTCATCATTTTTTAAATATTTGGAAGTTTCTTTTGAGTTCTGGATGAGTTTGTGGTATTTAGGAATATTTTAGATTACGTGGATTGAGGTTTTAAGCGCTTTGAAAACTCATTGTTTTAGGAAAGAGATTTCGAGGGGTCTTGAGTAATTGCATGATACGATTAATACGTTTGGAAAGTACTTGTGAGTAAAAATCTGAATATATTTTAATTACACGGTCGTGGTCGGATTCACAGAAGCGGTTGGTATGCCACGATGTCAGAAATTTGCTATATATTAATTCCACGGTCGTGAGAACCGGATTACTCACGGTTGGTATGCCACGATGTGAGAGATTTGTTATATATTAATTACGGTCGTGAGGTCGGATTCTGGCTGGTTGGTATGCCACGATGCGTGAGTTTAGTTATATATTATTTCCGCGGTCGTGAGGTCGGATTCTGACCCGGTTGGTATGCCACGATGTCGAGAGATTTGTTATATATTAATTACGGTCGGGAGGTGAGTTCTACAGAAGCCCAGTTGGTATGCCACGAATGTCGATGAGTTTAGTTATATATTATTTCCACGATTAGTGAGGAGTCGAGGTTTTGCAGATGGTATATGATAAGGTACTATGTCACGGTTTTATAAAAGGATAATATGCGATGCATTGTTGAGTGCGATTAAGTATAAGCTTTTCCATATTTATAGTTGTGGTATTTTCATGGTTATTTTTCTGACATGATGGATTCACGTATATTTATGCTCAATTGTATGTTGTAAACGATTAAGGTTTGGATTCTTGAAAATGATGTCGGTTAAATTTTTTAGCATGACTTCATATTGTTGGGCTTTGGAAAGTTGGGTTTTGTGAAACGTTTGCTAAACGGGGAACATTACAAAGAGTGGACGTGAGGTCTTGAGAGAAGGAATTTTCGAAAATAAAAACATTATTTTCCATATAAATTATGCCACTCACTGAGATTCTTTTCTCACGTTTATTGTTTTAATATCTGTTCCCCTAGGTCAGGAGCGGCTCGTAGGGCTACCTACTTGATTCAACAACTAGCTATCTGCGACAATTCTTGATTACTCTATCCCTATATGTCTTTGTTTTGTTGGACTGTTCCCAATCTCATTTTTAACCTAAATTCGCGAAATACTCTTAGAATGCTGTGTCGTGAGCGTTTATAGGTCCTTATCTATATATGGTGCAGGACATATATAATTGGTATTGTGGTCACGCATTTGTTCCACTTCTCTTTTAGGTGGGGTCCCTTTTATTGTGCATTCCACAGGGATTGTCTGATGGAACCTTCATGGATTTCACAAGGGAACCTTGAAGGGAGGTATCGGGTCGGGTCTTGTCGACTTGGTATCGAGGCTCTAGGTTTACAGATTCCTAGGGGTTGTACTTTGTCATGACTCATCCGATGTTTTTGCGCTACCTTCTAACACTTATCATTGGGACTAGTGTTCTTTGATTCCTGGGGACAGTTCTCTTTCCGGATGATGCCCAGAGGTAGACGTAGGTCCCAACAGGCTTCGGTGGAAAGCTCAGGTGCACCTAACTATGAAGGAAATTCTGTCGAGCGCCTGGCTCGATCACTAGAGAGGAGTGAGTTCACTGGTAATACTGTTGATGAGGCTCGCAGACTTGGAGCAGTGGATTATGATGGCGCCACGGAACCCATGGTGGCCTTATCCTGGCTAGGTGACCTGAGAGAAGATTACGGAATGAGGGTATGTAATTATCTGGATGAGGGGCCCAGTCGGGATAAATTTGAGTTCCTACTCGGGAGTAATGCGAGGAAGTGAGCCAAGTGCTAGGAAGGACTAGGCTTGTCCTTTGGAGCCTTCATTCAAGGTACGCAGCACCACCTTTGAGTTTTGCCCCCGGCCTTTGTTGAGACAGAGGTTGGGTTCGAGACACTCGCTCGGGGTGATATAGCGGAGTTTACGAATCTGAGTGTAGGTTCAGAGAGTTACCAGTTTTCTGCCCAAATTTGGTTGCGGATGAAGTCATGTAGAAGGAACACCAAGCGGGTTGGATTTGAGGCGATAGCTTTAAGCCTCTCAGTGGAGTCATCCCACGCGTGTCGGTCGATGAGAGGCAGCGCTCCCAAAGGTGGAGAGACAGGCCCTGATACGCCAGACTAAGCATCGATCATACGATGGACTGTATGCGGGGAGCCCCAGTCAGGGATCATCTAAGAGGGGTAGTTTCAGCTCTAGATCTTCGGGCGGCAGAGGATCCAGTGGGGACAGACGTGGTGCCGACGGTAGCAGGTTTCAGAGAGGTGGACACACACATGGTTCTGGATTTCAATCAGTAAGTAGTGGCAATAGCCATTTTCAGAGATCTGCAGGCCGAAGCAGTTACCGTTCGACTTGTGGCGTTTGCGGCAAGGTTCATGGTGGACCATGCCAATGGAATAATGTATGCTTTCAGTGCGGACAGACAGGACATCTCAGGAGGAATTTGCCTCACATCAAAGAATCAGACGGGCCCAAGTCTCGGGATCGGTTACTCGATCCGTGGTGAGTGGGCGTATGAGATTGAATACGGGGCGAGAGCGGGACCTCGCGGGGTGGTTCCTTTAGCATGGGACCCGATGTAGTACACTGTGTGAGACGGATTGTAGAAGGGCGACCACTGGCCCCAGGCGGGGCTTATCTTATGGCCCGGTCGGGAGGCACGAAGCGACCGGCGTTATGTGAATTGCAATTTCGTGGACTAAATTTTTCTTTAAGGGAGTAGGTGTAACGACGTCACAAAGAATAATACGAGTTTTTATACTTTAGGCTTGGCCAAGTTTGATAAAGTTTGACAGGATTTGACCCGAGTTCGACCAAGTTTGACTTTTGAGGAGAATAGTTTAGGTTAACTAAAGTACCACGCCATTAGGCCTCGTCGTCTGAGTTCATTGTGGCGGGCGTCTAATCAGACTTACCGGATAAAGTTACGGCAATCGAGTTCAATAGTAGCACTTTATCAAGTTACGTACGAGGATTTTTGAGTAATGCTGAGCGCTGTATAAGCGTAGAGCACGTGATGCAGAGTGAACCACAGCTGAAACAGCTCTTGAGCCCCGAAACCACACAGGAGAAAGCTCTCGAGGCGGAGACACCATTTAGGTAGAAATGGCCCGGCTTTGCCTTTGGAAGATCGGAACCGGAGGCACCTCGATGACCCTGAAGCTACGCGCCGGACCATGAGGTGTGTCGCTGGACGATGCGGGACAAATTCACGTCAGCCGTAAGTGGACCTTCATGGAATCTGGCCGCGGGCCCCGGTGGCCCAGGCAGTTTGTCCACTTGGGTTTCGTAATTTAGGCCATTCAGGCCCTTAGGCCACCCGCAGCTCTTTCCACCAGATTTTGGATACGCGAACTCATTTGGTAGTGCTTTTTGAGATTCTCACCAGGTGCCAAGTTATAGCAGCAAAATTGGGTGAAGGTTGAATGTCGAGTTTTAGGCCACCACATTGTTGGACGAGAGTAATGGTACTAATGAGTTCTAGTCTCTTGGGCTTTCCATTTAGTATATGGTTTGTAAATTTTGAATGTCGTTTGGTTAGTTTTCCATTTTTAGGTTGTTAGAGATGATGCAGGGAAGTGGAATTTGAAATAGAGTACGATTAGTCAATTTGGTAAAATTGAAGTTGGATTAGTGAAATTGGGTGTTTTTAGGAATTATTGAGCGTTTCCGATTTTGAAATCCAGCTCACGGATGAAAAGCCCCAATTTTGGGTCTGAACTATAGGGCTGCTTGTATAGTGGACTGTCAGATCCAGATTAGGATGATTCTTAGTTCTAAAAATTACTCTAATGCCTTGGGCGTGCAGCGACCTTGAGGCAGAGGTGCGGTAGGCTGCAGTCGGCAGCGGAGATACAAGTGGATGTCGGGTTGCCGAGAGCCAGCGGAAAATCGGCGGGGAGTCTCCTTTGGCTGGGAGCTCTGCCCCAGTGAACCACTGCGTAGAGCACATCCCCGACGGAGTCCAATATAACCACAATGAAACAAATATGGATAAAGCATTTTGGGCCCATCTTCTGATATCAATAAAAACATATCAAGTATATCCCATAGTTAAGAGTTAATGAATTGCTCTTATCTGACATATGCAAAATTAGAAATTCTAATACATGTGGAAAATCATCGAAGCCACGCTTTGGCTTTCTTAATCCTCAGTCTTTAGAATGACCCTAGTCCCTCAGTGGCTCCACTTTGTGCACAGTAAATAAAAGGGAGGGGGGGTCCCAACGGGGTGAGGCTAGGCTCGATGGGAGAATGGCCTAAATTGAGCTCTACTCACCACTAAGTGTAGTCTGATGTTTGAAGTAAACACACATTCAAGCAAATGCATGATCTCTTGAATGTGCGTGGCCAAAGCTCTAGGATCCAGAGCCCTCACTACTCACTCACACTCGCACAAGCCTCGTATGAGAATATTAGTCTTAATGATGGACAACCCTTCGATGTGTATATATCAGTTGAGTAAAGCTCAGGCCGATTGATATATTATTTATTTGTCAGAGCTACCCTCGGAGTGAATATCAGTTAGGTAAGCTCAGACGATTGATATTTTAGTTTGTGAATTTACGCTCCGATAATTAATGTTTTTAGACAACCCTCCGAACAATTTTCTCTAGACTCGTCTCATGCACTAACTCCTAGCATCCTAGGATGTCCTAGTGCATACGGAATGCATGTATGCCAATTCAATCTGAGTCTAATCATGCAAATATATAACCACGAATATATTCACATAAAAATTAAATCACACAAACATGTTATGTAATTATCATTTCAAACACCAAAAATTAGCTCACTTGGGCTAATGTTCAACCACAAGCAATTCGATTCGAATTACTTAACCAAACACATATTTTCACGAAAATACATTTTTAGAACACTATTCTGGGAATAGTGAAACCCTCGTTTACTATTCCCGGAAATTCACAAACATCGAGTTCATAAATGACAGGATTTCAAACCATTTGATACTATACTCACCAAAGAACCATTTAATACATGAATCAACACATAATTATCCCAAACAGCCCCTACACACGGATTGTACAGAAACGGCCTCTAAAAGTTTCTAAAAAAATTTCCAATAATTCGGTCCCATGTTTTGGGACCAATCAAACGGCCCCTAACGACCTCTTTCGACTCAAACATTCGTAAAACACTTAAAATGAGAATAAAACTGAGTAGGAGAAATCCACCTCTTGGGATTTGGCCAAAACTCACAATCCAGAATCACCAGCGTAGCTTCTTTCTGCGTCGAACGTTTTCCTTCGCCCGAGGCCAGCAGGCGGTTGGATCTTGTGTATCTCACAGAGAGAAGTTTCTCTCTCTAAAGGGTTCTCTCAAGCTTAATATACTGGATCTAAAATGCTCCCGTTTTTAAGCTGGTTTAATGAAGAAGGTCATTGTCGCACATTTCGTCATACAGTGAAACTGTCAAATTCAGAAGCCAAACCTTTATGTCCCTCTTTTACGAATTGATATTGACGTTATCTCGGCGATCCATTTTCATCATTTCTCTACATACACCACTTATGGTACATGAGTATATCTTATATCTTGACTTCGTCGCATCGAGAATTCATTTCTGGCACGGCGATCACGCCGAAAAGCACGTGTCATTTCGTGCATGCGAAATTTGTGAAATTTCTGCGATAGCTTTAGATTTAAGCGAGGCGATTCAGCGGTGAAATCCGTTTTGTCATCGAGATCTAGAAATTAATTACGGATTTTAGCTGAAAATACAATTTTGTTATCAAAATTACGATTTTGCCATATTAAAAATTGGAATTTCTCGAATCTTACATTACTCCCCACTCATGCCCAAAAATTTTGTCGAAATTCAAGACAATTTTAAACACTCACATGCATGTCTGGCGTGCCCTCACCATGCATGAACTAGTCATTTAAATTTTAAAGCGTCTAAACTCACGTGCCTTCATCCACTAGCAAAGAAGGATAAGTGGCGCCATCGTGTCATGCGCTCCGTGAACTCCTCCGCCATAGTGTCTCCATAGTACCTTCACTAGCCTCACGGTCTTGCGTCGCTAAAGCACGATCAAATTATCAACGATACGCACTAGTCCTTATCGAAGGTCGATAAAAATGTCAAACCTCGATGCCGTGCGATCCACGCATGGGTTGGATGCGGTGCGTTGCCGGAGCATGGAGACGTGAAAACGCGCCGTGGGCGCTGACGTCTTTGGGTGTACTTATTTGGCCGTCTGCCAGTGTACCTGCCCTCTGAGTATCTCGAAAGGTCAGTGAAGCTGCGGCGATGGCTTCAGAAAAACTATTGAACCTGACCCTCCTCTTGACATGACGCGAAGACATGATCCTGACCTTGAACTCTAAGGGTCGGCGTGTGCATCTGCATGGCTCTTAATCGGCTGCGGCGTGAGAATTCTTGTCGTATCGACTCACCTTCACCAGGAGGTGTCTCTGTCGAATCGGGGCTGTGATGGAGCTCTCTCACCTCACATCCCGACCTGCTTGGTGAAATCTACCGGCCTCCCATATAATGCCTCGCTTTGGGTGCCATACGCCCAGCCTTGCTTGCGTCAAGCTATTTGTTGTAGGCGAATTCCACTAGGGCAAATCTTCTTCCCAACTACCCTTATGATCCGGAATGCATCACTGCGCATAATCCTCTGTCTGTATGAATCCTCTCGAGGCCCGACCATGCGTACGAGGTGAGCTATTATCACTGAAGCCAAGTCGGTAGTGTGCGTATTCTTTGAAACTCTTCGAGTGCGCGTAAACCTCGAATTTATAGATACTATGAATCTGGGTGCCCCGTAATTTAAGACAAATCTCACGGAATGTCTGGCCGGCGGAGAATCTCAGGCGAAGGTCATCGCACGGCGAAATGTGGAAGCCGTGCGATCGATCACTTATCACCCATCTTTTGGCGTCATGCAGCCTGCTGGCGTGCGTGGAAGTGGGTCACAAAGTCCGTCGTGGCGTGCTCCCACTTCCGCTCTCGGCCACCCCGCCTCGATGGCATTTGATGCTTCTGGCAGCTAAGTGCTCGACGCTTGTCTGGCGACATGGCGAGACATCGTCGAAGCGAGAAGTCCCGCTACGTGTCTCTTCGTCCGGCTCAGTATCTGCGTGAAGATCACGGTACATCTTCGTGCCACTGGATGTCTGAAGCGAGCCTTGATGAAACTCTCTGAGAATCTCCTCTCTTAAATTGATCGAGCTGGGAACCTTTGCGCGCCATATCGAGAGAAATTTACCATCGCGTGAGCAGTGCAACCCTCGTCACGCCGTACTGGTAGTACTGCATTACTGATGGACCGGCTATCTCTGCGTCCTGCGCTGGGGACTCGATCACTCTGCTCAGCGAGAGAAGGTGTAGCCACTAAACTCCCGAAAAAGTGACCTTGAGTGCGCTCGCATCGCTGTGGCCGGCTGTTCCCACGGAGTCTCGAGCATCGCCACTCCCGAAAAGCTATCTTGCGAGCTCCTCGTGACTTGAGCTAAGTGCATCCCGGCCACCACATTTGCCTTACCGGATGGTAATGCAAAGTGATCATAATCCTCCGGGAACTCCATCCATGTTGCCTCATATTGAGGAGTCCGTATGAAAATATACTTAGGACTTTTATGAGTGCGAGTACACCTCGAACTCCTCGTAGTATAAGTAGTGGCGCGGATCTTCAGGCGAAGACTACGGCGCGCTCATTGTCATGTGTGGGAATTGATGCACTCGTGATTCTTGGTGACGAGGCCATAAGCCCTCACCTCACGGGCTGCATCAAAGCAGCATCCCGTCCAGGCCCTCGGGGCATCCGTGATACAACTGTGTATCCACTGTCCTGTGAAACTATCGAGATGGGGTACGAAGTAAGTCTCTTCAACTCACGGAATGCCTCCTCGCGCCAGTCATCCCGATCAAACTTGACCTCCTTCCCGGTCAGCCTAGTCATGAGTCTTTGCTTGATATTTGGAGAAATCCTCGATGAATCTCACCTGTAATGCGGCCCGATCGAGAAACTACGTATCTCGAAGGCCGACTTCGGCCTCTCCCGACTCATGCTTTGCTCGACCTTCTGCGGGTCGGCGACACTCACGATGCGACACCACGTGTCGGAAATCTCACCTCGATAAGCGAACTCGCACTTGCGAAGACTTGGCGTACGGCTGATGGTCTCTCGACAAGCGCAAAAGCGATCCTCGAAGTGATACTCATGCTCCCTGCGAGATGGGAATGCGTCAGATGTCATCACGAAGACTCGACGAATTGATCTAGATAGGGCTGGAATACCCTATGCATGAGATCCGTAGATCTGGTGGCGCATTTGTCAATTCGAAGGGGCATCATAGTAAACTCATAGTGCCCACATGCTTGGCGTCTGTATTTGTCTTAGGAATATCAATATCCACCAACCCTCGGTAGTGGTAACCGGTCACGAAGGTGCACCTTGGAGGTAGACTCGCTCTCTGTGATCAAAATGAAATCATCAATCCTCGTGCTTAGTGCAGATTCTTGATTATGGCACCGGTTATTTGTCGGTATCGATGCACATTCGAAGGGTCTTGTCCGCCTTGCATGAAATAGAAACGGAGCGTCCATGGTGAAGTACTCGATGCAATAGACCCTTTGTCCATTAACTCTTATGGCGGACTGGGGATCCTGTATTTCAATGGTGCCATCTATGCGGAGTCATGAGATGGGTGAAGTATCGGGGTGTAACCTTTCGATGCAAAGTCTGCACGTACATGTGGAGGTAGTCGGGTAGCTCACCTGGAAAAAACATCCACATGCTAAGCATACTTACTCGAAATTAGATCTAAGTCACGAAGTCTCTCCTCGTCCTCACAGGGTAAGGCTCATTGCTTGACCCAGCTAAGCTATCCCACGACACGGACTCGTATCTGTTGGGGCCAAATATCATGCTTGTCCCCACTGAAACCTCCCTACAGTGCGAATCCACTTGCATGTAGGCGGTAGCTCTCCTGTAGCTCCTGGATCGATAACAGCCTGTGGTGTGTTTGATCCTTCCCGAGGATGACCTTCGAACTCGACATGTCCATCAATCCCTCGGGTCCAGCGTGAGTAGAGTCCAAAGATCTCAGGCTCACAACCTCGACATATCATTCTTATTCTTGCCACCAATCCACCAGGGAGACTCCGCGTCTGTGGCTCATCTTAGGTCTGGGAGTCTTTGCCCATTTCCACATATTTGGGCCTCGTTCAGCTAGACGTGGCTAGTCCGATCCTGGTCGTGTCGGAGGTAATCTCCGTAGCCTCACAACACCTTCTCGTCTGCCATGAGCGATGGCGGTTTGTCACCATCGGATCTCCTCCTGTAGTCGGAGGATGATGCGCCTACAAACCTCTGGAGGTTCTTGCAGGATCTTCACTGACTACTGTATACCGGCTGTCGATAGCAAGCTAGCTGTAATACACGGCCATCGTGATCACGCATCGAACTGCTGGTGGTGACCAATTCCGTGGGGGCCTCACATGTCCTCGTCCTGCGTCTCGTCCTCATACAGCCATACATACGAGTTAACATGGCGGTTAAATCTCAATCTGATATCTCTAAGGCATAAACACGGCCCAAGAGACACTAATCATACACATAAAAATCATTGTATACACATTGTCCTTGCATTTGCATAGGTAATCTGAGCGGAGTCAAACCTGCATTTAAAATATTGTTTTTCAACAAAATTTTATTTTCAAAAATTTTATTTTTGAAAATTTTATTTTTCGAAAATTTTATCAAATTTTATTTGATTTGATTTTATTTACCATTGTAATTTAAAAAAATTTTGAAAAAATTTGACATGAGCAGTGTTCATGAGCGGGTTCACGAATAATGTCGAAATTTGACTCGGGAAAATCACAGAGTAAAAACCCGGGTGAAAAGCGTGTCGAGTGCATAAAACACTGGCGGCCCGGCCAGCGCACGGCGCGCCGGCGCTCGCGTCTTGTGTTGGCAGCCTCGGCGTAATCGTGGGTGCCCGGTACGTGTCGCTGCGCGGAGTGCCGAGAGCCGCGTTGTCGCGCTCACGCGCGCGTCCACTGGCCGCCGTCTGCCGCCTTGTGGCGTGCCGCGCCCTCTGGCCCCTCGCGCCTTGCCCGGTGTGATCGTGGCCACTGGCCGGCCGTGTGGCTTCGATGGCCGTGTCGTGGCACAGTGGCTCGGCGGGTGTCGTGATGCGGCTGGCCTCCTAATCCTTTGCCTTAGTCTGTCCTGACATGTGTATTCTACGATACACTCGGCCCTTGCACAGCCCTTTGAGTTGCAATACAATCGTTATTTATACACCTTACCAGCTGACCCCCCTTTATATCACAATACAATCCCAACTTGCAATACGATTTTTTTTTTTCATTATTATTATTATTATCATTTTTTCATTATTTCCAGCAACAAAAAATCACTAAAATCACTAAAATCAAATTTTTTTTTTCCATTCTCTTTAACACTCAAATAAATTTATAATTTATTTACGATTTTCTTGTTTCACGTAAAATCGCTAGAAAATTATTTTGCTCCTCCTCTTAACCAAATAAATTTATAAAATTTATTTCCTTTGTTAAAATTTCTTCTCATTTCCAACAACCCAAATAAATTTAGTAAAATTTTATATTTATTTTAATTTCTTCGATTTTACAACACTTAAAACCTTAAAATTAAATTTCTTTACCCCTCTAAACCAAATAAATTTATTAAAATTTTATTTTCCTTCATTCATTTCGATTTGTACCTTTGTACCACTCAAAATATTTTTTCTAACATATTTTCTACATTCATGTGCTAATCACCAACACACATAATCAATCTCATCACACAACATGGTAAGCATACCATTCACACACAATAATTCATCAAAATCACACAAAACACACAAAACACGCATATAGTGTCACAGTGTTAACGTGATTTCCTAAGGTAATCCTTACCTAAGCCAGGACATCAAACCACCTAGTGGTGATGGACCCAAACCAGAGCTCCTAGGTGTTCGTATACCTAGGCTGTGCAAGCTATGAGCGCCGAGGCCGGGGTCGGGTTGTTTCTGCCGTCGGCCGCGAATCTGAGTGGATGTCGGGTTGGGCGCCACTTGAGTCGGAGGCGAGTCTCCTTTGTACGGGGGCTCTACCCAGATGAAACACTGCATGAGAGCCTGTCCCAAGCGGTCAGTATAACCCATGATGAAGTACAAATATGGATAAAACGGCCTTTTGGCCTCTTACAATATCCATAAAAACATATCAACTATATCCATAGTTCCTAAGAGTTAATGAATTACTCTTATCTGACATATACCAAAATTAGGAATTCTAATACATGGAAAATACATCAAAGCCACGCGGCTTTCTTCTAATCCTCAGTCTTTAGGGCCAGTAGTCCCCTCGCACGCCTCCACGTGCTGTAAAATAAAGGGGTCTACACAGAGGGTAAAGCTAAAGCTGATAGAAGAATCGCTACTTTTAAGTGATCTTTACAGCACTTTTAAGTGCGGTCTGATATTAAATAAACACACATTCGAGAAAATGCATGATCCTACTTGAATGTCTGCACTTGACCAACTCGGATCCAGGAGCCCTCCAGGCTCGCTCCTGCTCTTCAAGCCTCGTAGCAAGGAATATTAGTCTTAATAGTGGACAGCCCTCAGTGTGTATATATCAATTGGGCGCTCAGACGATTGATATGGTATTTATTTAATGGACTACCCTCAGATGAATATCAATTGGGCCACTCAGACGATTGATATTTTTAGTTTGTGGACTACCCTTTCGGATAATTAATGTTTTTAAGAGCTGACCCTCAGGAACCATTTTCTCTTACAGACTGCCAGTCTCTGTCACTGCTCCTAGCATCCTAGGATGTCCTAGTGCATATGGAATGCATGTATGTCAATTCCAATACAGTCTAATCACATGCAAATATATAACCACGAATATATTCACATAAAAATTAAATCACACAAACATGTCATGTAATTATCATTTGAGCTTGCAAAAATTAGCTCCTTGGAGGGCTAATGTTCAACCACAAGCAATTCGATTGGTACTTAACCAAACACATATTTTCCACGAAAATACATTTTAGAACACTATTAAGGAATAGTGAAGCCCTCGTTCTTATTCGAAAAATCACAAAACATCGGTTCACTTAGTGAACTGATTTCACGACCATTTAGGCTATACACACCAATATATTTAATACGCCAAATCAACACATAATTAGCGAGCAGCCCACCCTTGATTTGTACAAACGGCCTCTAAAAGTTTCTAAAATTTCCAATGGTCGGTCCCGTGTTTTGGGGTGATCAACTGACCTAACGATCTCTTTCGACTCAAACATTCGTAAAACAACTTGAAATGAGAATAAAGCTAGTGAGAGGAAATCACTGCACTCTTGGAGATTTGTCAAAAACTCACAAATCCGGAGTCCACGCGTAGCCTGCTCTGCGTAGAGCGTTTTCCTTCGCCCACGAAGGCCGTAGATGGTTGGATCTTGTGTATCTCTAGAGAGAAGTTTCTCTCTCTAAAAGGGTTCTCTCAAAAGAAACCTACTGGATCTAAAAAATGCTCCCCCACGCTTTTTCTCTCCTTTGGTTTAATGAAGAAGGTCACTATTCCTTATTTCGTCCTCTAGTGACTTAAAATCAAATTCAAAAATTACTTTTATGTCCCTCTTTTACGGAATTGATGTGCGCTCTCGTAAGATCCGTTTACGTCGTTCTACTCATCACCACCGAAACATAGTACGTGATTATGTGCTATAATGTGACTTCGTCGCTTGTCGAAATGCGTTTTCTGAAACGCACCGAAATCTAGATGCTCACGAGCGTGCCCGACTCATTTGTCTCGAGAGTCGACGAAATTTTACGCGCTAGCTAGATTTCGCGAGAAGATTCCAACGGTGAAATCTTTTTTGTCATCCGAGATCTAGAGAATTAATTACGGATTTTTAACTGAAATTACAATTTTGTAATCAAAATTACGATTTTGCCCTTATTCCAGAAATTGGAATTTCTCGGGTCTTACACATTCCAATGTCGTTGGTTCAATTATTGGAGTCTAAATGGTATTTTATTTATATTACAAGCGCACTCACGCGGGGAGGGAGGGGCGGAGGCGATCATCTGAGGGGAACGGGGCGAGGGCGTAAGCAGTGCGTAGGTGAATTACACTTGTTTTTAGAATGTTTTGGGGTATTATTATGATATATATTTGCGGTTAGTTATTTCATATATAACTTATTTGATCGGACGGTTGGTTGTGCATAAATGAAAATGTCAATTTTTATAAAAACAAGTTATCATTTCATGTGAATTTTGTCAACATTTTAAATATCTGGAAGTTTCACGGTGTTAAATGGATGTGTAGTGGTTTATATGTTTTTAAATGATTTGAAATTATGATGGTGATATATCTATGAGTGATTAAATATTTTACATATATACTATTTTTTGATCAAATGGTTGGTTGCATGCAAATGTGATTATCGGTCTCATATAAAACAAGTTATCATTTCATGTGGTTTTGTCATCATTTTAAATATTTGGAAGTTTTCTTGAGTTCACGGATGAGTGCGTAGATTTGAATATTTTGGAGTACGTGGATTGAGGTTTTTAAGCAGCTTTGAAAACTCATTATTTTTGGGAAGAAAGAGATTTCGAGTCTTGTGAAATGAAGGATTGTAATCTGGGTGTCATTTGGAAGAAGCCGTGTGAGTAAAAATCTGAATATATATTAATTACACGGTCGTGAGGTCGGATTCTGCCGGCCGGTTGGTATGCCACGATGTTGGGAGATTTGCTATATACAATTCCACGGTCGTGAGGTCGGATTCACCGGCGGTTGGTATGCACGATGTCGAGATTTGTTATATATTAATTACACGGTCGTGGTCGGATTCTGGAAGCCAATTTGGTATGCCACGATGTCGTGAGTTTTGTTATATATTATTTCCGCGGTCGTGGTCGGATTCTGACGGTTGGTATGCGATGTCGAGAGATTTGTTATATATTAATTACGATTGGTAAATTGGGTTCACCAGGCGGTTGGTATGCTGCGATGTCGTGAGGACAGTTATATATTATTTCCACGCGGTCGTGGTCGGATTCTGAAGCCCGGTTGGTATCTGGTATCGTGAGGTGGTTTACCCAGATGGTATATGATGGGTATATAATACGGTTTTATAAAAGGATATATATGCGGTCACGTTTGTTGGTCTCACGATTAAGTATAAGCTTTTTATATTTATGGTTGTGGTATTTTCATGGTTATTTTTCACGACGTGATGGTTACATATATTTATGCTCAATTGTACGTTGTGAAACAGATTCAGGTTTAAGGTTCTTGAAAATGATGTCGGTTAAATTTTTGAGCATGACTTCATATTGTTGGGCTTTGGTAAAGTTGGGTTTTATGAAACGTTTGCTAAACGGGGAACATTACAAAAGAGTGGACGTGAGGTCTTAAGAGAAGGAATTTTTCGAAAACAAAAACATTATTTTCCATATAAATTATGCCACTCACTGAGATTCATTTCTCACGTTTATTGTTTTAATATATGTTCCCTAGGTCCGGGCAGCTCGTAGGGCCTACCTCGCGCCATATTCAACACTGCTCTATCTGCGACAGCTGCAGTACTCTATCCCACCTATATGTATTTGTTTTATTGGACCTATTTAATCTCATTTGTAACCCTAAATTCGCAAATAATCTTAGAATGCTCTGATATTCGTATTGAACGTTTATGGGTCCTTATCTATATATGTGGTGGGATATAATTGAGGTATTGTGATGCTGCGTGTGTTATTTCTCTTTTAGGGTCCTTTGTGCATTCCACTAGGGGATTGTCTGATGGAACCTCAACTAGGCGGGACCGCTCGAGAATACTGGAAGAGTATCGGGGTGGAGTCTTGTCAAATACATTTTCATGGATAAAAAAGTTTTCAATCATATAACAAATAGGAGATGTTTTTCATCAAAACTTTTGATTCAAAAATACGATGGAACATTAACAAAATATATTTCAAAACATTCTGCATCAAATTTGAATCGGTTTCATATCAAATGTGATCGAGCAATTTCATATCAAATTTCGATTGGACACTTTCATATCAAATCCAAAATCAAATACATTTGAAATATATTTTCACTGCGGTCATCAAATATCAAAATGATTGCGATTATGTGGGACTTTCAAATGGGTGGCTAGTATGGTGTTTCTTTTAAGGTGGGCCCGAGCAAGCGCTCTTGAATCTTGAATGCACTCTATCGAAACCCACAAATTTGGGGTTCAAATCAATTATATTCCCCACCAAGAAAATGTAAAAGGTCGACTATTATATCCAGTTGACATGGGCCGAATAGTGTCGACTATTATTCAGATTGTAATTTGTAAGTACTTAGAGTCGATATTTCATTTAAAAGTTAAAATTACAAAACATCATATCTCCACATTTTATTTCGTAAACAAAACAAATCTCAAAGTATAATCATACAAAACTACTATTTTGATCCATGAATAATCAAATAAATAAAAGTAAACTTTTCTGAAACGAATTATATATAATTAGGTTAATGATTTCGTCCCTCGAATGAAATTAAAAGCAAACAATTTTCTTTTTAAAAATCTTAATTAATATCCATACGTACATATATATAAAAATAATAATTTTCGAAAAATTTGTATTAGAGAATCCCTTACCTCGAAAATTGCTAAAGCTTTGAAAGAAATTTAATCCCTAAAATTTCACCTCAATAAAAAATGTTTCTCCTAAAATAATAAGGAAGAAACTACCATCATTACTTATTTATCTTTAAAACTTTTCTAATTTGATATTCTTAACAATTATATTATTTTGTTCACCTCAAACATATTGGCATTTGTTCAAATGATAACTATTTGAATTAGGTTGTTTTTTTCAAATTTTATATAACTCATATTCCTTTCGGATCTTATTTTAATAATTTATTTATTTTTATGCTCTTAATCTGAACTAAATCTTTTACTAGAAAGAAATAATATTAATACTATTTTACAAATTATATTATTATACAATACACATATAGCCTTTTTACTAGCACCAATTGTCATATCGACAACAAATGTGTCGCGGATCTTATTTCCTATAATTGCTAAATAATTATTCTAATCATATTCCTTATCAAATAAATTCTCAATCCTTAATAAAATATTTACTTGCCAAAACACATATATACATTTAAATACTTATCAAATGCATATATTTATACAAAATTTAGCCTTTTCAAATTTATCCTATTTGTTTATCATTATTTTCTTTCAAAAATTATCCTTAAATACTTTTTCATTCTCATACTCAAAGTAATTCAATATGACACCACCAATCCTTATTTTATTTTTATTTCTAAAGAGCGAAAGTGAAATCTAAATCGACTTCTTGGGGTTCATCTAAAGCGAAAGAAAATTAAAAAGAATCTACATCAAGAAATCTAGAAAAAATAAAATAAGGAAGATCTTATATAGAAATTTGTTCTTCAAACCCTATATCCAGAAAGTCGTCGTCCTGCGGAATTCTGCGATCGGATGGAAATTCAAAGATGAATAGAAAGGATTTTCTTATCTTACTCCAATTTATACCTGGGTATCTATTAGGAAAATTACCTTTTTACCCCTCTTTCATTAAATTAATTTATTAATTACTAATTGAATTACCATTATTATTTTCATAACGTCTAATTGAATTACCATTATTATTTTCATAACGTCTAATTGATTATCATTATTATTTTCATAACATATGCCTATAAAAATTCACCGTATTTATTATTTTCCCTAATTTATACCTATACAAATTCTGTCATTATTATTTTAAAGTAACTTATACCTATAAATTCTGGGTGGTACATTTTCTCCTCTTTATAAAGTTTAGTCCTCTAAACTTGACTTACCAAGTCTTGAAATAATTAAGGATGTTTTCTCATCTCTTCCTCTAACTCATTGGCCTCTTGGATACTATGATTGCTCCATTGGACTTTACCAACAGCAAAACACATTAAGTAGAACCTTATTCATCACATCCACACTTTGAAAGGGCACCTCTTCATAAATCGATCCTCGTAAATCTAAATAGGCTCCAACTCCTGGCAATGAGAAGCATCGAAAACATATTTCCTGAGTCGAAACATGAAACACATTATGAATCTTAGATAGGCCTCGGGACAAGGTACTTTATATGAGTACCTACTCTCTCTAATATTTCAAACAGCCACAAATGAGGGTGAGTTTTCCTTTTCTCAACAAATTTTCAACTTGCGATTTCTTTCCTTAATTAGTCATTAGTCTAAGTATGAAAGCTACTATCAAAATTAACTTAGTACTTCGTTTTTTTAGCGAGAAGTCAAAATCTAAATAAATTAAGAATTCTTATTACATACCCATAGAATCAAATATTTCATACATTATAAAAATCTCATAATATATCGAAGCTAGTCGATAGAAAATGAATTAGACTTTATCCATAAACAAACATCCCTTAATGAAACATTGTCATCAACTAAGGTTCTTGGCCAACCTATCTGAAATCCATGGTAATAAGTTTCCACACTCATTTAGAAATATAAAGTAATAGTTGTAAAGTACTATTGGAGTCTTTGATGTAAACCTCCATATACGATCACACTAAACCCGAAGTCACAAATAATGTAATACCTTACTTCATATATGACCATCAAAGTCATCTTAGATATTTATACTTTTGCATCCTTTTAGGAATTAGATCGTAAGCAATGTAATAAACCTCCTTGAATTGTCTCTTTATGTCTCCATTATTTAAGACATTAAGTCTAATCCCAAATTTCAAGATCTTATTATCTTATTAATTGTTCTAAAAGTTCAACTAGTTTCAAATAATTCTTTATAAGATCTCTTAATTATCCCAAATAAATTTAGTTGCACTATAATGCCTCGACACTTGAGAACTCTAAAATCAAGGTATAACGCATAGACTTGTAAACATCTGAATCATATCTGTCGTTTGTGACGACCTTAAATGATTTCAAAGGAATCAATTTTTTTCTATTTTAAGGCATAAATCACAATATTCTCATTTTTTATTAATCTTGAATAATGTCATCATAATCTCTAAGCAATTGTATCAATATCCTTCTATTTCTTGCTTAAAAATCATTTTAAGAAGACAAAAGACTTCAAACGTCCTCATAAAGCCTTAGGTAGATCATAAATAAGAAAAATGTCTTCATATCTTAGAATTGCAAAAATCATTTTACCTAACTTCAAATCATAACAAGGTAATTTTCTCTATCTTAAAATTTCAAATGTCTATAGAAAGTATATATCAATTTTTTCCATGTTGCATAAGAACACAACATAAATCCTAATGAAAGGCATCATAATGCAAAACTAATCTTTTAGACGATGAAATAATCAAAATAAGGTTGCTACTAATTTGTTCTTCAGCTACGTGAAGCTATCATCATAGTTATAAGACCCGATCAAACTTAACTTCTTTCTATATCGGCCTGAAAATATAAGATAATCTTGAGATCTCTTAATAATTATTTGTAGTAATCAATAAATCGAAACTTCAAACTTTAATAACAATATCCTTATCCTTTTAAATTTCAAAATTGTTTTCATCCTCATCACATTGACTTAAAACCTTAACAACATTTCTAAACAAATAACCTTTACCGAAGCAGCTTATGAGTAACAATTTATCCACATGTTTCCTTCAACTAAACTCGAGATAACTTCAGAATATAGAAAGACAATATTTTAGAAACAATCCAACAATTAAGGTAGTAAGCTCCTTAATTCATCCTCAATCAAACAAAAACCTTAATGTTTAAAGGAGTATTAGAAGTCGATTCAATATTCTTAGCACAATCGTCATAAAATAACATCAAAACCACCATATTGTCCATAATGACATATCGAAAAATGACAAATTCAAATCATAAATTCATATTGATAAAAGTATATTCACTAAACCTGACAAACTAAGCAGGCAAGAGTGTAGTAGACTTTAACTAGTCACCAAGGGAAATCAGAATTTATCTAATATACATTTGTAAAGAATGCTAAGAATACACAAAAACGGATATGGTATCGACTAACACGTCACTCTGACTATCCTATCAAAATGAGCTTAAACAAGTTCCATTAAGATCATAAACTATGAAACAAGTACCACTCTGTCACGCGAGAAACCCACCACTGAGGCATAGTCAATTCCTACCCTCGAGCCTTCGACTGAAGGTTTGGGGAAGTGTGAACAGCATGCTTTATTTCTTATGCTTGGATTTTGTCCAATTACGAACACTTGTTCGGAGTAATGCAGCCTTCTAAATTCAGTGAATTGTAATTCTAAAAATTTCATGCGACAAAAATTACTTCTAAATATTCAAATCTCGATTATGCATGTCATATAAAGTTGTTCATGAAACCCCGAAAAATCGATTTTCCAAGGAGTAAAATAGTAATTTGGTAAAAATCGGAATTTTACAGATCTCGAATGGCGAAGCGGACTTTTCATTGAAATCGTCTCGAAATTTAGCTACCGGGTCGAGATTTCGTTTGGATTCGGGGTGGTCGGGATTTCCGCGTTTTTCGAGGCGTGGGGTGTCGGATGACAATGGCAAGGTTGGGATTACATGGCACCATAAAGGTGACACTTGGCCGCGAAAGGAAGGAGAGCTCTGAATTAGCATGTGTGGGAAATGGATCATGGCTCGCGTGAGCGTATGGTTGATGATGTCGTAAAGAAATAAATAAATAAGGAATAAAGATGGAAAATTGATGGCCACACATGAGACTTAAGGAAATGGGGAGGAAATTTCCTGCTTTTGACCGAATGAGTGGTTGCTCCAAAAAGGGAGAGAAAATGACCAAAGGAGAAGAGAAAATGAGGGAAAAGGAAAGCTCTCTGAGGGCCTGCAGGCGTCGTACGCATGCGTGTCGTGCGCGAGAGGGGATCCAGTGGGAGTGAGCATAGCCCGATAGAGAAATAACTCTTCTGGTACACTCAGCCTAGTCTGCATGCAATGGCCACACAAACAAACAAACATCCAGTAAAATGTCTACATGAATGTCACTATGTCGGCCATGAAATGCTTTTCGTGCTCATATCGATCGCTCGTAGACTCCTCCTACGTACATGCGAGTGTGACAATAGTCATTGAGGTAGTACAGTGGCGCCATATCACAGATGTTGGGTTCACAGGGCACAATATCAATCTGATTGAAACATAAATCTGTTGAATTTAAAATTTCTTATCATAATCCACGAGGATCACATCGTTTCATAAAAAATCGAAGGAAGGGTGTGAGGCTTACCTCTTGTGAATCGATTAAGTCGAGCCTTGAGTCTAACGTCTTGGTTTGTCGGATCTTCAAAGGTCTTTGCCTTTAAACGACCACCCTCTCTGATATCCACACACGAACAAATAATGAACTGATCTTGTTGAATGCTAGTTAGATTCGTCTTCTCAAAAAACGAAATTAGAGGTTTTTTTTTTTCTTTCTACTGTTTTGGTTGTTCTTAGGTAAAGAAGACAACTACTACAAAATATATATATCTCACATATATATATATATAAATGCTTCAGGGGTTTAAGTCAAAAGCGAATTTTTTTATTATTATATATTTAAAAACTCTTTTAAATAATAACCATTTAAATTCAAATCCTTATCGAGATAAAAGAAGCAATTTATATTATATATTTAAAACTCTTTTGAAGTAATAAATAGTTCTTAATCCTTATCGAATAAGGAAACAAATTTATATTATTATATATTAAAAACTCTTTTAAATAATAACAATTTAGAATTCACATCGAAAAAACAAAAACAAAAACCCTTCTGATTTATTTCGCCTCGATAAGAAAAATATAACAAATTAATTATTTATTTATAATAGAGTTGATGTAACATTGGCGTGGGGCTAAAATCACATTTGATCCTACAAGTCTTAAGTGGCCTCACAGCAAGACATATGACTACCTTTGAGTTAAATGAAAGGCTCGCGATCGAAACGAGCCTTAATATAGTAATGACATAATCCTTTTGTCTCATGATATCTTGTTAGAATATAAGGCATGGACAACGTCACATATATAGTTCTATCTTTGATTACTGAGCTGATTAGTTGACTAAACAGTGTGATCTATCAGTTCATTTGAGCAAGCAGTGCATTTCTTAGTCTCAATTGTCGGGGGACCTAGGAGATATCTCTCTTATAATAAGAGGAAAAATTCCATCTTAATAAACTCGTATCTCCTTTACATAATTCTTATTATGTTCAAGTATATTATAGTCGTCGATTAAAGACAACGTTTGATTTATATCAAAACACAATAATTCATATGTTGAGGAACTACCTGCGATTTGGTCGAAGGATTTAATGACACAACTATTAAGAGTTAACTTATGACTTTGATCCATGTATTAATCTAGACAGGT
Organism: Tetrastigma voinierianum; assembly: GCA_016808115.1. NCBI lineage: Eukaryota > Viridiplantae > Streptophyta > Magnoliopsida > Vitales > Vitaceae > Tetrastigma > Tetrastigma voinierianum. Next base: position 300,290 of record JAEQBH010000097.1, on the reverse strand, counting down.
CTATCAATATTTGTTCTCAACAAATAGACATATAAATTTGATTTGTATCTCATACATATTTATCCATGAATATCAATCCAAACTTTATACTAATCTTAATTCATTGTTATTCCCGTAACAATACTTAGGTGGACATTTAGAATAATTAATAATATTCAGGACAGTATATATAATAAACATGCAAATCGTAAAATAATAAATTCTCATAAATAATTCAAGATACCAATATCCATACAATAGGCCTAGAGCACTATTACTAACAATCTCCCACTTACGCTAGGCCCGTTCATCGATGTATCTAATGCACATGAACCTAGCATGGCGATCTGTGCTTTGCTTGTAGTGGGGCTTAGTCGATGGATCGGCAACATTATCATATGTTGGAACTGCGCATATCTTAAACACACCTCTGTGAATCTTCCATACGGCGGATTTCCAGTACTTTGTCTATGTAAACACTTTGACTTAAAACCAATCGATCTCTTAGATCATGCCATAGATCTTTATCCACTAGGATATAGGCGACCGCTAAAATTCTCGTGAGAAACGCTTCCCTAGCAGGACTTTGACATTCTGCCGAGGTAGGGATATCATTCCCAATGAGTAAAATGTCATCAACATATAAGACCAAAAATACAATTAGCTCCCACTAATTTTCTTATAAACCTGAGAACAATCTTCATTTTGACCAGTCAGACCCTTTGGTGATTCATGAAAATGAGAGGTCCACAGCTCAAGGCATTCAAACACGTAAATGGATCTTTGAAGCTTGCATACCTTACGGAAATTCTTAGGTTGTACAAAACCCTCAAGTTGTGTCATGTACACCCTCAAGTAAGTTTCCATTAAACCTTGATTTTAACATCCATTTCCAAATCTGTAATCATGATATGCAACAATGGCAATAAAGTGCGATGACTTCGCATAGCTCACAGGTGAAAAAGTTTCATCATAGTCTATACCATGAGTTTATTTGAAACCTTTTGCAGACTAGCCTTGCTTTGTAAGTATGCACTTTGCCATCCATCGAGTTTTTCTTTTTAAAACCCATTTGCACCCAATGGTCTGTACATGGGTGGGTGATGAGTCCACTTTTTGATTATCATACATGGATTGAATTTCGGACTTCATGGCCTCCTAACCATTTCAGTCTGGATCCAACATAGCCTCTTGATAGGTAGTGGGTTCCTTTTTGATCCACTAACAATACATCATGGTTGCTCGATCACAGAAATCCGTATCTCGGGCTCATGGCGTATCTATCGGATCTCGTAAATTTTATGCTATAGGAGGTGTGTCAACAATATTTTGTTGACTATGAGTATCCACAGGAAGTTCAATGTTATCTTGTGGTTCTCGAACTTCTTGAGTTATGCCATACTCCCACTTGGTTCCTTTAGAAATAAATCCCCTTTCTAGAAAGACACCGTCAGAAATGACACTTTGTTCTGCAATAGGATTGTAAAGTAGTATCCCTTAGTCTCTTTAGGATACCCCGCAAAAAGACATTTATCGGGCTTGGGCTCGACATTTGAAACTTGACGTTTGCATGGCCTCACAGCCCCCAAATCTTAAGAAAGACAAAGCGGGCCTTTTGCAGTCCACATCTCATATAATTGTCTTTTCAGCGCTTTAGATGGAACTGATTTTAGTGTGAGCGCGGTGATTTCAAGTGCATAACCCCCGAAGAGTAAATGGAAGATTTGTTGGACTCATCATAAGATGAACCATATCTAATAAAGTTCAGATTCCTCATCTCGAACACACCCATTCCATTGTGGTGTTCTATGGGAATTAATTGTGAAATGATTCCCTGAGTTCAGAGATGGTCATCAAATTCTTGGCCGAATGTTCGCTCGATTGGATGGAAGTTCCTTGATTGACTTACTGAGTTGGTTTTATACTTCATTTGAAAAGATTTGAACATTTCAAATGATTGGTTATGTACCATCAAGTAGACATAACCATATATATGTTGAAGTCATGATATTAAATGTAATGAAGTACTTGTAACCTCCTCTAGCACTCCCGAGAACTTAATGGTCCACATACATGTATGTATGAGATCGATAATTCATTAGCCACTTTCCTTGTGTCCGATGAGGATCCTTTATCATCTTACTGATAGACAAAATTCACATGTATCATATGGTTTAAAATCAAATGAATTAATTCCAACTTGATGGAGTTTTTGAGATGTTTCTCATTTATATGGCGGCGGCCGATACGAAGATAGGTTGAATTTAAATCATTGGACTTGAATTTCTTGTGATTATCATTATAGACGCATGAGAATTGTTGGATTTTGAAGGTTCATAACATGAAGACCATCTGTAAATAGGCATTTGCATAGAACATGTCTTTATGAAAAATAAGACAATTATTTATTCTTAATAATAAAGAAAAAACCATCATTATCAACAAAACTGAAATAATATTCTTTACATTGTAGGAATTTATAATAGAAATTATCCAAAACTAACGAATCCGCTAGTGAGTAAGTTCATAACTTCCCTCTGACCCAGAAAGCGTGACTTTTTCTCCATTGCACACTCGTAGATCAACCACGCCCTTCTTGATTGTCTACTCCTTTTGAGCCCACTACATTTTACTACAAATGCTGAGATCCACATCGATATCTAATGCACAGGAACTAGAAGAAGCAAAAAATTAATCTGTATAGCATAAATGCACGAAGGCGGTCTCACTAGTCTTCTTCTTCTTTAGATCCCATCTAAATCGACTTGCGATTTCTCTTCCAATGACCAGGTTCATTGAAAAAGAAACAAACACCCTCCTTTGGGGATTTAGCCTTGGGTTCGAGTTTGGCTCGGGCTGAGCATTGACTTTCCTTTGCCCTTTGCCTGCCCTGCTTCCTTGCTCTTGAAGCCCTTTCCATTTTGAAACCATCGTAATATGCACGTGCTTGGATTTAATATTCTCGTCACGGCTTTGAAGCATCATTTGCACTTAGAGATAGATTTATTCATTTATTCATGTTAGCAGTTCATGACAACCAAGCCATAACTATCGAAGTGAATTCAGGATCAAATCAAGTGCCAACTCGCTCAATGGAACTGCTCTATCAAGGTGCTCAATATAGCCTTTCATTTTTAGAACATGAGCACTAATCAAGCACCTCACCATCTCTAAGAATGCAAAGGCCTTGGTAGTCTCATACCTTTCTAAGCCTGCTTCGTTGCTGGAACATTTCAAGATTTGAAGATCATATCATAAGCTTCCATATTTTCCGCAGATCCTTCTGAAGCGTAACTCATGGTGCCAGCATCAAGCACATGCAACATCAATAGAGTCATTATGATGCTTCTCAGCATTCTTTTTCAGCTCTAGGAGCATTATCAGCTGGTTCTTCAGGGAGAGGTTCATCCAGATACAAAGCCTTTCTGTTTGAGAACAATTTCACCTCAAACTACCAAGGAAGTTATTCTAGTAGTTATCCTTCTCAAGGACTGATCGCAGCGGGACATAGTAGAATTGTTGTTGCTATTGCCGCCATCTACAATGAATGAAAAGTTCATAAGTATTGATTATGGAAAAAATTACCAAATTAACAACCTCAAGAATAATCTATATTAATCTAGTGAGCTAAGATCCATATTTTACCTAACTTTAAGTCGCCTTTGGCATGACACTTAAAATTAAGTTATTATAGGTAGGTAACTCTTACCAATTACATCTCATGCAACTCTTAGATATTTACGGGATTCGACATCATATGTCCCGCATGTTTAAATCCCATCTAATGCCATTAAAGCTCAAAACCGCTTTTTGATAACCTAATAAAGTTGGGCAAACCATTTTTAAACATATAGCACTATTACTCATCTTGTCTCACTAATGTAACCTAATGTACTCATTTGGTATAACCTACATTAAGGTAATAAAGGTTTGACAAGTGTTTAAATATGGGATGGCATGTTAACTTTAAATTTACAGGAGGGATCTCTTTGATTGATTTTAATTTTCAATTAATAGATCTCATCATACATCTAGTATCACATACTCATGTAACATCATACACAACATCTAATACATGCATATAATAAACGTGTCACAGTATGGCCTTAATCTAGATTGATCTCCATAAGCCAATATGAAGATCAACAGTCATTCCTAGGTAGTAATAAGCAGCTCCATGATGTCGATACTGACCACCAACTCGCAAGATACCTAGCTCCTCCATCATCATGGTTGATTGCATGACTTCAAATGGCTTGCATTGTTCTTGTTTTATTAAACAATTAAATAAATACTACTAATAGTAAAATAAAATTACAATAAAATAAAAATGGCATGCAAGCCGTATTTAATAATTACAACCATTGTAAAAACAATAATAACCCGCCAAACACATCGGGTCAAAAAGGCCATACTCAGGCACACCATGTGAAGCAACACAACATGCAAAATATATCATGTTATCATATAGCAAAACAATTTGCATTAAAAGAAATAAATTATAATAGGCGGTATTTAAACCAATTAAATTCATAAGGCGCTACGAGTCACATGCTGCTCCATCAAACATTAGAGTTTTGTCTCAAAATTAAATTACTGATCTCATCACAAAATTTTGAATAAACCGAAAGCCATCAAAATCACATTAAAAACAAGATATTATGTAATCTCATTACGCCATAGGGCTTATTTTCGCACCACCATAAACAATCATTGATAAATCAAAATTGATATATGAATTCAACCAATGTATTAATCCTATTTAAGACAGCCAAAATAATATAACATGCTATTAAACACTTTAACGGGCATTATCCCATTCGGATTCTTAATCATATAACGAACTTTTAGGCTTCGATTCAATCAATTAATACCTTAACAAAACCTATTAACTATGTCGTTCGCACAAACCATAATATCACATATATTCAAAAACGCAAATCATGCCAGAATCATATACATCACATACATACGATCAAACATGGCATTATCGATTTTTATGAAAACACAAGTGGCTCTGATACCAATGTTGGGTTACGGGCAGAATATCCAATATGATTGGAACATAAATGCAGCGGAATTTAAAAATTTTTTATCCCTTAACCCACCAAGGATCACATGCGTTTTATAAAAAACCGAAGGAAGTGTGACGCCCCAAAACCCGGGGGTCCGTTGACTACCCGTCAACCCGCGGAATACAAGTGGATGTCGCGTTACCCGACGCCACTTCAGAAAATCGCGTAGCCCTTTGTACCTGTGGAGCCACCCAAATACATCACCCGCATAACCGCCCCAATCAACAATCACATGAGTAAAACGCCTCTCGGGCCCATAATACAATACTCATCACATATCCAAACTATATCCAATAGTTTCAAGAGTTAATAAACTACTTTATACAACATATATTAAAATGAAAAGCATTCTAATACATGTATACAATGCGACACTAAAGCCACATCCCTAGCTTTCTTCTAAAATAAATTTCAAGGACGAACTGCCTCCTCGCACGCTCCCGCACTGCAAAAGGGGGTCCTAATGACGGGTGAGCTAATGCTTAGTAGGAGAATCACCCTGGCGGGCCACTCACCACCTAAGTATTGCAATGTTCCAAAATAAACACACATTCAAGCAAAAGATGATCCTACTCAATGTCTATACGACCAACTCGGGATCCCGAGTCCTCATCGACCCTCACACTCGCCTAAGCCTCGTATGAGAATTATTGTTTTGCCAGCGACAACCCTCCGATGAATATATATCAATCGGGCCACTCCGCGATCGATATATTATTCGCTTGTGGACTACCATGAATATCAATCGGGTCGTCCGACAATTGATATTTTAAATTTGACTACTCCCGATAATTAATGTTTTTAGACAACCCTCCGAACTGCTTTCTAGACTCATCTCATGCACTCACTCCTATAGTCCTGTGTGGTGTTCCAGTTGCATATGGAATGCATGTATGCCAATCCCTATGCGCCCTTAATCACATGCAAATATATAAACATGAATATACTCGCATAATTCAAATCACACAATCATGTTATGTAATTATACAACTCATACATCACATCAAAATTAGCTCATAAGCGATTCAATTTGAATCACATGACCAAACCCATATTTCACACAAAAATATATTTTCGTGTCACTATTCCGATAATCCGTGAAAACCCAGTGTTTCATTTCGCCTAACACTCAACACCCTATTTCCGTTTCCACCCTGTGGAACCCGTGATTTCACGACCATTTCCCTCGCTCATCCAAATCAATCCATGATTTAGCATAATTTATGCTATTGAAGACTCCAAACAGCCCTCACTTCGCTACGTCGCTAACATCGTTCAATAACCAAATCAATTCGGTCCCAAGCTTTGGGACCGATCAAACGGCCGTTCAAGGCCTCAATCCACTCAATACGTGATTAACACATGAATGCACACCAAATCAACTCCAGCCAGCCGGGAGGCCACGTGGCGTTCCATTTTGGTTCCAAAATTATATAAATTGTCCCAAGTTTCGGGATCGATCGCACGGCCCTCACTACCATTCAACTCAAACATTCGGTGAGAACACTTAAAATGGGGAATAAAACCTGCTAGGAGAAACCCCTACCTCTTGGAGTTTGAGGAAACTCCATAAATCTGGTACCCATGCTGGTTCCTCTCAGAAAGCGCTTCTCCTGTCCCGAAGATCGCCGACTATTTGACGCCTGTATTTCTATGGAGAAGGAAGACTCTCTCTCACTAAAAGTTGCCATTTTCGTTTCTGTAAGACCTCCCCTGTATCCCACGTTTTCTCATCTTTTTAATTTGAGGAGATGAAGACTATTCACTATTTCGTCTTCTTGTGACTTAAATCAAACTTAAAAATGACCATTTTGTCCTTTCTTTTCCCGCGCTTTGATATTCTGCACTATCTCAAACCCGGCCATTTTCATTATTTTTCACTCATACCACTTATGGCACATGAGTACATGTTATATGTGACTTTCTGTCAGATCGGTAATCGTTTTACTAAGACCAAACGCGATGCCTCGAAAAATGTGTCAACTCTGACTATCTCGGAATATTACGAAATTTTACGTGCTAACTAGATTTCGCGAGACGATTCCAACGGTGCAATCCATTTAGTCATCCGAGATCTAGAGAATTAATTATGGATTTTTAACCGAAATTACAATTTTGTAATCGATATTACGATTTTGCCATTTTTCCAAAAATTGGAATTTCTCGGGTCTTACATTCTCCCCTCCTTAAAAGGAATTTCGTCCCGAAATTTAGGACAATTACAATCACTCACATGCATATACAACGTGCACTCTACCACGCATGTAAATAGTCATTGAAATCTTAAACGACTAAACCACGTACCTTCATCCTTGAAAAAGAAGGGATAGGTGGCCCGCATCGTGTCCTCGCGCTCCCACGTAGACTCCTCCACTCCATAGTGCCGCCTGAAGACTTCACTAGCCTCACTGGCTCACACAAGACCTGATCACGGCTATCAACAATGCACACTGGTTCCTCCTTGAAGGTCCCATTCGTGTCAACCTCAATCTGTCCCCAATCCTCCACATGAGCTGGATCTGGAGCATATTTCTGGAGCATGGAGACGTGAAACACCTCGTGGACACCTGACATGCTGGGCGGTAACGCTAACCGGTACGCAACGGTGCCTACCCTCTCGAGTATCTCGAAAGGTCCAATGAACCTCGACGATAGCTTCCCACGCTTGCCGAACCTGGACCACTCCCCTCTTATGCATAACCTTCAAGAAGATATGATCCCCAACCTCGATTTCTAAGGGTCTACATCGTACATCTGCATAGCTCTTCTGTCGGCTCTGAGCCGTGATAAGACGCTGTCGTATCAAGCTCACCTTCTCAGAGGCGTCTCTAATCAAATCAGGACCAATGATGGAGCCTCCACTCCTGGCCCCAACCTAATCCAAGTGATCTACATGGCCTCCCATACACGCCTCATATGGTGCCATCCGTATGCTCTGCCTCGATAACTATTGTCTAGCAAATTCCACTAGGCAAACACTCTACCCCATGACCTAAGATTACATGCTCACAAATTTTCTGTCCTCTAACACCCGTATGTAATCCATACAACACGTAACCCTACACAACCCTTGCTTGGTGTGTAAACGCTAACCTCTCCAAGGTCACAATCACTGACAATCCAATGGACCGTCAATCTAGTCCATGTCATGAATGACATCCATTTACCGAGCCCTTGCCAGCTCAACAACACCCAATGCAATTTCAAAAAGGGTATCCAAACCTCGAGTCACCCTCGACTCCTATCACTCAACTCTAAGTATGCGTGATAACCATGTTCGTGTGTTTTCATCTCGGGCAACATAACTCTTCGGCTTACACTTCGAGCCTCTTTCGTTTACACGTAAATCTCGATATCTCCACTGCCCTTACACCCACACAGAATCTCGAGATACCTCCCCTGTCTCTTACACCCACACAGTAAATTCGATATCTCTCCTGCCCTTACACCCACACAGACCTTCGATACTAACAAGGGTCTTCTTCACCCTAACCTGTGCTTCACCTTAGGGGATTAACGACCCCTTTTTCGCTTTGCCCAACACACTTTAATTACTCTTCATTTACTGAATCGAACTGTGAGTCTTCATGAAACGTAGTCCTAAAGACAAACTCAACCCACACTCACCATGAGTGGTGAATGATCGTATCGTGCACCCACACCTGACTCGATGCAATGTTACCGTGCACACGAACACAATAATGCCATACTGTGACACCCTATCCCGGGTCTACCATGATTAGAATCTGAGAGATCTCTCACTCATAATCCCGACCTATCAGGTCAACTCTCACCCTACATCCTAGGGAAGAACATCTATACCTGGCTTCTCTAAAGGCCTTAACCTCTAAGCCCCAAATCCACGTCGGCCTGGTATGACAACCCACCCTAGGTCTCAATCCACCTACAACCCGATGGTCAACTCCATCCATGTCAACCCGACAATCAACAACCAATAGGTCTACCACCCTAAGGTCCACCACGCCTACCAAGCAACTCCGATTCACACCCCGACTTCGACCCACACTCGGCCCTCCAGCCTATCCGTTGGGTCGAAGTGCTTGTATAGCAATTCTCGAACCGAACTAGTTCCTCTAACCCTTACTAAAGGCGGAGGAATGAACTATATACTCTCCCGTCCTACGGCTAATGGATCGCATTGTCCCAAAGTCTCAGGGGATCCCTTTCTCCGGGGGCAATCCCGCCACCATGCTCAATCCCGGCCCTAGTCCCGAACCAAAGGTGAAGGTGTCTCCGCTCTTCCTCCGAACCAGGAGCAAAGCCGATCCTCCTTCTTGCTACCAACACCCGTATTCCGAAAGTGCGTTCCAAGTATCCTCGATTTCTCTCTCTATGGTCGTACGTCCCAACCACATGGAGTCCATATCTCGCAGGGCGAAATCCTACAATCCCGCCCCGGGCCAGACAACTTCAGCTCATTCCTGAATCTTCAGATACCCCGCTAATCCCAAGAAACTACGATCTCGAAGATCACATTCTGGCCTCCTCTCAACTTGACACGCCTCAACCTTCTTGCATCGACCGACACTCCTCTGCGGCCGACACCACGTGTCCCAAAATCTTCCCTCAAGAAGCTAAAAACTCGCACTCATCGAACTTAGTGTCCAAATTGATATCCTCAAGAATCGTAACACAATCCTCAAGCGATACTCATGCTCCACTCTAATCGAGTAGATCAAGATGTCATCCACGAAGACTATGACAACCGATCTAAATAGGTCGGGAATATCCTACGCATGAGGTCCATGAATGCCGTCGGCATTCACAACCAAGGCACGCCAGAACTCATAGTGCTCAACGCATCCTAAACGCCTCGCCCTTGAATATCCTCAGATCCCTAACCCTCAGCCGATGCAACCGCGGTCTACATTGAGTAGACTCCGCGCCCTCCCCAACTGATCAAACAATTAATCCTGCAATGGATATCGACTCGATCGTAACCATGTTCAACTCGTCTCGTAGTCAACGCAATACCGAAGGGTTCGTCCTTCTTCTTCGCAAATAACCTGAGCGCCCCATGGTGTTTTGCTCCTGGCCTAATGAACCCTCGTCTAATAGCTCCCAGAATCGGACTCCGAGTTCCCCGCAACTCAACCTGCGCCATCCTAGCTAAGTCATAGAGATGGCGAGTACCAAGGCGTAACTCGATACCGAAGTCTACTACCCTCTATGGAGGTAGTCTAGTAGCCTCATCCGAAAAACATCCACATACCGCACACCACCACGATCTAAGTCCGGTCTCACCTCGCCCCAGTGGTAAGGCTCGCTAGCCAACCCGCCCCAACTCGCCCCGACCGGACCTTTCATATACCGCCCCGGCAAAACCATCATGCTCACCCCCTCTGAATACCACAGAGCATCAGCCCCGTGTGTAGGCGGTGTAATCCTCCCACAGCCACAATCGATAATTTCGTAGTTATCAGCCTCAGATGATCAGAAGACTCGAGAAATTCCAATTTCGAATAAGGGGCAAAATTGTAATTTCGACATAAAATTGTGATTTTTGCTAAAATCTAATTAATTTTCTAGATCTTGATGATGAAATGGATTACACCGTTGGAATGCCTCAAATCTAGTTAGTACATAAAATTCGCATATTCGAGACACCTGAGTTGGCACGCTTTTCGAGGCATGTGGTTTCTCGTGTCGTGAAAACTTATTTTCACGCGACTAAAGTCACATATAAAAGTACTCAAAATTACAAGTGGTATGAAAGGCAGTAAACGACAGAAAATGGACGGCCGAGATAGTGCCGAATATCAATTATGGTAAAAGAGGGACGTAATGGTCATTATGGGATTTGATTTTTAAGTCACTAAAGGACAAAAGTTGTAATAGTGCTTCTTCTCCTTCATAAACCAAGGCAAAAACGTGGAATGCATTTTTGAAGATCCAGTAGCCATTTTTTGAGAGCTCTTTAGAGAGAGAGAAACTTCTCTCTAGAAATACGACAAATCCGACCGTCTGCAGTCTTCGGGACAAGAAGGAGAACGCTTTTACTTAGAGGTTTCGCGTAAGTACCGGATTTAGAAGTTTCTTCAAATTAGAGTGTGGGAGTTTCTCCTACTGAAGCCTATTCCCTCTTTTAAATACTTTGCAAATGTTTGAGCTTAATGAGTCCGTGAGGGGCCGTTTGATCTGGCTCCAAACCTCGAATCGAAATGTTTGGATTCGAGACCTGACGAACAAACTGCACTCGGCTCTACTGACCGCTTCTTGAGTTGAATGTGTGGATTAATGGTTCCATAAATTATATCAATGACGGGAGGCCTGAACGATCATTTGATCGGGTCCCTAACCTCGGGACCGAATTGATATTAATTTTTGAAATCCAAATGGCAACGGTGGATCGCCATGGCCGATTGGGTGGTTGAATGTTGTGTTTTTGATAAATCATGGATTGATTTGGACGAGGGCAGAAATGGTCATGGAAACCCGGGTTCACTATGAACCGATGAATGGATGTGTGTTTCTGAACCGTAAAACCTAGGTTTTTATCATTGTCATAGGAATGGTGACAAAAAAATATTTTTTGTGTGAATATGTGTTTGGCCGAAGGATTTAAATTAAATTGTTTGTGTTTAATCATTAGCCTGGCTTTAGCTAATTTTGATGTATGAGTCAGAAATTACATAACATGATCAGGTGGATTTGAATTTATGCGAGTATATTCATGTTTATATATTCAGATGTGATTAGGATCAGATTGAACTCGGTATACATGTGTATCTCCATATGCACTGAACAATTTCTAGGATTATAGGAGGAGCATGAGATGAGTCTAGAGAAAACACCGAGGGTTGTCTAAAATATTAATTACTCCGAGGGTAGTCCAAATTTAAAATATCAATCGTCTGAGCTACCACTGATATCTCATCTGTGAGGGTAATCCATTAAACAAATAATATATCAATCGCTGGAGCGGCTCCAATTGATATATATATACATCGGAGGGTTGTCTACTAATAAACAATAATTCTCATACAAGGCTTAGCGTGTGAGAGAGCCTGAGGACTCCTGGATCCGAGTCATGTAGACATTCAAGCAGGATCATGCAATTGCTTGAATGTGTTTACTTTGGAACATTGCACCGACTTAGGTGGTGAGTAGCCCACTTAGGCTACTCTCCACTAAGCTTTAGCTCACCCCGTCGTGGGACCCCCTTTACAGTACAGGAGCGTGCGAGAGACTGCCTGGTCCCGAGGTCATGAAGAAAGCCGGGATGTGGCTTTGGTGTCACACTGTATACATGTATTAGAATGCTTTTCATTTTAATATAGGTTGTATAAGAGTAGTTTATTAACTCTTGAAACTATTGGATATAGTTTGGATATATTGTGATGAGTATTGTATTATGGCCCAAGAGGTGCTTTTACTCATGTCGGGATTATATCACCGTTTGGGATGTATATGCAGTATACCATATTCGGGGTAGAGCCTCCGTACAAAGGAGACTCGCCCGATTTTCTCGGTGGCGCTGCAACCCGACATCCACTTGTATTCCGTAGTTGATCTGAAGTCAATGGACCCCCGGATCGGGGCGCCACAGCCTGGTATCGTGAGCTTAGGTATACGAATACCTAGGAGCTCTGGGTTTGGGTATCCATCACCACTAGGTGTGGTCTGAATTGAGTTTAGGTATGAGATTTAGGAAATCACGGACAAAACTAGGACACTACATGCATGTGTTTTAGGTGATCGCTTGATAAATGATGTGTATTCATGTGAATACGACTGCGGTGCTTAGTAATTAGCACATAGGAAAACAAGTGAAGTGTTTGAAAATTTGAGGAGTTTACAGTTTGTGAAACTGGAACAAGAAAATAATTTTAAGCATATTATGGGGGATTTTTATATAATATGGGGATTTTGACGAACGAGTTGTGGGATTCTTTATATAGTCTGGGATTCTCATATACTCCCCGCCATTCCGACTCACCGTAAATGGTTCGACTCACTCGAACATGATCCGACTCACCTTGACATGGTTCGCACTCACTCGCACATGATTCCTACTCACTTGACATGGTCTGCATCATCTAATATGGTTTCGACTTACCCAGAATGAATTCTTCATAGGAATTCTTATATAACTTGGGGGATTCTTATATAGTATGGGGGATTCTAACATAGTATGGGGGATTATTATATAACATGGGTGATTCTTAAATAACATGGGGGATTCTTAAATAATATGGGTGATTCTTAAATAAATACGGGGATTCTATATAACATGTAAGTGATTTTAAAATACAGGGATCTCTTCTCTATATAACATGGGTGATTCTTAAATAAATGGGGGACTTCTTATATGTTATGGGGATTCCCATAAGTTATGGGGGATTCCTATATATTGATGTTGGGATTCCCTATGTGTAATGGGTGTTTCAGATTTGAATAAAGGTGGAAAAAACATTTTTTAAATTAAATTAAAATAAAATAAAATAAAATAAAGGAGAGAAAATTTTCAAAATGAAATTCTTGAAAAAGTGTTTTTAAATGTATACACTGCCTCAGACATTTGTAAATGCAAGGACAATGTGTATACACCGATTTATGTATGGATTCGTGTCTCGGGGCCGTGTTTATGCCTTAGAGATACAAGATGAGATTTAACCGCCATGTTAATTGTGTAGATGGCTAGTAGAGGGCGAGGACGCCGAGGTCGTCCACGTGGCGCCGGTCAGGCACCACCGACATTCGACCGGGCCTCCTGTTCGAACAACAGCTCAGAGCCGTAGTGTCGCAAATGGCCGCTATCGCAGACGTACTAGTGTGCGTATAGTCGTGGAGGTCTCTAGTAACCTCCGTGAGATTTCGAGCCACTCACCGACATTCACCGTGGTGAGACCCGGCTATGGTGCACCATTGGTTTGCGCATCGGCAACGACCCGACACTACGAGATCACCTCCGACACGATCAGATCGTGTTAGTCAGATTCGCCTAGAGGGCGAGGCCCTGCATGGTGGGAAATGGGCAAGGACTCCTGTAGACCTAGAGGAGCCAGACGGAGTCTCCTGTGATTGTGGCAAGAATAAGAATGATAGGTCGAGGTTGCGCAGTTAGAGATCTCGTGGACTCTACTCAATACCGATCCGAGGATCACGGAGACGTCAGACCGATGTCATCCTCGGGATGGATCATCGATGTACCTTACATGGTCATTTATCGACGAGCGTAGAAGGGTTACCGCCACACGCCAGACTAAGACTGTGGTGGTACTTCAGGGGAACAAACATGATATTTCGCCCCGCATAGCACGAGTCCAGCGTCGTGGACAAGCACGGTCACAGCTAGCCTTACACTCAGAGGACGAGGAGAGACCCGCACTTAGATCTACCTCGAGTGAAGGTGCGAGTATGTGGATGTTTTCCGTATGAGCTACCTGACTCCGCTCCATAAAGGGTCGAGACTTCGTATCGGGTTACACTCGGTACTTCACCCATCTCTATGACTCCGCATAGATTTATTAATTAGCCAGTCAAGTAGAACTCGTAGTCCAGCCTTACAGGAGCTACTCGGAAAAGGTTCACGAGATTCGAGCACTTCGCCATGGGGCGCCCTGCTCTATTTACATGGAAGAAGAAGGGCAAGACCCTTCGACCGTATCGACTAATGCATAAATAACAGGTTATGATCCGTAATCTTACCTATTACCGAGGATTGATGATTTATTTGACCAAGAGAGGAGCGCGAGTCTACGCTAAGATAGAATCCAGACCGGTTATCATCGTTGAAGGTTAGGATATATATATCTCACACGTTTAGGACGATTATGGGAACTTTGAGTTACTGGGTGATGCTCCTTTGATCGACGCAATGCGCTAGCAGATTCATGGATCTCATGCATGTGGTGTTCCAACCCTATCTAGATCAGTTTGTTGTAGTCTTCGTGGATGACATTTTGATCTACTCCTCAAATGTGAGTGGGAGAAGGAGCATCACTTGAGGATTGTGTTGGCTAATATCGAGACTATCAGTCAGACGCTTGCGTTCAAGTAAGTGCAAGTTTTAGCTTACTGAGGGAGATTTTTTGACACTTGGTGTCGCACTAGAGTGTCGCCAACCTAGAGAAGGTTGAGGCAAAGATGAGTCGAGAGACCGAATGCCGATCTTCGAGATATAAGCCGGGATTACCGGTATTACAGAGATTCGAGAATGGGGCTGAAGTTGCCCATTCAAAGCGTGATCAGAGATTTCGCCATCGGGACATTTGGGACTCATGGTCAGGGGCGGCCCGACCCATGGAGTGAGAGATCGAGGATACTTGAAACACGGATACGGGTGTCGTGGCAAGAGGGAGGATCAGCTCCTGGGCCTCGGGGAAGAGACAATAAGACTTCTTCTCTTCACACTAGTTTCAAGACTAAAATGGATCGGGCATTTATTTACTTGATTGCCCCAGAATAGGGATCCTGAAGACTTGGGACAATGCAAATTCAGCTTAACCGTAGACAGAGAGTATACAGCTCATTCCTCCACACCCTAGCACGGGTCGAGAACTAGTTTCAGCTTTCGAGGTGCTATACAAGCACTCATTAATATACGACACAAGGCCGCAGGGTCAAAGTCAGACGATCAAAGTTGTGAAGCAAATGAAGCATGGTGGACCTTAGGGTGGCAGACCTATCGATTGTTGATGTCGTTGACATTGATGAGTCGATCACCATCGGTCAATGGCACCGACCTTTAGCCTGCTGTCATACCCGACACGGCCTTGGATTTGGGCTTAGAGGTTGTAAGACCTTTACAGGCCATGAACAGGTGTTCTTCCTAGGATGTAGGGTGAGAGTTGACCGATAGGTCGGATTATGAATGAGAGGTCTCCGAGATCTCCGCCTACGGTGGAACCGAGATCAAGGTCACAACATAAAGATCATCAAGGCTCACGTGTACCTGACATCGCGGCCGAGTCGGGTGTGGGTGCACAGTATGGTCATTCACCACTCATGGTGAGTGTGGGTTGAGCTTGTCTTTAGGACTACGTCCAATGAAGACTCATAGTTCGATTCAGTAAATGAAGAATAATTAAAGTGTGTTGGGCAAAGAGAAAAAGGGGGTCGTTAATCCCCTAAGGTGAGAATCCTGGAGTTAGGGTGTAAGAGACCCGTGGAGATATCTGAAATTTATGTGTGAATGTAAGAGGCTCGAAGTGTAAGCCGAAGAGTTATGTTGCCCGAGATGAAAACACACGGACATGGTTATCACACAGACTTAGAGTTGGATGATAGGAGTCGGGGGTGACTCGAGGTTTGGATACCCCTTTGAAATCAGATTGCGTCATTGGAGCTAGTAAGTGGCTCAGTTGTATGATGTCATTCATGACATGGACTAGGTTGACGGTCCATTGATTGTCGCGATTGTGACCTTGAAGAGGTTAGCGTTACACACCAAGCAAGGGTTGTGTAGGATACGGTTGTGAGGATTATATGCAGGTGTTAGAGGACATGCTGCGAGCATGCGTCCTGGATCATAAGGGTAGAAGAGCAATTGCCCTTAGTGGAATTCGCCTACAAACAATAGTTATCAGGCGAGTATACGGATGGCACCGTATGAGGCATTGTATAGGAGGCCATGTAGGTCACTGTTAGGATGGACCGAGGTGGGAGAGAGATCCATCATGGGTCTTGATTTGATTAGAGACACCTCCGAGAAGGTGAGCTTGATACGACAACATCTTCTCACGGCTCAGAGCCGGCAGAAGAGCTATGCGGATGTGAAATGTCGACCCTTAGATTTCGAGGTTGGGGATCACGTCTTCTTAAAGGTGATGCCTAAGAGGAGGGTCGTTCGGCAAGCACGAAGCCATCGCCGGTGATTTATCAACTTTCATACTCGAGAGATAGGCAAGAAGGCGTGACCTGCTGGCTTACCGCCAAAGATGTCAAAAACCACGAGGTATTTCACGTCTCCATGCTCCAAAATATATTCCAGATCCAGCCCATGTGGTGGATTGGGGACAGATAGAGGTTGACACAGATGGGACCTTCGAGGAGGGACCAGTGTGCATTGTTGATAGCCATGATCAGGTTTTGCGACGCAAAACCGTGAGGCTAGTTTGGTACTATGGAGGCACTATGGAGTGGAGGAGTCAACGTGGGAGCGCGAGGACAGGATGCGGGTCACATATCCCTTCTTGTTTAGGGATGAAGGTACGTGATTTAGTCGTTTAAGATTTAAATGACGGTTTACATGCATGGTAGAGTGCGCGTTGCATATGCATGTGCATGATTGTGATTGTCCTGGAATTTAGGACTAAATTCCTTTAAGGAGGGGGAGAATGAAAAGACCCGAGAAATTCCAATTTAGAATACAAGCAAATTGTAATTGATTATAAAATCAGATTTTTAAGAAAATCCAGAATTAATTTCTAGATCTCGGATGATGAAACGGATTGCATCGTTGAATCCGTCTCACGAAATCTAGTTAGCATGTACCGTGAATATTCGAGACACCTGAGTTGGCATCGCGAGGCATCGCGCCGTGCCGTAAATCAGATTTTCGGCGCGACGAAAAGTCACACATAACAAGTACTCATGTACCATAAGTGGTATCAGTAGAGAAATAATGAAAATGGATGGCCGAGATAGTGCCGAATATCAATTCTGGTAAAAGAGGGACGTAATGGTCATTATGGGATTTGATTTTTAAGTCAATAAAGGACAAAAGTTGTAATAGTGCTTCTTCTCCTTCATAAACCAAGGCAAAAACGTGGAATGCATTTTGAAGATCCAAGAGCTATTTTTTGAGAGTTTTAGAGAGAGAGAAATCCTCTAGAAATACACAACCACCAGCCAGCTTTTCTATCAAGAAGGAGAACTGCTCTACGCGGAGAGGGCTTCGCGTGGGTACCGGATTTAGGAAGTTTCTTCAAACTCCTAGAGGTAGGGGTTTCTCCCTACTTGAGTTTTATTCCCTCTTTTAAATACTTTGCAAATGTTTGAGTCGAATGAGGCCGTGAGGGGCCGTTTGATCGGTTCCAAACCTTGGAATCGAAATGTTTGGATTTGAGACCCACGAACAGTCCGTATTCTGTTCTACGGACTGTTTGGGTTGAATGTGTGATTAATGGTTCCATAAATTATGTATCGGTCGATCGAGGCCTCAACGTTTGCTTGATCGGTCCCAAACCTTAAAATCCTAATTGATATTAATTTTGAAATCCAAATGGGGCAAACGTGGATCGCCATATTGATTCGGGTGGTCAATGTTGTGTTTTTGTGATAAATCATGGATTGATTGGATGAGGCCGAAATGGTCAGTGGAAACCCGGTTCACTAAGTGAACCGATGATGTGTGTTTGAACCGTAAAACCTAGGTTTTTATCTGCTCATAGGAATGGTGAAACAAAAATATTTTTGTGTGAATAAGTGTGTTTCGCCGAGTGATTTAAATTAAATTGCTCGTGTTTGATCATTAGCCCAAGTGAGCTAATTTTGATGTATGATTTGTAAAATTACATAACATGATTGTGTGATTTGAATTATGCGAGTATATTCATGTTTATATATTTGCATGTGATTAGACTGTATTGGAACCTATACATATCTCATATGCACTGGAACACCCTAGGATTATAGGAGTGAGTGCATGAGATGAGTCTAGAGAAAACGGTTCTGAGGGTTGTCTAAAAACATTAATTATCGAAGGGTAGTCCAAATTTAAAATATCAATCGTCGGAGCGGCCCAATTGATATTCATCCGAGGGTAGTCTCACAAATAAATAATATCAATCGTCTGAGCGGCCCAATCGATATATATATACATCAAGTGGTTGTCCACTAATAAAACAATAATTCTATACAAGGCTTAGGCGAGTGTGAGAGAGTCGGTGAGGACCCAGATCCGAGTTGGTCATAGACATTCAAGTAGGATCATGCAATTGCTTGAATGTGTGCGACAGGGTGTGTAAAAAAGTAAAATATCAGACTGACTAGTGGTGAGTACCACTTAGCATGCATTCTCCTATCAGCTTTAGTCACTCCGTCGTGGGACCCCTTTACAAAAAGTACAAAGGAGTGGGAGGAGAAGGTTCATCCTTGAGGTCGCTTTTAGAAGAAAGCCGATGTGGCTTTGGTGTCACACCGCATACATGTATTAGAATGCTTTTCATTTTAATATACGCGCATAAGAGTAGTTTATTAATCCTGAAACTATTGGATATATTGTGATGAGTATTGTAATATGGGCCTAAAGAGGCCGTTTACTCATGTTGGGATTATATTGACCTGCTTGGGATGTGTATATGTGTATCAGATTTGGGCAGAGCTCTCCGCATGCTGAGACTCGCCTCATCAAGTGATACTGCAGGAACCGACATCCACTTCAGACTCCGCAGTTGACGGTAGTCAACTGACCCCTGTAGATCGTCAATTGCGAATGACATCCATATACCGAGTCCTTGTCGACTAACCACACCCACTAATTTCCAATATCCAAATCTCGAGTCACTCGAATTCTAATACTTAACCTAAGTCTTCACGTGATAACCCGACAAGGTGTTTTCATTCTGATTTACATAGCCTTCCGGCTTTATACTGAGCCTCTGCATTCACACATACCGATATCTCCCTGCCCTACACCCTAACTCCAGATTCTCACCTAGGGATTAACGACCCCCCCTTTTCGCTTGGCCCAACACACTTTAATTATTCTTCATTTACCGACCGAACTATGAGTCTTCATCGACGTACCCTAAAGACAAACTCAACTCCACACTCACCATGAGTGGTGAATGACCATACCGTGCACCCACACCCGACTCGACGCGATGTTACCGTGCACTAATCACATGCCGCGCACTGATTAACCCAATCTTAAATCCACCACAGAGCGTAATCTGAGAGATCTCTCACTCAACCCACTCTTATCAGTCAACTTTCATTCCAAGATCCGGGTGTGGAAGAACATCTATACCTCAGCTTCTGGGGCCTTATCCCTAAGCCCAACCAATGTCGTGGCTCCGTATGACAACCCGGCCTAGGTTCACCATCGAAGCAACCCGATGGTTGTCAACTCATCCATGTCAAGCTTGACAATAAACAACCAATAGGTCTAGCACCCTAACGTCCACCACGCTTCCGCTGCTCAACTCGACCGTCTCGACTCGACCCACACTCTAGCCCTCTCGCCTATCTCAGGTTGCCGGGAAGTGCTTGTGTTAGCAACCTTAATCAAAATGTTCTCCAACTTCACTAGGGTGTGGAGGGAATGAATTGCGTATACTCTCCGTTTCCCCATGCCTAATCGACTGCCAGCCCCAAAGTCTTGGGATCCCTGTCTCTGGGGGCAATCCCGTCTCACATGCCCAGGCTGTCGGCAGAAATAACATATCACCTGTCCTGCCTGACTAACCGCCCAATCCTGGCCCTGGTCCTGAAACTCATGTGAAGCAGAAGTCTTCTGCCTCTTCCCCGAACTAGAAGAAGGCTGATCCTCCCTCTCGCTACCAACACCCGCATCCCGAGTGCTCCGAGCATCCTCTCTCTCTCTCTCTATGGTCAGGACTGTCCCAACCACGGGATTCCATGTCCCGTAAGCGCCAAGTCCTAATGATCCCCGTCTCGAATGGACAACTTCACCCCATTCCTCGTGTCTCTCAGAATACCTCACCAATCCCAAGAAACCACGATCCGAAGATTGACATCGGGTCTCCTCCCAACTCATCAATGCCTCAACCTTCTCTGAGTCGACTGACACTCTTGATGCTGACACCACGTGTCCTAAAAATCTCACCTTAGTAAGCCAAAACTCTTACTTATTGAACTTGGCGTACAGTTGATGGTCTCTCAACAACTGTAAAACGATCCCCAAGTGATACTCATGCTCCCACGCCGACGGGGAGTAGATCAAATGTCATCCACCAAGACCACGACAAACTGATCTAGATAGGGTTGGAATACCCTATGCATGAGATCCATGAATGCTACTGGTGCATTCTTCAATCCAAAGGGCATCACCGTAAACTCAAAGTGCCCATAATGCGTCCTAAACGCTGTCTTAGGGATATCTCGTGATCCCCAACCCTCGCCGATGGTAACCAAGCATGCATATTCACATTCGAGAGACTGGGCTCCTCTCAACCGATCAAACAAATCATCAATCTCTTTGGTAGTGGGTACCGATTCTCGATCAACCTCGTTCAACCGCCGTTAGTCAATGCACAAATAAGGGTCTTGTCCTTCTTTTCGCAAACAAGAATCGAGCGCCCATGGTGAAGTGCTCGACCTAATGAACCCTTGTTCAATAGCCTGCGTAACCGGACTCCAGTTCCTGCAACTCAACGATGCCATCCTATACTGAGTCATATAAAATGGGCAGAAGCATCGCGCAACTCGATGCTCGAAGTCTACTACCCTCCCGTGGAGGGCGTGTACCCGTAGCTCATCTCGGAAAACATCCACATACTCGCATACTACTTAGGTAGATCTAAGTCTCGGGTCTCTCCGCCCTAGGTAAGGCTTGCTAGCCAACCCACTAACCGGTCCCCGACACCTGACTCGTGATCCCATTCGGGGGCAAAATATCATGCTTGTCCCCCTGAAACACCACACGAGTACCGTCCTACGTATAGGCGGTAACTCTCCTACGCTCATAATCGATAACTATCCTGTAAGCTATCAGCCAATCCATCCCTAGGATAACATCGAACTTTAACATGTCCATGATCCTCAGGTCCACTGTGAGTAGAGTCCCTGAGATCTCCAACTCGCAACCTTGACATATCATCCCTATTCTCGCCCTAATCCCTAGGGGAGAACTCAATACAATGGCTCATCTATGGTCTCTAGAGGTCCTTGCCCATTTCCACCATATATTAAGGTCTCACTTAGCCGGAATTGTACTAGTCTAATCTTGGTAATGTCAGAGGTAATCTCCATAGCCTCTAACACCTTCTCGATCTGTATGAACCAATGGTCTGCCACCATCGGATCTCCTCCCCCTGTGAATGTCGGAGGATGATGCGCTCTAAACCTCTGGAGGTTACTAGGACCTCCCTGACTACCTGCTATACCAGCCTGTGCTATAGCTACTGTCGCAATACCCACAGCCTCTACAAAGGCCTGCTGATCAAACACTGGTGGCTGGTCAAATGTCGGTGGTGCCTGACCAGTGCCCCGTGGACGTTCTCTACGTCCTCGCCCTCTACTAGCCATCTACATATGTCAAATGGCAACAAGATTCATGTAATTTTCATTTCAGTCTAACTAGCAATGCACATGCCAATTACTAATAGACTTGACAAACTATGAACTAACTCGCTCATTTCCTAAGGCGGCGCTAACTCTAAACCACCAATCTATTTTTATTCCGATAAAATTCTAAGCTTTCCTGTTCATTTCATTATCCAAATCCCTAAGGTCATAGTTCCTAACCTTAGCATTCACCCTTTTTCCTATACGCATTACACCATGCAAATAATTTCCTACGCAACTACCGCGCAATCACGATTTCAAATGGTAGTTAACACAATACAAGATTCTACATAAACACAAATGAGACACTATTCATACACATAACTGGTAGATACACATTGTCCTTGCATTTACAAGTAATGCAAGACAATTAATTATACATTTAAAACATTTTTATCAACAAAATTTCATTTTTGAAAATTTCATTTTTTTTCATTGTCTCTATTTATTAAATTTTATTTGATTGATTTTTCAAAAAAAAAAAATTTTTTTTTTTTTTAAATTTACTGTTCACAGGTGACCTAATAACATTAATGCTCACTTGACACTGTTGGCCATACCATACAAAAAAATTGTGGTTGCAAACACACTTCAAGAATTCCTGTTGTCTTGCAATACAATTTCACTCTTGTACATAATTCCTCCTTAAGCTCTTTGCAATACCGATTGTGCATTGATTACCATACTGAATCGGTTATTTATCAAGAATCGGCACCATTACCGAGGATTGACGATTTGTTTGATCAGTTGAGAGGAGCGCGAGTCTACTCCAAGATAGACCTTCGCACTGGTTACCATCAGCTGAGGGTTAGGGATACAGATATCCCTAAGACAAAGCCGCTAGACGCCAAGTATGGCACTTTGAGTTTACTGATGCCCTTCTGACGGGACGCACGCGCCAAAGAAGATTCATGGATCTCATGCATAGGATATTCCAACCCTATTTAGATCGCTTTCAGAGTCTCGTGGATGACATCTGATCTACTCCTACCAGAGGTGGGGAGTACTGAGTATCACTCTTGAGGTCGCTTTGGCGCTGTTAAGAGACCATCAACTATGACGCCAAGTTCAAGTAAGTGCGAAGTCATTTACCAGGTGATTTTCGACACGTGGTGTCAAGATCGAGTGTCGGCCGACCTAGAGAAGGTCAGAGGCAGTTGATGAGTCAGAGAGGCCAAGTCAATCTTCGAGATACGAGTTTCGGGATTACTGGGTATTACAGAGATCTTACTGAGGATTTCTCCAGATAGCAACACTATGACTAGGGTCGACCCTAAGGAGGTCGTTTGATTTGGGATGACCGATGCGAGGAGGCATTCCAGAGTCACAGAGACTTAATTCAGCCTCCCATCTCGATAGTTCCTAT
Source organism: Tetrastigma voinierianum (assembly GCA_016808115.1). Lineage (NCBI taxonomy): Eukaryota > Viridiplantae > Streptophyta > Magnoliopsida > Vitales > Vitaceae > Tetrastigma > Tetrastigma voinierianum. The sequence goes on along the minus strand of JAEQBH010000097.1, from coordinate 276,653 downwards.
TCAGGACAGGGGTACACATTCAGATGCCTCGAGGGCCGGCTCGGGATGTGTTTTGATGCAGCCCCGGAGGGTAGTGAAGCCATGGATCTCACGGGCCTGAAGAATCACAAGTGCACTACCCTACACACGACATGGAGTTGGCGGTCGTAGCCCGCCGAAGATCGCCACTACTTATACGGCGAGGAGTTCCGAGGCACTCACTACAAAAGTCCAAGTATTTTCATGTAGCGGACCTCAATATGAGGCAACGCAAATGGATGGAGTTCCTAGAGGATTATGACTTCACTTTGCATTACCATCCAGGTAAGGCAAATGTGGTGGCTGATGCACTCAGTCGAAGTCACGAGGAGCGTTGGCTAGTATAGCTTCTGAGTGGTGAATGCTCGAGACCTGTGGACACAAAGACAAATGAGCGCACTCAGGTACCTTGGGAGCGAAGCTACACCGCTCTATTGAGCAGAGTGATTGAGTCCCGCCAAGGTGACGCGGAGATAAGGTCCATTGGGGTGGACCGAAAGTACACAAAGTACGGTGACGAGGGCTGACCTGCTCACATAATCTCGTTGTATACACATTGTCCTTGCATTTACAAGTAATGTAAGACAATTAATTATACATTTAAAACATTTTTATCAACAAAAATTTCATTTTTGAAAATTTCATTTTTGAAAATTTCATTTTTTTTTTCGAAAATTTTGTCTCATTTTATTAAATTTATTTTATTTGATTTTTTTCAAAAAACTTTTTTTTTTTCTCGAAAAGTTACCTGCTCACGCTGACCTGGCCAACATTATCGCTCATAGTTATTGTTCACGGATTACTGTTGAGATATTAATACAAAAAATTTCATTGCAACACATTTCCAAGAGTCCTCATTACCTTAATATTAATTTCACTCTTGCAATACAATTCTCCTTAAGCCCTCCTATTGCAATACACTTCCTCATGTTGCAATACAATCTAACCCCTTCCTCTAAGTCACAATACAATATAGTATTGCAATACAAACTTAGCCCTCAAGACTTCTTCTCTGCAATACAATTTTGTGTATTGCAATACAATGCCTCTACAACCTCACCCTCTCCTCATGCTCACAACACATCGCCTTTCTTGCAATACAATTTCACTACCATTTTTTTCCAGCCCTCTCTCTTGCAATACAATTGCAAGGCTTGCAATACAATTTCTTTTTCTTCACAATACAACCGATTCTGCAACAAATTTTTTTAAATTTTTTAAAAAAAAAAAATTTTCATTATATTTTTTTTCCGCTATTTCCACTCGGAGACACAAGGTTCACACTTGTGACTCAGTAGGCTGGGGGAGCAGGGATTGTTAAACCTAACCTACCTTTCTTTCGCCTCCGTGAGAGTCAACCCATGCAAAGGGATTTATAGTACGGGGGAAGTACTACTACCAACCGGAAGCAGAGCTCAGTTGGTAGTGAGAGTGCTCCCCATTGCTATAAGAGTCCCCTAGCTCAGTTGGTAGTGAGAGTGCTCCCCATTGCTATAAGAGTCCCTTTGCGCATGGGTTCAAGCTCACTGAGGTTAGAAAGAAAAGGCCAACTGGGACTCGCGAACAAGACTATGGAGGGCTCCACCATGGGCAAATCCCGAGGGGTCACGAAGGGTGTGGACTCCACAATTGTAAAACCCCAACCTGATTGAATGTTATAATAGTAGTTTTTGAACTTATTAGAGGTCCAATGATAGAAATGAGGGTAGATTAGAATTTAGAACGCTCTGGACGTCATTTGGGCATGAAGTGGAATTTTTCGAAAATTATAACCGGGTGCTATAAGGAATAGTGATTTTTCTTATTATATCCGGATGGAGGGGTTTGCAAAGGAATTTTTAAGAAATTTCAGTTCCTATGACTTTGAACTGATATTTAGAAGAGAATAGGAGATTTAAGTGAATAAAGGATTTTCTGGACTTAAATTCGAGTCTCCAGATCGATATTTTTCTAAATTGGCTCGAAAATACCTTAAAAATGTCCGGAAATAATCATAGAGTCTAACGAAACTGAAACAGAGTGAAACGGAGTCCGTTTGGATAGTTTTCAGGCGATCCGAACGTAATTCGGATAATAATACGCTATTGTCCGGATTTCCGATTTTAATGATTTTAAATCCGATTTCGGTGATTTCAGAGCCTGAAACTAATGTGAGGGATTTGTCAACATTTATGGTCAATTTGAAGTTTAGACTACCATAGAATATTTTTGACATTTAACGGCAGATAAAAGCAAAGATAGTGTGAAACCGAGTTAAAATCGCTATAAGTGAGATATTTTCTGCGGAGAGCCAATTAAAACCTTTCTAATGACTAAGTTATGAATAAAATAATAGGTTAATGGATTTGATTCATTAGAATGGACCAATGAGCTTTTCGTTCAAGGGTAATTTTGGCAAGTGTGAAAGGGCAATTTTGGTAAGTGTGAAGCAAAATCTAAATTTAAGAGATTAAGTTGGCTCAAAAAGGAGGAGAGCTCGTCCATATGAGAGAAAGAGGGAAGAAAAGAGAGAAAAGAGAGGAAAGAAAAGAGAGGGAAGGAGAAAACCGTGTGAGGCCAAGGTGGAGCAAAGGGAGGTGATTTTTCTTCTCCTTCAAGCTTTCCAAGTGCTCTACAAGCAGAAGAATGAGAAAAATAAATAAACCAAGAACAAGTAAGTTTTTAATGTAGGAAAGTTAGGGTTTGATGTCTTTCAAGTGTCTAATGTCTTGAATTTTCTGGGTATGGATGTTAAATTGGTGGTATTTAAGGTCAATGATATGATTTTGATATCACCGAGAAAGAAATGGATTAGGTTAGGCTTTTGAAAATAAAGTGAGGAATTGTTAGGGTTTGATGTTTTTCATATCTAATGTCTTGACTTTTCTTGGTATGATGTTAAATTGGTGGTGTTTAAGGTTGAATGATGCTGATTTTGATATCACCTGGAGAAGAAAATGGATTAGGTTAGGTTTTGAAAAGAAAGTGAGGGAATTATTAGATTTGGATAGCTGAATTTCAGGTGATATGTTGAAATGGGTATAAGGCATTAGATTGGAGTGTTTAGAGTGAAAAAAAAGTGGAAGAGAAACACATTCTGGTCATTTTCAAGTAGCAGCCTCTGCACAGAAATGCTCAGTTTCCCTGTTCGACCGCCAGATTCACCATAACTGCTTATTTCGACCACCTATGATTCAAGTTGCTAGTTAAACAGACTTCAAGTAGAATCAAACATATAGAAATAGGCATCATCAAATTCAGATTATAAGTGGCCTAAAAATTCACTCAAAGTAGGGCCATGTGCAAGCCAAATTCTGGTTCAGTTTTTGAACATAGATTAACCCGGTTGTTTTGGACGTAAAGTGAGTTTCGGTGCTCCGATTTGGGTGATTCCAATTGAAGAAGAACCCTTAGCACATTAGTTTCAAAAGAGTATAAAGAACCAGTGTCAAATATGGAGTTAAGACATTGAAAAATGTGAAGATTTCAAATTCCGAGTGTAAAATCTAGAGAGGGCATTAAGGTCATTTTGTAAAGAAAGGGGTAATTTGGCCATTTCCTTGGTTACGTATTTTTAAGTGTGGTTAAATGAGATTTAAGTGAATGTGATGTGGTTGGGTGAAAATGAATGTGTATGGTGGATTAAATGAAAGTTGGTTAATGGTTAATTGTGGTTTTCTTGAAAAAGGTGAAAAGGATTATCGGACGGGAAGCGGAAAAGCGGGATCAAGCGGTGAACTATGAGTGTAAAATGATGTTTGCAAATCAGTTTTAAAAAGTGAACATTTTGATGTTAAATGAAAAGTTTAATGTAAATGTTTATATTGCCTAAATGAAAAGTTTTGATGTAAATGAAAAATTTAATGTACATGTTTATCTTGCATCAATATATATATATATATATATTTATATTAAATTATATATGTATGCATATGTTAAGGCATTATGAAAGTTTAAAAATGTGTAAAGAATGCATATGTATATTTGCATATATGTGAGTTTTCATGATAAAGTAAATGATTTAAATGGATTTATAAATGATTTTGATAAATGCTTAATGATGGTTACCCTAACTCCCATATGACTGTTATGACTGATATCGTCGAGGTACCTAAGCTTGTAAGGATTTAGAGGGCAAAGCAGGTTACCAACCGAGGAGGAATTAGGTGTCTAGGAGTAATATCCTTACACGTGATAAGGTGCTATGACTGAACTCCTATGCAAAGCGTGAGTTTCTCCAGCTGTACTGGGTTATGACTGAATGTGATTGTCCTCACCGTCGCACTGAACCGGGGTTTCTGTGTTTATTCCCCTGGGTTCCATCAGAAAGAAAGAAAGAAATAAAGAAAGAAAGTTTAAGGCATAAATGTTTAAGGCATAAATGGATTTTAATTGTATAAGTATTTATTATAAAGAAAGAAAGAAAGTTTAAGGCATAAATGTTTAAGGCATAAATTGATTTTAATTATATAAGTATGTATTACTTTGATATATACCTAAATGTTATTTTAATGAAAATGTACACTCACTGATCCTTTAGCTCATTCTTTTCCCATATGTTTCAAAACATTTTCAGATCTCGAGACAGTGCGCCAGAGTACCCTTCTCAGGCAAAGGAGTTGAGCCATCGAGGAGACGACGCATGTGAACTGCATTGTATAAATAGTTTGCATATTTTATATGTCGAATACTTTGTCATGCATATATGCATATATGGATATATTTTGAAAATGAACTTATTTAGGCTAGCTTCTGCTTAAGTACGACTCAAGCCCAATCTTTTTTGATAAAAATGCATGGAATTGAAGAAGTTTTTGAATGTTTTGATGATTTGAAGTGAATAAATGTATATGTGTATATATTGTGTTTGATTGGGTTGTGGACGAGGAGTCCTAAGAAGTTGATGATTGAAAGATTAGAAGTGTTTTTAAATGTTTTCACAGGTTTTGTAAATTAAAAGTCTGAAATGAGAAACCTCTCGCCAATTTTTCTAAAAACTAAGTGTTTGAAAAAGAAAAAAAAAAAAAATTTATCACTTCGCTTCCGCATTACTTAAAGATATAAAGGATTTGTAAAGGTTCGTCTAATATGGATTTTATTTGGATTGTTTTGAGGAAAGTTTCTATATCCATTGAGTGCCGGGAGGTCCCCTGTTCATGAGGTTAATCCGGCCTGGGATCCTTCACAAAAATTTATATACATTTTTTTTCTCCAATACATCCAATAAAATTATAAAATTTATTTTTCACCATTTTTCTTCAACTTTACTAATAATCAGAAACTTTTGAGAAAATATTTCTTCTTATCAAAATTTTTTTTCATTTTCCACTCACCGATAAAACACTAAAAAAAAAATTTATGCCTATTTTTTTCATTTTCCATAATACTCAAATAAATTTATGTACTTATTTTACTCCATTTTCTTCAATTTTACAACTTGTAAAACTTTTAGAAATTTATTTTCTTCCTCATAACCAAATAAATTTATCAAATTTATTTTTTGCTTTTAAAATTTCTTCATTTTCCAACAACCCAAATAAATTTAGTAAATTTTATTTCATTTAATTTTCTTCGCTTACACTCAAACCTTAAAAATCAAATTTTTCACCTTCTAAAACCAAATAAATTTATTCCAATTTATTTTATTTCTTCATTTTGTTCCAGTTTTCTCTCACTGTAAAACTTCACCATTTTTCTAACACATCCATGTGCTAAGTACTAAGCACACAACATTTCACAACTCACATACAACATGGCATACACACCATCATACAATAATTCATCAAATCACACAAAATACATCAACACATGCATGTAGTGTCCTAGTTTTGTTATGTGATTTCCTAGGTAATCTCATACCTAAACCGAACATCGAACCACACCTAGTGGTGATGCTTTCACTCAACTATGGCCTAAGCCCAAATCCTCAATCTATAGGTTTCCATATACCCATACTCTACATCAAACCACCCTAGTGGTGATGGATACCCAAACCCGAGCTCCTTAGGTATTCGTATACCTAAGTTCTGATACCAAGCTGTGACGCCCCAAAACCTGGGGGTCCGTTGACTACCCGTCAACCCGCAATACTTGTGAATGCTCCGTGATCCACACTTTCACGAAAGCTCCAAGAGTGATCCTTTGCACTGGGGAGCTCTACCTAAATACAAAACCTGCATATCCTGTCCCAAACAGTGCAATATAATCCAATATATCCAATCACATGAGTAATACGACCACTTGGGCCCATAAACAATACTCAATATTCATACCAACTATATACCCAATAGTTCCAAGAGTTAATATGTTTCTACTCTTATACAACATATATCAAAACTTATAGAGTTCTAATACATGTTTAAATTCAGGAACCAAAGCCACAACCTCGGCTTGTCCCCGCCTCTATGACGAGCCGTCCTCGCGCACGCTCCCCTGCACTGCAGCTCAATATCCCGACATGGTGAGCTAATGCTCGCAGTGAATCACCCTGGCGGGCTACTCACCACCTAAATAGACCAGAAATTTCACTTCGAATAAGGGCAAAATCATAATTTCGATTACAAAATTGTAATTTCGGGGGTTAAAAATCTGTAATTTATTCTCTAGATCTCGGATGACGAAACGGATTGTACCGTTGGAATCGTCTCGCGAAATCTAGCTAGCACGTAACATTTCATAAAATTCCGAGAAAGTCGGAGTTAACACGTTTTTCGAGGCATCGCGGTTCGGGTGCCGTAAAACGATTTTCGAGGCGACGAAAGTCACATATAACACGTACTCATGTACCATAAGTGGTATGAGTAGAGGAATGATGGAAATGGACAGCCGAAATAGAGCCGAATATCAAAACTGGTAAATGAAGGGACATAATAGGCATTTTGGATTTTGATTTTAAATCAAGAGCAAAACGTGAATTTGGGGGGGATTTTGATAGTGAGTTGCAGTGGGTGCCGTTTTGAGAGAAATATAGAAAGAGAGAGAGCACTTCTCTCTAGAAATACACGCGATCCAACCGTTGGCGGTCTTCGGAACAAGAAGGAGAACTGCTCTACGCGAAGAGGGCTTCGCGTGGGTACCGGATTTAGGGAGTTTTCTCAAACTCCGAAAGGTAGGGGTTTCTCCCTACTTGAGTTTTATTCCCTCTTTTAAATACTTTGCAAATGTTTGAGTCGAATGAGGCCGTGAGGGGCCGTTTGATCGGCCCCAAACCTTGGGACCGAATTGATATTAATTTTTGAAATACAAATGTAGCAGTCGTGACTGCCATGGCTGATTTGGGTGGTTGAATGTTGTATTTTTGTGATAAATCATGGATTGATTTGGATGAGGCTGGAAATGGCCGTGAAATGCGGGTTTACAAAGTGAACCGATGAATGGATGTGTGTTTGAACCGTAAAACCTAGGTTTTTACTGTTCATAGGAATAGTGACACAAAAATATATTTTTGTGTGAAAATGTGCTTGGTCGAGTGATTCAAGTAAATTGCTCGTGTTTGATCATTAGCCCAAGTGAGCTAATTTTGATGTGATGAAATGGTATAATACATAACATGACAGTGGATTTGATTATGCGAGTATATCTATGTTTATATATCACAGATGTGATTAGACTGTATTAGAATCGATACATGCATTCCATATGTACTGGAACACCCTAGGACTATAGGAGTGGAGCGTGCTGAGATGAGGCAGGAAAACGTTCAGAGGGGTTGTCTAAAAAATACTAATTATTGAGGGTAGTCCAAATTGCAAATATCAATCGCTTCTGAGTGTCTAATTGATATATATATATATATATATATATATATATATATATATATATATATATATATATATATATATATATATATATATATATATATTACACACATCTGAGGGTTGTCCACAAACAAACAAAATAATAACTTTCATAATGAGGCTTAGGCTTAGTGTGATGGAGTCGGTGAGGACCTCGATCTGAGTTGGTCATGGTGACATTCTCCAAGTAGATCATGCATTTGCTTGAATGTGTGTTTAAATTGGAACATTGCACAACACTTAGGTGGTGAGTAGCCCACTTAGGGCGATTCTCCTACTGAGCATTAGCTCACCCCATCGTGGGACCCCCTTTATTTGGCTAGTGTATAGGAGTTGTGAGGGACTCGCCGTCCTAGAGACTGAGATTAGAAGAAAAGCCGGATTGTGGCTTTGGCTTTGACGATATCTACATGTATTAGAATTGCTGAGTATTTTAATATATGTTGTATGAGAGTAAAACATTTGAACTCTTGTAACTATTGGGTATGTAGTTGATTCATAGCTGGTATGTTTATTGAGTATCGTTATGGGCCCAAGTGGCCATATTAGTCATGTGATTGACATATTGATTATATTGCACTGTTGGGGGACAGGATATGCAGTATTGTATTTCCGTAGAGCTCCCTACAAAGGAGACTTGCCCGATTTTCTTTCTGAAGTGGTGTCGGTAACCCGACATCCACTTGTATTCCGCGGCCGACGGTAGTCAACTGACTCTCCGGACGTGTATTACAAGTGTAGTGCAATGTTCCAATGAAAACACATATTCAAGCAAATGCATGATCCTACTTGAATGTCTACATGACCAACTCGCATCCCAGTCCTTCATCGCATTTCCTCACACTCGCCTCAAGCCTCGTATGAGAATATTATGTTTTATTTGTTTGTGGACAACCCTTCAAGTGTATATATCAATCGGGCCAATTCCGACGACGATATATTATTTGTTTGTGGACTACCCTCCGATGAATATCAATTGGGCCGCTTCGACGATTGATATTTTATTTGTTTGTGGACTACCCTCCAATGAATATCAATTGGGCCGCTCCGACGATTGATATTTTTAATTTGGACTACCCTCCGATAATTAACATTTTTAGACAATCCTCCGAACCATTTTCTGTGACTCATCTCATACTCACTCCTATAAATTCCTCTAGGGTGTTCCAATGCATATGGAATGCATGTATGCTAATTCCAATACAGTCTAATCACATGCAAATATAAAAACATGTACATATCCACATAATATCCAATCATACAATCATGTCATGTAATTAATCAATTTCATCAAAATATCACTGGGCTATCGATCAACACTTGAGCAATTCGACTTGAATCATCAATTAAGATTATTTTAACACAAAAATATATTTTTGTGTCACTATTCCTATGAACAGTAAAAACCTAGGTTTTACGGTTCAAACACACATCCATTCGTCTGTTCACTTTGTGAACCCGCATTTCACGGCCATTTCCGGCCTCATTCTAATAAATCCATGATTTATCACAAAAATGGAACATTCAACCACCCAAATCAGCCACATGGCGCCATCACGCTACATTTGATTTCAAAATTTACATCAATTCGGTCCTGCTGTTTGGGACCGATCAAACGTCCCTCACGTTTCATTCGACCAAACATTCATGAAAACACTTAAAATGAGAACAAACTCAAGTAGGAGAAACCCCTACCTCTCGGAGTTTGTCGAAAACTCACAAAACCGGAGTCCACGCGTAGCCTGCTCCGCGTAGAACGTCTTTCCTTCTCGGCCCGAAGACCGCCGACGGTCGGATCGCCCGTATTTCTAGAGAGAAGGAAGACTCTCTCACACTAAAAAAAACGCCATTTTTGTTTACTGCATCTCATTTCCCTTTTTCCTTTTTCAATTCCCGCTTTTGCCTTTTTCTATTTGGAGAAGAAAAACACTATTTAGTGTTTTGTCTTTATTAGCACAATCAACTCAAATGACTGGTTATGTCCTCATTTCCCGCTTTGACATTCTAAGACTATCTCTATCGTCCATTTTTCATCATTTCTCTACTCATACCACTTATGGCACATGAGTATATGCTATACGTGTAAGACCCGAGAAATTCAAAATTATGGAATAAGGGCAAAATCGTAATTTCGATTACAAAATTGAAATTTTAGCTAAAAAAAATCCGTAATTTATTCTCTAGATCTCGTATGATCTAAACTAGATTTCACCGTTGGAACTGCCTTCAAAATTCTAGTTAGCACGTAAAATTTTGTAAGATTACGACAGTCTGAGTTACACATTTTTCGAGGCATCGCTACTGTGCCAGAACGATTTTCGACAGCACGAAGTCACATATAACAAGTACTCATGTACCATAAGTGGTATGAGTAGATAAATGATGAAAATGGAAGGTTGAGATAGTGCCGAATGTCAAGACTGGTAAATGAAGGGACATAATAGGCATTTTGGATTTTGATTTTAAGTCACTAAATGTCAAAAAGGAATAGTGTCGTCTCTAACCTCACTAAAAAGCAAGACAAAGACGTGAAATGTGCAGGGGAAGATGCAGTGGCCATTTTCTTTTGGGTTTTAGAGAGAGAACCTCAAGCTTCTCTCTAGAAATACGGGCGATCCAACCGTCGACGGTCTTCGGGACAAGAGGGAGAACTGCTCTACGAGGAGAGGGCTTCGCGTGGGTACCGGATTTGTGAGTTTTTGACAAACTCCAAGAGGTAGGGGTTTCTCCCTACTTGAGTTGTATTCCTATTTTAAGTGTTTTACGAATGTTATTTAAATGAGGCCATATGTCATGGATAGGTTCCAAATCTTGGAACCGGCGGTGTTAGATTTGGAAACACGTGGACAAATCCGTGGATCGCCCACCGGCCGATTTGGGTGTTTGAATATTGCATTTTGTGATAAATCATGGATTGGTTTGGAAAAGGCCGGGAATGGCCGTGAGATAAGGGTTCACAAAGTGGACCGATGACTTGTTGAGTGTTGGAACCGTGAACCTGTGGGTTTTACTGCCTTGTGAATAAAGTGACACGAAAATATATTTTTTTGAAAATGTGTGTTTGTTCGAGTGATTTAAATTAAATTGCTCGTGTTTGATCATTAGCCAAAGTGAGCTAATTTTGATGTATGAGTTGTATAATTACATAACATGATTGTGTGATTCGAATTATGCCAAGAGATATTCATGTTTATATATTCGCATGTGATTGGGGACCAGATTGAACCTGCATACATGTATCCATATGCACTGAACACCCTTGGATTTATAGGAGTGAGTGCATGAGATGAGTCTAGAGAAAACGGTTCTGAGGGTTGTCTAAAAACATTAATTATCGGAGGGTAGTCCAAATTTAAAATATCAATCGTCGGAGCAGCCCAATTGATATTCATCGGAGGGTAGTCCACAAACAAATAATATATCACCGCCTGAGCGGCTCCAATTGATATATATATACATCGGAGGGTAGTCCAGAAGAAATAATATATCAATCGCCGGAGCGGTCCAATTGATATATACACATCGAGGGTTGTCCACAAACAAACAAAATAATAACTTTCAGCACGAGGCTTAGGCGTAGTGTGATGGAGCCTGGGTGAGGACTCTGGATCTCGAAGTCAAAGTCAGTGTAGGACATTCAAGTAAAGATCATGCATTTACTTGAATGTGTGTGTTTAATTGAACATTGCACGCACTTAGGTGGTGAGTAAAGCCCAATTTAGGTGATTCCCCACTGAGCATTAGCTCACTCGTCGTGGGACCCCTTTATAGGCACAGTGGAGCGTAAGAGGAGACTATCATCTGCAGGTCAGTTTAGAAGCAGAAAGATTGTGGCTTGGATTTGTGGTGTATACATGTATTAAAATGTTAGAATTTTAATATGTGTTGTATAAAGGAGAATTGATTACCTCTGTAAAACTATTGGATACATAGTTGGACTCATGATTGGTATGTATATTGAGTACTGTTTATGGGTCCAAGTGGCCGTATTGGATACATATATCGCATATATTGACCGTTTGGGATTGTAAATGCAGGTTTTATACAAGCATGGTATTTGGGTAGAGCTCCCCGTACAAAGGAGACTCGTCCCGATTGTGGAAAATGCCCATGGGTCACCCGACATTCACGAGTATTCCGCTGCCGATCGGCAGTCAATGCATCCCTGCCTGGGCCACAGCCTGGCATCGAGCCAGGCATACGAATACCTTAGGAGCCTCTAAGCTCAGTATCCATCACCACTAGGTGGTTTGACGTTGACAGGCATATGGAAACCTATAGATCGAGGATTGGGGGCTTAGGCCATAGTCGAGGGAGAGCATCACCACTGGTGGTTCGATGCCAGAATAGGTATGAGATTACCTAGGAAAATCACGGACAAAACTAGGACACGACATGCATTTGGATGACAGTACATTTGTTGAGGTGTTTTTTATGTGATTGACAGTTATATTATGTGAAAAGCTGTGCATAACATGGACAGTGATGTGCATACCACATGGTATTTAATATCATATGATGTATTTATAATATTGTGGTAGCATTACCAACATGAATCTCAATAGAAAAAATGATTGAAGTTTCTGGTGGGTGTGTTGAAAAATAAATAAGTGGAATAATTATTTGGTTTGCGATGAAAATTGTTACGGGTTTTGGAGTGTAAACAGAAAAATCAATAAACTCATTACTAAGACTAGTAAGTTATTGTAGGAAAATGAGAAGAATTTTAAATAGAAAAAATTTGTATTTAATTTAGTTAGGAAGGAGAAAATAATTTTCTAGGACACACAGGTGTGAAATGAAAAAATAGATAATAAAAATTTTATAGATTATTTAGATATCTAAAAAATGTTTTTATTTGAATTTTCAGTCGTGAAACAATGAAAAAAATATCTTCTGGAAAACAGAAAAGAAAATGTGTGGATGGAATGAGTGCTGATTGTTTGAAGAATGGGATTGTGTTACTGTCTGAGGTTGTATTCTTGATAAGGAACCTAGGATGAAGATTTGGAAGATTAATTCTGTCTGCTGGTTTGTATTCTTGAGTTAGGCTTAAATGCATTTAGAGCAATTGTATTTATAATACGATTGGGCGAGCGGGCTTGAAGGCGAAGGCTTTGTGTCGCGCCACAAAACATTGTATTGTGAACAGTGCTTAGGAAGCTTGTTGTGTTGTGTTGCGTACAACACGGCTGCGGGACCAAGGCCGTGAAGTGGGCGGCGTGGGCTGCGGTATTGGGTGGCGCAGCCGGCGCCACGACACGGTTGCTGGGGCCCGCGTCGACGGGCGGCGGGAGGCGTTGGGTAGGCGCGCGACACGTCAGGGCATAGACGCGCGACATGGCGTGTGATGCAGTAGCAGTAGCCTTGGCGTTTGCGACACGGCGGCCGCATTCTTGACTGCGCGACCGCGACGGTAGGGTGCCGCGACCGCGGCCGCGGCGGCCTGCGATATAGCCCCGGGCGTGCGCGTGCACAAGCGCGCTGTGCGCTGGCGTGCTGGAGTGCCAATTTGGGCGGTTGGGTGCCCAGGCACGACGGTTACGGCTTCAGTTTTGACTCGGTATTTTTCTGAGTCAAATTTTTTGAACATTGATACGTGAACGGTTCATGAACCTTGTTCATCATAAAATTTTCGAAAAAAATATAAATATAAATAAAATAAAATAAAATTTGATAAAATTTTCGAAAAATAAAATTTAAAAAAAAATAATAAAAATTTTTGTGATCAAAATGATTTGATTTGTAGACAAATTGTCCTGCATTGCTTCATAAATGCGGGGACTTGATATACGGGTTTTGTGTATGGTGGTGTCTCGAGTACATGTTTATGCCTTGGAATCTTGTGTGTATATTGACTACCATGTTGATTATGGATGCTAGTAGAGGACGAGGACGTAGAGGGCGTCCAGGGAATCTTGGTCGAACATGTCGGTGTTTGATCAGCGGACTCTTGATGGAGGGGGCATGGGTGTCCTGAGAATATCTTGCTCGCCTGTTTGATATAGCGAGGTAGATAAGAAGATCCTAGTAACCTCTAGAGGTTTAGGGCGCACCATCCTCCGACATTCACAAGGGGAGGAGATCCGGTGGTGACAGACCATTGGTTTATATAGATCGAGAAAGTGTTAGAGGCTATGGAGATTACCTCTGACGCGACCCGGATTAGACTAACTGCATTCCAGCTAAAGGGCGAGGCCCGGGTATGGTGGAGATGGGTTAGGACCTTTAGAGACCTAGAGGCAATGACATGGGCAGAATTTTAGGAGCTGTTCATGTGTAAGTCCTTTCCAGTTACTGCGAGGCATGCGAAGGCTCAAGAGTTCCTAGAGCTGAAGCAGGGGGCGATGACTGTGATGGATTAGGTGACTAGGTTCACAGAGTTAGCCCGATTGATTGATGATTACGTGGCCACAAACTTGGCCAAGGTCAGGAGATTCGAGAATGGGGTACGAGAGTTATCCATTTGGGCGAGTTGTAGGACTTACGCCTGAATATGGATTCCCGTGGTTGGGACAGATCCGGCCGTAGAGAGAGTTGGGCTTAAAGGTTGAGACCTTAAAGAAGCCGTAGTATGTGAGTTCTCCCCTAGGGATTAGGGAGAGAATAGGGATGATATGTCGAGGTTGCGAGTTGAGATCCTGGGATACGGTGGACACGGATATGGACATGTCGGATTCGATGTCATCTGGGATGAATTGGCGATAGCTTACGGGATCGTTGCTCGATTGTGGCGTAGGAGGTTACGCCTACGCGAGGGCGATACTCGTGGTATTTCAAGGGACAAGCATGATGGCACGCCACAGAGACGGTATCACGGGAGTCGGTGTCGGGGGACGGTTGAGCGGGTTGGCTAGCGGCCTTACTGAAGGGACGGAAGGCAGGATTTAGATGTACCTCAGTGGTGTGCGGTATGTAAGATGTTTTCTGAGATGAGCTGCACGGACTACCTCCACGGAGAGATTCGTAGACTTAGTATCAGGATTACACCTGGTACTTCACCTATTTCTGTGAAGCTCATAGGATGGCACCGGTTGAGTTGCGAGGAACTTCAGTCGGCCTTCGGTATTGGATGAGGTTCGTTAGGTAGAAACGCCTTCACCGTGGGGCGCTCAGGTTACGTTTGCGAAGAGAAGGACAAGACCCTTGATTGTGCATTGATTCTGAAGCGGTTGAGCCGGGTTACGTAGAATGGTGCCCCATTACCGAGATTGACGATTTGTTGTCGATTAGCAAAGGGAGGAGCGAGTCTACTCAGATAGACGCCGCCCTTTGGTTACATCGGTGAGGGTTAGGGATCTGAATATTCCTAAGGCGGCGTTTAGGAGCGTTATAGGCACTTTGAGTTCTGTTGATGCCTTCGGATTGACAATCGTACGCGTATTCATGGATCTCGTATAGGATATTCCAGCTTCATTCAGATCAATTTTCATAGTCTTCGTGGATGACATCTTGATCACTCGATTCAGTGGAGCATGAGTATCGCTTGAGGGGCGTTCTGGTTAGAGACCATCGATGCAGCGAGTTGATCGTCACAGTTTTGGTTTTCTGCGGTGAGATTTTGGGACACGTGGTGTCGGCATCGAGTGTCGGTCGACCTAGAGAAGGTCGAGCGGTGATGAGTTAGGAAAGTGAAGTCAATCTTCGAATGTAGTTTCTTGGGATTGGTACGGGTATTCTGGGAGATTCATTGAGGATTTCT
This sequence comes from Tetrastigma voinierianum, assembly GCA_016808115.1. Lineage (NCBI taxonomy): Eukaryota > Viridiplantae > Streptophyta > Magnoliopsida > Vitales > Vitaceae > Tetrastigma > Tetrastigma voinierianum. The sequence continues at coordinate 261,158 of JAEQBH010000097.1, read as the reverse complement.
CGGGGATAGCAACACTATGACTAAGATTTGACCGGGAAGGAGGTCAAGTTTGATTAGGATAGCCGTGCGGAGGCATTCAGGTTAGGAGACTTAATTCGGCTCCCATCTTGATAGTTCGGACGGGGAGACGGGGTACCTGAGTCTGTTGTGATGCCTTGATGACGATTTGAGATGTGTTTGATGCGGTCAGGGAGGGTAGTAGCTTATGGTTCTCGTCGGTTGAAGAATCGCAAGCGGGGAGTACCTACACACGACATGGAGTTAGGCGTATAGTCTTCGCGCGAGATTTGGCGCCACTACTTTCGGCGAGGAGTTCGAGGTGTACTCGGACCATAAAAGTGCGAAGTATGATTTTCATGGCGGGACCTGATGGCAGTGGCCTTGAAATGGATGGAGTTCTTAGAGGATTATGACTTCACTTTGCATTACCATCCCGGTAAGGCAAATGTGGTGGCTGATGCACTCAGTCGGAAGTCACGAGGAGCGTTGGCTAGTATAGCTTCTCGGGAGTGGCGAATGCTCGAGACTATGGGATAGTTTGGAGCTCTGATGCGGCGGCGGACTCGGGGTACCTTGGGGAGTTTAGTGGCTGCAGGTCTGCGGTGAAGCGAGTGATTGAGTCTCAGTGGCAGGACGCGGAGATAGTGTCCATTAGGGACCTAGTACAGTCAGGTACGGGTGACGAGGGTTGGACCGTTCACGTAGATGGTAGTCTTCGATATAGGGGACGGGTAGTGGTTCCCCCGATTGGCCAGGTTGAAGAGGAGAGATTCTCGGGAGTTTCAGTTTGCTCTCGTTCTTTGTGCATCAGTGGCACGAAGATGTACGGGATCTTCGTCGCCCGATTACTGTGGAGTGGGATGAATAGACACGTAGGGGACTTTGTTTGGCTTGATGTCTCACATGTCGGCCCAGTTAGAGGCGAGCACCGAAGCAGTGGGGCTCGCCGGCCATTGGAGGTGGGCGAGTGGAAGAGCTCGGGAGCCGCGTCGCGATGGACTTGTGACCTTGCCGCGGACGACGAAGCATGACGGTATGGGTGATAGTGGACCCAGCTCCGCGAAGTCGACACATTTTCTAGCTGTGAAGATGACCTTCGCCTTGGAGATGCGCCGGTTATACATTAGAATGGTCAGGCCACATGAATACCTAGTCTCCATAGTGTCGGATAGGGACCCGAGGTTCGGCACACTTTTGGAAGAGTTTCAAGGCTATGGGCACACGGCTGAAGATGAGTCTGTTCCACCCATAGGCTGGATGAATTCGGTATGAGAGGACTATACGGGTATTGGAGGACACGAGCATGCGTCTGGATCATAAGGGTATTTAGGCTGGGGAGCACTTGCCTTATGTAGTGGAATTACTTCTGCTGATAGTTATCGAGGCAGTATCGAGATGGCCTTGTATGAGGCAACGTATGGGGAGGCCATGCGAGTCAGTTATGTTGGATCGAGTGGAGAGAGCTCTCCATCATGGTCTTTGATTTGATTAGAACACCTCAGGAAAGGTGAGTTTGATCACGACCGCGTCTTCTCCGCGGCTCGAGCGAAGAAAGAGCTATGCGGGGCGTCGCGACCGTCAGAGCCCTTAGAGTTGGGGTTGGGGATCACGTCTTCTTGAAGGTTGCTAGAAGGGAGTGGTCGGGTTGCGCAGCGTGGGAAGCTATCGCTAGGGTTCATTGGACCTTTCGAGATGCTCGAAAGGGTAGGCACCGTTGCGTGCCGGTTGCGTTACCGCCCGGCATGTCGGGCGTCACGGGTGTTTCACGTCTCCATGCTCGGAGAGTACACTGAGATCGGCTCATGTGGTGGATTGGGGACGGATTGGGTTGACACGGATGGGACCTTGAGGAGGGACCGGTCTTGGCGTTGTTGATGGCGGGTGATCGGGTTTTGCGGCCTTGAGACCGTGAAATTTGGTGAAGTCTTATGGGCACTATGGAGTGGATGAGTTCACGTGGGAGCGCGAGGACACGATGCGGGCCACCTATCCCTTCTTGTTTAGGGATGAAGGTACGTGGTTTAGTCGTTTAAGAGTTAAATGACTGTTTACATGCATGGTAGAGTACACGTTGTGTATGCATGTGAGTGAATGTGATTGTCAATTTGGAACGAAATTCCTTTGAGAGGAAGGAAATGTAAGGCAGAAATTCCAAATTATGGAATAAGGGCAAAATCGTAATTTCGATTACAAAATTGAAATTTTAGCTAAAAAAAATTCGTATTTTATTCTCTAGATCTCAGATGACGAAATGGATTTCATCATTGGAATCGTCTCAAAAAATCTAGTTAGCACGTAAAATTTTGTAATATTCCGAGACAGTCGGAGTTGGCACGTTTTTCGAGGCATCGCGTTTCGGGTGCTGTAAAACAATTTTCGATGCGATGAAAGTCACATATAACAAGTACTATGTACCATAAGTGGTATGAGTATTGAAACGATGAAAATGGACGGCCGAGATAGTGCCGAATGTCAAAACTGGTAAATGAAGGGACATAATAGGCATTTTGGATTTTGATTTTAAGTCACTAAATGCCAAAAAGGAATAGTGCCGTCTCTAACCTCACTAAAAAGCAAGACAAAAACGTGAAATGTGCAGGGGAAGATGCAGTGGCCATTTTCTTTTGGGTTTTAGAGAGAGAGAGAGAACCTCGAAACTCTCACAGAAATACGAAGACGTCTTGGGTGCGGTCTTCGGGACAAGAAGGAGCTTGCTCTACGCGGAGAGGGCTTCGCGTGGGTACCGGGCCCGCGGTTTTGACAAACTCCAAGAGGTAGGGGTTTCTCCCTACTTGAGTTGTATTCATATTTTAAGTGTTTTACGAATGTTTGAGCTGAATGAGGCCGTAAGGGGCCGTTTGATCGGTTCCAAATCTTGGAACCGAAGTGTTAGATTTTGGAAACCCACGTGGACAGTCCGTGACTGTCCACGGGCTGATTTGGGTGTTTGAATGTTGCATTTTGTGATAAATCATGGATTGGTTTGGAAAAGGCCGGGAATGGCCGTGAGATGCGGGTTCACAAAGTGAACCGATGACTTGTTGAGTGTTGGAACCGTAAACCCTAGGGTTTTACTGTTCCTAGGAATAGTGACACGAAATATATTTTGTGAAAATAATGTGTTTGTTCGAGTGATTTAAATTAAATTGCTCAGGTGTTGATCATTAGCCCAAGTAGGCTAATTTGTGTATGAGTTGTATAGTACAACATGATTGTGATTCGAATTATGCGAGCATATTCATGTTTATATATTTACATGTGTTTAGACTGTATTGGAACTGGCATACATGCATTCCATATGCACTGGAACACCCTAGGATTTATAGGAGTGAGTGCATGAGATGAGTCTAGAGAAAAAGGTTCGGAGGGTTGTCTAAAAACATTAATTATCGGAGGGTAGTCCAAATTTAAAATATCAATCGTCGGAGCGGCCCAATTGATATTCATCGGAGAACAGTCCATAAACAAATATGCCTCAATCGTCAGACAGCCCAATTGATATATATATATATATATACCATCGGAGGGTAGTCCTGGAAGCAAATAATATATCAATCGTCGAGATATTTGATTGATATATATACACATCGGGTTGTCCTGACAAACAAAATAATAACTTTCATACGGGGCTTAGGCGAGTGTGATCGTCAGTGAGGCCTCGGGATCTGAGTTGGTCATGTAGACATTCAAGTAGGATCATGCATTTACTTGAATGTGTGTTTAATTTGGAACATTGCATTGCACTTAGGTGGTGAGTAGCCCACTTAGGGCGATTCCCCTACTCAGCATTAGCTCACCCCATCGTGGGACCCCCCTTTTTACAAGTACAGGGAGCGTGCGAGGAGACGGCTCGTCCTAGAGGCTGAGTTTAGAAGAAAAGCCGGATTGTGGCTTTGGATTTGTGGTGTATACATGTATTAAAATGTTAGACTTTTAATATGTGTTGTATAAAGGAGAATTGATTACCTCTCTTGTAACTATTGGATATATAGTTGGACTCATGATTGGTATGTATATTAGTCTTGTTTGTGGGTCAAGTGGCCGTGTGGATATATATTGCATATATTGAATTGTTTGGGGCGGCACTAAATGCGGGTTTATACAAGTATGGTATTTGGGTAGAGCTCCCCGTGGGAGACTGCGCGGAGTTTTCGTGAAAAATGTCAGGTCATGACATTCCGCAGGTATTCCGCAGGTTGACAAGTAGTCAACGTATCCCCGGGTTTGGGACTTTCGTAGCATCGAAAATCGTTTTACGGCGCAGACGCGATGCACCGAAAAAGTGTCAGCTCAGGCTATCTCGAAATTTTACGAGGGAATTTCACGTCTTAAATAGATTTGAGGCGATTCCAACGGTGCAATCCGTTTCGTAATCTGAGATCTAGAGAATAAATTTTAGATTTTTAACCGAAATTACAATTTTTGTAATCGAAATTACGAGTTTGCCCTTTTTCCATAAATTGGAATTTCTCGGGTCTTACAATATATGTGCCAATAAAAGAAAAAAAATTATAATGAGTAAATTTATTATACATACCATCTTTGGAATATGGTGCTGGTATCAGTAAAGTATACCACTCCAGTATTTTGATCAATATCTAAGGCATTAGTGAATTGAAATGGGACTCCTTCAGTACTAATTGCCAATTGTTTGGCAACTCCACCATTGCGCCCAACAACCATCAACCCATAATAAGCATCAGCGATGTAAAGCTCATATTTGCTTCATTGAATTTAAGCGGTCTTCCACATAATTGTTCCATAGCAGGATTGACCAATCCATCACAAAATTTAGGAATCCTAGTCAAGCACAATGATAAAAAAAAACTCAATTATATTAAGTAATTTTCATATATTTTAATAGAATATAAAAAGTACAATTATAAAGAAGGTTGAATTGAAAATTAACTAAAAAAATACTTCATACTTGAAAGGCGAAGTGATGGAAAACTCCTTTACCACGTGAACCTTGCCATTTCAAAATTCTACCATATGATGTGCGATTATAAGGACCCTCACCTTTGCAATCCAAAAGCAGCACTTTGAGGGCATGACGCAGAAAGGAAGTTTAAGTTTCTCATATTTCAAAGTTTGTTGTAAATGCATGTGAAGAGAGAAATTAAAATAAAGAGAATATAAAGAGTTGCAGAAACTTCATGGTAGAAATAACATAAAATTCTTCTTTAAAATTGGGTGTAAAAATTTAATATTTGTGACTCTATATATAAGGAGAGAAAGATCGAAGTGTTATAAGTATAATGTCAAATGTGACAACAAATAAAATCTTATTCAAAGTTTATAAATATAAAATTAGGACTCTAATGAATATTTAAAAGGAGTTTGGTTTCCCTGAGGTTTGTATTTAGGAGAAATATGCTGCATACAAATACCCTTGGGAGCGTCGTACATACTAACAACCCATTTTACACCATGAGAGCACTAATAAAATCCATAACTGACCAAAGGGTCCTTAATTTAACAAAATTCGACGAGTCTCTTGTTCGAGCTATACGAAAACACAACACATGCGATTACTCATACACTACCCACATTGGGCCCATTTATCCATCAAATATTTCAATATTATCCCAAAAGATTTATTTACGTGTAAGATACACAATAACCTTCTAAAAGACTAAGCGAGCCAGGCCACAATAGCAAGAATATGCCCATTGGCATTTACATTTCCAAAAGAATTAAGCATGATATAGCATGGCGAAATAACAAAATACTAGACTTTACATGATTTCAAAATAATTTCTCTCTAGTCTAGTACCGGCGAAATAGCTCGTGTTCCTGCCAGTTTGGGTCCCCTCGGGTGGGGGCCTCCCCAATGCGGGTTCCTCGACTCCTACCACCTCCTCAAGGTAAAATCGAAAGAGATGTAAGTAGGGGTGAGCCGAGCTTCTGTAGGAAAATCCTCCCAGCTCAAACGAGGTTTAGAAAATTATATGAAGCGATTCGTCTCATTTTTATAACATATCATAGATGTACCATTTCACGAGAAAACAAGGACATTACCAAATAGATCTCGAGTTTATATGAAAACAATTAAGTAAATGTACACTCAAGCAACGCGTAAACAAAATTATAAACATTTTCACCAAACACCATTTCCAACCGTTATTTTTGTTTCTCAAATATCCTTACAATAAAACTATATTAATCATATTGTTCTCGAGCATCCTTATAAGGAACCTCTTGATAGCAGGTATAAAGTTGACATCCTTATAAGGAACCTCTCATTCATTATATAACAATCCCCCATGTTATGTAAAAATCCCCCATAATATATAATAATCCCCCATGTTATGTAAAAATCCTCCATACCATATAATAATCTCCTAGGTTATGTAAAAATCCCCCATATTATATAAAAATCCCCATGAGAAAATCATTCGAGTGAGGTCGGAAACGGGTTAGTGGTGAATCGGGCGATGATCACCATAGTAGAATCCCCGGACTATATAAAAATACATTATTTACGTAAAATCTCCGTATCTTCTCAATAATCCACCGTGTTATGTAAAATCCCCCATGTTATGTAAAAATGGTTATGTAAAAATCCCCCGTATTATAAAATCCCATAGGGTCATTTCAGTGAGTCGAGCCAGAGTGGGAGCAAGTCCAGTGGTCGGAATCGGAACTGATGATCACCGTAGTAGAATCCCACATTACTATATAAAAAATCCCCATAGTTCCTCGATCACCATACGGAAAATTTATTTTGACCAACCATTTCCACGACTAATCATTCCATATATCTCTGGAAATTCTTGGAAAAACTTCTAGAATCCACAAACAATGTAAAACAATTGAAGAAATAGTTAAATCTGGTCTTCTGCAGTATTTTTACTGCTCACCACGAAATCACTAGGAGTTAAACCAATCCGAGAACACGTTTAAGAATAAATTCCTCATTCCCACGTACAAAGAGAGAATGGTTTCAGAATACCCAGAAAAATAGCATTTATAGCCCCAAAAAGTACATATATACATACCCTAGCCTCAATGTAAGTGAATGGGAGAAAACCCCTACCTTAATCCTTTGGTTGCTATGGAATCTTGGCTTTTAGCATCACATTTGCCCTTAGATCTCCTAGATCGGCCTTCCTTCCTTCTTCTCCAGAGTCCTAGGGCTTGAGAGGTGTGGGGTAATAGTGCAGTGGAGAGAATCTGAGGAAGAGAGAAAAGTTTAGTTTTAATCAGAGTTGCTTCCGAAAATCACTGTTCATAGGTTATTTTTTGGTTTTCTTAAAATTACGATTTGCCACTACACTGTCAAATTAGGTCTATAGGACTACTCTAGGTTTTTCGCGTTCAGTTCATTTTAATGTTATTTTAACCTAAAAACCTTTATTTCTAGGATTTACATAACCATTTTTATATTTATTATTCTTATGCTTTGGTTTAAGAGGTAAAACTAATTGGACGATAATTGATATTTAGACATGTGGGGGTTTACAAAATAACATCACCTGTATTTACTTGTCTTTATATAATGTACTTTATAAGATATTTAAACATATCCGAAAATGAAAGAAAGTTAAGATATTAAATTCTAACTTCTTTTTTAACTTTAGATAATCTTCTATCTTTTATTTTGATATTATAAATGTTTGAGAAACAAATATTTTTTATAATACAAAAATAATAAAGATAATTTGAGTAGGTGACTAATATAGATTTAGTTTCCTTTCCTATCTTTTCTTTCATGTGTTTTCCAAGGCAACCAAGCCTTGAAAATCGATAGACATATGATCTAATTATCTCAAACACATGCTCAGCCCCGGTCGGTCTCGAATCACAATGCGGGGATGCATGCTCAGGCAGCTTTGATGGTGTTTTTAACCTCTTCTTCCCATATGATCTTCTAGAATTATTAATATTTTAATAATATTTTATACTTTATAATTTTTTACAATTTATATTTTTTTAATATTTTGAAATAAAAACATTTAAACTAAATCAAATGTAAAAAGATAAATATAAAAATTAAAATTAAAATAATAGTAATTTCAAATTTTTTATATTTTTAGTTATATGTACAAACATATTATATATATTTTTTTGAATACACTCTATTTTATTTTTCTGAATCTTTCAAAAATATTTTGGAAATTATTTGCAGTTTAAAAATAAAATTTTGCAACAAGAACTCCCTACTCACATTGATAGCAACTTAATAAAAATTATTTTAAATAAGTTAACCCCTTGGTTTCCCATACCTAATAGGAATTATTTTTAATGAGTTAACTTACCTATTCCTCATAAACTTTCTTTTAAATATAATCAGTTGATAAACTATAACTTAATTTTCCATTGAAGAAATATTAAAGATTATTATATATTTTCACAGCTTTATTATAGTAAGTTGAAATTGTTATTTTAATTATTAATTAAAATTCTAATAGAAGTATTTTATTTTATCATATATTTTAAAGTATTTTATATATATTAAAATAAATAAATATTATTTTATGGTATATTTGATTCCCTGAAGAAATAGTTTTTTCTTTAACATTTTATCCTTTTTTGCTATTTTTCTAAATCCATCACTTTCACTTTTGTATCTATCTAACATTGAGGATTCAAAGCCTTGAAGCGGCGTAAATAAATAAATAAATAAACAAATATATATATATATATATATATATATATATATATATATATATTTTTTGATAAGTACACATTTTAGGAGAATTATAACTCTAATTAATATTTAAAAGGAGTTGGATTTCCACGAGGATTTGTTTTTGGGAAGGAAAGCATTAACTTGTCTACTATAGAATATAGGGACTCACTCTCATATGCTTAAGCGTTTTCTTGTTTTATATTTGTTACATCCAATTTTTTGAAAATTTAGTGCCACTCGATGTACTAAATTATCCCTTATGTTTCCTATTTTTGAATATTTACTCAATTAATAATTATATTTTTTTTTTTTGATATAATTGTTTATTTAATATTATTATTAACATTTATTTCAATATCGTATTTATAAAAAATATTTTTAATATAAAAATATGTTTATTGTCTATGATATTTTATATTTATGATATTTCTTATTTTCACCTTATAAAATTTCATTATATATAATATTAAATAAAAATAAAAATAAAAGTAAATTTCAATTTTTCTCTATACTAAAAGCAATATAAAAAAATATTAGCTTATCTTTATGGGTATTAGTTAAGAGAAATTAGTATGGAATTACAAAGAGTTAGGAGGTATAAGTCTATTAAAACCACATTGTATTCAATAATGAGTTTTTAAGACTATAAAAATCAATTTGTTTTCGATTAGAAGTTTACAACTTTTATACAACCTTATACCAATATTGAAAAAATTGTTTCTAACCTTTTAAATTTATCCTCCACTTCATTTAAAAATTTGAAATGACTTTTTATTAAGTGAAGAGCGAATTAAAAAAGTTAACCTTAAAAACTATGTAAACGTTAGAAAGCTAATCTTAAAAAGAAACTTTATGACACTTACACCCTAAGCAAAATAAAATAACCTTAATATTTTAGATTTGTATTGTAGTTTAACTACCTTGTTGTTTGTAAAAAAAAACTTTTTATTGATCGGAGAACGTGAGTTGGAAATTTTGATGTATATCTTAAAATACTTTTCTAGGTAACAATGTTAATTTACTATAAAATTTTTGAACAAATTAAAATGTTCTTTGGAAGATCCCTATCTAAATTAATTATTGAGGGTTTACCAAAAGAAAACTTTTGTGTATGAGTTAATTTTATTAATTAAATTGATAAATTTTGGAGCGAAAATTTATGAAAATTAGAAAATTTAGAAATTAAAAGATTTTCTAAGAAATTTTGAATATCTAGGAATTATAAGAATTGAGAATTTTGAGAGATGGAGAAATTCGAAGTTGCTAAAATTTTGGAAATTAAAGATTATAAAAAATTTTAAAAAATAGAAATCAGAAAAAAATTTTAAATTTAGAAATGTTGGATATTAAGAAATTTTAGGAATTGAAAGTTTTAGAAATGAAATTATTACATTTATTGAAAGTAATTTAAAACCTATCAATGTCTACAAGATCTTTGAAATCTATAAAATCATTTAAATAACGTTAGCAACTAATATTATTATTAGAATTAATAACATTTTTATTTAAAATTAATATTGTTAGGGTGTTTGGGTTTCTACTATTTGAAGAAAATTGCTTTTAAATTAATAATATTTCTTATAATTATTTTTATTTGAAATCAAATTTCTAATAGTTTAGATAAATAATTTATTTTATTTATAGGTAATATATGAAATTATGAATGTAATTGGGATAATTCTTTTTTTATTTACTTTATTTTACTTTAATTTTATTTTATTAGATTTTGATTTTATTTGATTGGATTTTCCTTTTTTATTATTTTTATTTTATTTTATTTTTATTTTGGGAGGTAGATCATCCTTTCCTTTTGGGGGTTTAAAGAGTTAGGTTTTTGAGGTTGTATACATTGAAATAAGAAGCGGAGAGAAGAAGGGGAGCTGGATATTACGGAGTGTAGACCCCAAATTTGGGATAATTCTTTTTTTTATTTATTTACTTTATTTTTATTTTATTAGATTTTGATTTTATTTGATTGGATTTTCTTTTTATTATTATTATTTTTATTTTCTTTTCTTTTTGGAGGTAGATCATCCTTTCTTTTTTGGGGTCTTAGAGTTGGGTTTTTTGAGGTTCTATATATTACAAATAAGAGCAAGGAGAGACGAAGGGGGAGATAGATACTATGGACGATCAGAGAGAAGAAGAAATTTGTTTTGGATGGAGATGACAGACGAAGGTAGGAGCCGACTTAAGAGAGACCCTGAAGCAGAGAAGAGGGAGGGACGAGGGCTTGTCTGAGTAGTCGAACACGGGTTGGAGGATCTCACGAGTGCGCTACAGCCTTCATCTACGGGGTATTTGATTTTTCCATCATTCGTCATTGTTATTTGGGCGTTCTTTGGAATCTTTGGTATTCTGAGGTTGAACATTTATGATGAGTACTTGTTGTAGCACACATATCATGGATGCTTTGATTACGCATCAATGCGGATCGGTTGGTTGGTTTACTGCGCATGTGTGGATATTGAGTTAAGGATTTTGTGATCTTTTAAAGGTCTGAGAGACCATGAGTGTTGATCTTTGGGTGTGATGCTTTTTTTTTAATTAAATTTTTCCTTCAATGAAATTGAAGTTAGTGGATGAGTTCTCATTGATGGATGTGCTGGACATGGTTTCCTTTATTTTTTTTTATTCAAATGTTTGCATGGTAATTTAAGCCTAATTTTAGTTTCATTAAATTCCTATTAGGTTGATTTAATAATTGATTGGTCGACTTTAGTCCTTGCAATCTCATTATACTTCAGTTCATTGCAATCATCTCATGTCATAGTTTTTAAAGTTATATTAGAACGATTACTTAATGTTTCTATTTTATTTGTCGTTGATCTCGGTATTTGTATCAATTTTTCATATAATTTAGTCATGTTTGTATCATTTTTTTTTTTGCCATGTAATTGAGGTTATGGCGGGTACATTTGTATCATGGTATTTTGTTTTTATAATTAATTCGAGGGTTCATTACTTCGTTCTATTATTTTATTATCTATCAATTGCCTTTTATACTTGTATATATGTTTCCTAATATGCTATTGGACATCTATTTGATATTTAGACTATGATGTTTTCTAAACAAATATATATTTAAAGTGTCCATCTTTTTCGACCTTGGGTTTAAAGATAAGCAATCCACGGCTAAATTAAAGTAGCGATGGAGGCGAAATTTGGGGCGTATTTGGTAGGAATAGCAGTGGGCCGGCAAGCAAGGCTGGGCAAAGAAATTAGCTCAGTTTTTCGAGGTCAAACTTTTAGTAGCCCAGCCCGCCCTAAAAACAGGGCTGGTCGGGCCAAATAGTCTTTTAAAGGCAATAAAAATTCGGGCGGGGCGGGCCAGGTCGGGCCATACCGGGTCGGGCCATATTTGGCCCGGTTTTTTTCGGGCCAATAATTTAATGGCCCAGCCCAGCCCTAATTCCGGGTGAATTAGGGCTGTAGTAGGGCCAGTACCACCTACAGCTAGAATACATCATCATTACGCTAAACTTTTATCGATTTTCCTCAGTTTTAATTTTACAAAAATCATTGTTCTTAATTTTAAAAATTCAAAACAATTTTCTTTAATTTCTAAATAAATAAAAATAAAATTCTTTAATTTCAAAAATTCAAAACTTATTTTTTCATATATTTAGAAAATTCTTTAGAATTCAAAAATAAAAACTTAGTTTTCTTTAAGTTCCTCAAGTCAAATTTCATTTTTAAAAAATTATATTTTCAACCTAATTTTAAAAATTCTAAAAGCAAGGTTTACTTTATAATTCCAATAAAATGGAACCATGTGAAGTTGACTCTCGTGCTAAATAAATGGGCCTTGGTCGGGGGCCCGATATCTCATGTATCCCTTCATTAAATAATTCGGCGCTTTGTTTATAATTTGGTTTTCTATTTTAATCATGAATGTTTCTATATTTGTTATCGCAACTTGGTTTCAATTGATGACGCTCTTGATTCGCCTTCAATTACACGCTCTTACCTCATTTGACTTTGTTTTTATTACCGTTTTATGTACTATAGTGTTACAATTGTTGTTTGTTTCTCGGTATCGTTAGATTGATTAATCGATTGACATACCTTAACCCGTTTATTAGAGACCCGATTTTAGGGGCTTAAGGGTGCTACATGCTTGCCTTAACTTGATTATTAGAGACCCGATTTTTAGGGGCTTAAGGGAGTCTCTGACTTTTCTATATCTTCCCAATAGAAACGACCTGAGGACTTAGACTTAGTTTTCATAGACTTGATTTTCTATTATGAGTCACATTTAGAGGTTTTCTTTCTTATTTTATTTTCCTTAAAAAATAAAAATAAAATAAGTTGTGTGAGCTCAAAAGCAGGTGTCAGATTGTGCCACGTCAACATGATACTCGTGGATGTCAGGTAACGAGCACCACTGTAAGAAAATCGGCGAGTCTCGGCTGTGCAGGGCTGCCAGGTACAAAACCTGTCTATGCATTTAAATGACCACACATGGTCCATATATATTAATTTAAAAATGGTAAAACTCGGGCCCATTACATCAATACTCATAAAAAAATACATCATCTATATACTACCATAGTTCAAGAGTTAATAAATCACTCTTAATTCGACATATATTAAAATTACAACATTCTAATACATGTTATACCATGACATGAGAAGCTACGAGAGTCGGCTTTCTTCTCAAACGACCTCTAATGAGTGCCGCCTTCCTGATATCTCCTTGTACCTGAAATGGTGATCCCTCGACAAGGTGAATAAAGCCCGATGGGGATGTTTCTACATAGCTTACTCCCGCTAAGTCTGAAATGCGTAGCGAACAATCACATTCAAGCGATTTCATGAGACTTACTCGAGATGTCTACATGCCATGAATGAGACTCGACTCACCATGCCCGAGCTCTTGCCGGCTCCATCACTCAATCTGTCATTGAGTAATATATCTGATCACTCCATCATTTCGTCTCACACATGCATACGCTAAGCTGTGGCAATCATCCTTTGGTATTACCAATGACCAGTATCGATCCCTCACGGCTCCATTGCAGTGCAAAATTGTCAATGGGCAACAAATCCCGGTCGATCAGAGCTCTATCCACCTGACCCAGGAAGTCATGCTTGATAAACATGACCGTGTGTCTTCTTTGGGCAACATAACTTTTGGTGTCTGCGAGTCTACACCATCTGAAACTATGATATCGCGGGTCTCTTACACCCATGCGCCTGCGAGTTCTCATGACCCTCAAACATGCATTCTGCCATGAATGAAAACCATTTCCAAACAAAGGTATTTGTTTTTAACCGTGGACAACCCTCCGATATAAATAGTGGACAGACTTCGATAATCTATTTTGTGGACAACCCTCCGATGTATATCAATTGGGCAGACTCCGACGATTGATATTATATGAAACTGACCCTCGATGTATATCAATTGGACCAGGACTCGACTAATGATATTATATGGAGCCATTCTCCGTCTTTGTAGTGGACACACTCCAGATAAATAATATTGTTTGCTCCCGACCCCTTGAAACAATTCTCTTAAGAAACCACCTCATGCACTCCCTCATATTGTTCAAGGTACTTACTGGTGCATATGAAATGCAATAGGCCATTTCCATTTCCTTAACGTCTGACTCATTTGGACGTTGTCCTATTAAGCTGAGCGTAATCAACACCATGCGGTGTTGATCCTGGCAGTGTACTCGACCACACCATCGAACACCTAACACAGTGTCGATCTCAACCATGCACTCCCATGTTATGCGATGTTTTTGTGCATGTACAATGCAATTATGCCATTGCCTATTCATACCATACTACATATATAATGAGAACTATATGTGCACTCTGATTTTGTGTGTTATTGTTGGAAAGTGTATGATCGTGTATGTATGCACATATAGTTCTCATTATATGGCATAGCATGGTATGAATAGGCAATGGCATAATTGCATTATACATGCACAAAAACATCGCATAACATGGGTGTGAGTGCATAGTTGAGATTGACATTGTGTTAGGTGTTCGATGGTGTGTCGTGAGTACACGCTTGTGGATCGGCTTAGCTAGTATGGTGTTGATTGGTGAGTCGGTTAATGGGAACAACGTCCAAATGGTCGTGCGGATTAAGGAAATGAAATGGCTCATTGCATTTCATACCTTTGAGCACCATGAAACTGATATGGTGAGTGCATGAGGTGGTTTCTTAAGAGAATTGTTCGAAGGGTTGGCAAGCAATGTATTTATCGGAATTATTGTCCACTACGGCGTGGAGGGTTGTCCATATAATATCAATCGTCGAGTGCATCCCGGGTGATAGCCATCGGAGGTTGTCCATATAATATCGTCATCGGATCTGCCCAGTGTACATGGAGGTATCCGCAAAATAGACCATCGGAAATCTGGCTCCCACCTCTTCCTCTCCCGGAGGGCAATCTGTGATTAAGCAAATACCTTGTTTAAATGGCCATGGCGGGCGATAATTTAGAAGGCGTAAGGCGACGCGATATCGCGTATGGGTGTGAAGACTGCGATCACGCAGAAAGTTATGTTGCTGGCGTTGCACGCGGATCATGTTTATCGCATGAACTTCGGTGTGAATGGCGGGATTGACTGAGGATTTGTACCCGTGTTGCATTGAGCCAAGGCTGGATGCACTGGGTCGTGCCGATGGCGATTGTCATGGACAAGCGACCGTGCGTGAGGTGGCAGTTGGTGAGCAAACTTTCCGAGATTATATTGCTCAATGACATGATGATTGATGGAGTCGTGAAGGCATTGCATGAGGCATGATGATCATTCATGAGCGTAACTAATTTCCAGGCTGATAGATTCGTAAGTACTTAGTGCTGTTGTTTACCATGCATGTGCACTAGGTGAGAGAGTAGCTATGTAGGATATTATCTCTCTTTGAGCTTTGTTCTACATCGAAAGAGAATCACCATTTCGAAGTACAGAAGACCAGGAGAATAACTGAAGAGCCGTTTGAAAGCTTCCAAACTATATTGTTAGTACTGTATGTATTAGAAGTATTGTGAGCTATATATGTTAATTAAATATTTATAACTCTTGAACTATATTATATAATTGATAATGACACATGGTACAAATGGGCCCCAAGTAAACCATTTATACTCATTTTAAAGTATATATAGACCATGTGTGTTTCACTATGGTTGGGACAGGCTGGTAAACTCACCAGCCTGGCTACCCATTTTCATGAGTGGTGTCGGGACGAGTGCGAGTTGACATCAGACACCCGGCCTAGCATCACAAGTTGTAACTCCAAAACCGTTTTCAAAAATACAAAAAAGCAGTCTCGCCTTTTGAGTGGAAAACATAAGCTTAGGCGAAATCACGGTGTCACACATTGTTAAAAAATAATTATTATATTTATCTATTTTATATTATTAAAATATAATATATAAAATTAATAATTAAAAAAATAGATTGATTGCAGTATTGTTTGTTTTAAAATATCTTGATTGTTCAATTAAAATATGCCCCTTGAACCTTTTTTCCTTATTTCCAAAAGGAATTGAACATAGAAAGGAATGTATGACCCTTGAATATTTTATTTTCCAAAATATTTTATCCTTGTTTTCTAGGGAATCAAACCTAGAAGGAAGTATGCTCTCTAGTTTTTCCTCAAATTTTTATATTTATTTCAAGGAGAATCTACCATAGACGAGAATGAATTTTTTTTTCAAAATTTTTTATCCTTATTTCATAAGGGAATTGAACCAAGGAAGGAAAGTATACCCCATAAATTCCATGAGTCCTAAATTTTTTATCATTATTTCCAAAAGGAATTGAACCAAGGAAGAAAAGTATACCGCCTTAAATCCTATATGATAAATTCCCCCCCTTGACTAATAGTTCGATTGTGATAGAAATCTCCATTAGTCCTTGTAGCTTTTACTTTCTAGTTAGATAAAAAAATCCTGATTCCATGTCCATTCCTTTAATTTTTCTAGGCTTCATATTATAGTACATTTGAAGCTAAAGAACAATCCATTAATGATGGGAAGAGATCGCGAGACACCACGACCGATATAGAAAAAGGCCGGTCAGTTTGCACATGGAGTTTGATTTGTATGTTTAGAGGCTTCTATAAAATAGGAGCCCAGTGGGTAGTATCATTAAGAGAAGCTTGTTTATTATTCAAACAAACCATGTATGGTAATACTATCTAATTCATGGCTCGGGGCACAAAATGAAAAAAAAAAAGTTGGGTGTGAAACAATCATGCTTGTTCTTGAATCTATTCACACGGCACACTGTTACTGCCAAGCTAAGGAATTATCTAGTATTACCATGCATGGTTTATTTGAATAATAAACAGAACTACTACAGACACTCTTAGGTTCTTCAAACTCTTGTCCCAACGAGCCTTGGCAATACTAATCAAACTCTCACATATAACTTGACTAGCCTTTTTTCGTATCGGAAGAGGAGTGTCTCGATCTCTTTCCATCATTAATGGATTGTTCTTTGTAGACACAGATTCAATTTACGGAAAAATGGCAAAATCGTAATTTTAGTAACAAGAGTGTAATTTTAGTTTAAAAATCCAAGAATTTATTCTCTAGATCTCGGATGATGAAACCAGTTTCAGATTTAGGTCGTCTGCGAAAATCTAACTTCTTGCGTAAAATTTCGTAGAATTCCGAGACAGTCGGAGTTGGCACGTTTTATGAGACATCGCATTTTGGGTGCCGTAAAATGATTTTTGTCACGGTAGAAGTCACATATAACACGTACTCATGTGCCATGAGTGGTATGAGTAGAGAAATGATGAAAATGGACGGCCGAGATAGTGCCGAATATCAAATCTGGGAAATGAAGGGACATAATAGGCATTTTGGGATTTGTTTAAGTCACTAGAGGACAAAACACAAATAGTGTCATCTCCTACGTGAAAAGGAAGAGAAAAAACGTGAGGGGAAGGAAAAATACGACGGGAGAGTTTTGGATCCTCATTTTAGAGAGAGAGTGTCTTCCTTCTCTAAGTTTGCAGCGATCTGACCAGTTGGCGGTCTTCGGGACAAGAGGAAAGCTACTCACGGAAGGAAGCTGCGTGGTGCAGTTGGGAGTTTAGACAAACTCCTTGAGGTAAGGGAGTTTCTCCTACTTGGGTTTATTCTTTGTTTAAGAACTATGTTGATGCTTGAGTTGGTTGGTAGTAAGGGGCTAGTTTTGATCGATCCCGAATCTTGGGGCTTAGAATTGTTATGATTTTTGGAGCTATTTTACAGTTCCACGAGACGGTGTGTGTGAATTTGTGTGGGCCTGTTGTGTCATGGTTTCGTATTAAACCATGTTGTGATGTGTGAGGCGGGATCGGCCAGAATCTGAGTTCACAAAGTGAACCGATGATTTGTGTTTGATAGGAACAGTAAACGAGGGTTTTACTGTTCTCGAAACAGTAATTTCCCAAAATATAATTTGTGAAAATATGGGTTTGATCAAGTAATTCAAATCGAATTGCTTGTGTTTGATTATTAGCCCAAGTGAGCTAATTTTGATGTTTGAGATGATAATTACATAACATGATTGTGTGATTGAATTTTTATGTGAATATATTCATGTTTATATATTTGCATGTGAATTAGACTGTATTGGAATTGACATACATGCATTCCATATGCACTGGAACACCCTAGGACTATAGAAGTGAGTGCATGAGATGAGTACAGAAAGCGGTTCGGAGGTTGTCTAAAAATAATAATTATCGGAGGGTAGTCAAACCAAAAATATCAATCGTCGGACGGCCCAATTGATATTCATCGGAGTAGTCCACAAACAAATAATATATCAAGCTCATCGGGCTATTGATTGATATATATACATGGGTTGTCAGCAACAAAATAATAATTCTCATCTGAGCTTAGGCGAGTGTGTGAGAGAATCAGTGAGGACTCGGGATCGGGGTTGGTCATGTAGACGTTAGTAGGATCATGCATTTGCTTGAATGTGTGTTTAATTTGGAGCATTGCATATGCGCTTGGGTGGAGGTAACCCACGTTTGGTTGATTCCACTGCGGCGTGCTTCGGCGTCGTGAGGAATTATTATTTCAGTGCGGGGGCGCACGGGAAACTATTTCGTCATAGAGGCCGCTTTAGAAGAAAGCCGAGTTGTGGCTTTGGTTTGTGATGCACTACATGTATTAGAATTTTAGATTTTAATATAGGTTGCATAAGAGTAAAACTTTAACTCTTGTAACCATTGGATATAGTTGTTTGTATTTATGATGATGTGTTGTGAATTTGAGTGGCGGTTTTATATATGTAATTATATTGGTACATTTGGGACCGGGTTTCATACGAGTGATGTAATTGGGTGAGAGCTCCCGCGTCTGAGAGACTACCCTTGATTTTGAAGTGGCGTCGCGGGTAACCCGACAACCACTTGTATTCTGCGGGTTGACGGATGGTCAACGGACCCTCGGATTTGGGGCGTCACAGCTTGGTATCAGAGCCTAGGTATACGGCTACCTAGGGCTTGAAGGGATTTGGGCTTAGGCCGCGAATGCTGAGTTGCAGGCAGCACTAGGTTGTGGTTGTCTTGAGGTTGGGTATGAGATTACCTAAATCACGGGGCAAAACTAGGACACCGCATGCATGTGTTTGGTGTGTTTTTGTGTGAGTTTGAGGGTGTGTATGATGGTGTGTAATGCCATGTTGTATGTGGTGTATGCATATGCTTGGATCCTTCTGCATAGGATGAAGTGTGGAAAGATTTTGGAATTTTACGGTGTATAAAGCGGAACAAAGAGAAGAAATGAAAATAAATTTCATAAATTTAATTTGGTTTAGGAGCTGAAGGGGAAAATAATTTTTCTAAGGTTTTACAAAATTGTAAAATTGAAGAAAAGTGAATAAAATAGATTTTATAAATTTAAATTGGGTGTTACGGAAAATGAAAAAAAAATTAGGTATATATATTTTTTTTTAGGTATTGATATGAATATAAAGAAAAAAAAAAAAAAAATATTGGTGCAAACTGGATGGGCTATTGCCCAAATTATATTGTGAGAGGGGAAAATAGCAGTGAGTTAGGCTCGCATCATAGGAGAACAGCAGAAGCCCCAATGGAGGTTTTTTCAAAATTTTGTGCGAGCGAAAGCTGAATTTGGAGGAGTTGAATTCGCGACATCCTTTTCGGGTGTCGCGACTGATTTCTAGATTAGGGTGAAGGGTCTAGGTCGCGACATGAAATTCATGTGGTGACACAGGGCTTTGGTCCAGTCGCGACATGACTTGAGGTCGCGACACAGTCACACTAAATCGACATGAGGTCGAAATGAGAAATGGACGTCGCGACACAGGTGAATTAGTGACGGGAGGTTTGGTGTGTGACCTCGTTTGAGATTAGTGACACGGAATGATTACGAGGTTTGGCGGTGTGGCATCGATTTGATGTCGCGACATGTTTCTAGCTACCTCGATGTCGCGACATCGATTTGATGTCGCGACATGATTCACGGCGCGCGGTCTTCAGCGACGCCAGTGAGGTCGCGATCTGAGGTGGGCTGCACCCAGGGTGTGCGTGGCAGTGCACGCCCGGCGTCTGCGCGACCCTGCGGCCCGGCTATCTGTGCGACATCGCCTGACACGCTTTGCATGGCACGTAGCGGCGCCCACGACATAGGCATCGCACCGGTGTGCGCGACTGGAGTTGCAGATTGTGCACGATTGCGCAAACCCGGTTGTGGCGATTGCCGTTTAGGGTCAACTATTCAGATGCATTCATGGACCTTTATTCAAAACACTTGTTCATAGGGTTAAAAAAAAAATAAAAAAGAGTACAAAAATTTTAAAAATTTTATTGGGGGTGATTTAATATATGAGATATTCATATTGCATTTACTATAAATGCATTGACGTAGTTTTAAACTTGTAATTAGATGCATTAAGTTTTAAACTTGTAATTAGATGAAATTTTCAAAAATGAAATTTTCGAAAATAAATTTTTGTTGAAAACAATAATTTAAGTGCAAAATTGATTGCCTTGCATTACCTGAAAATGCAAGGACAATGTGTATACACTGATTTACATGTATGATTAGTGTCTCGGGGCCGTATTTATGCCTTAGAGATACGGTATTGAGATTTAACTGCCATGTTAATTGTGTAGATGACTAGTAGAGGACGGGGCGTGAAGGGGCGTCACGGGGGCCTTGATCGGCGTGTGGCGTTTGACCGACCACGTATTTCAACGAGGCCTTTGTAGAAGTGCAGGTGTGCTGTGTTGCTTTCATCGCCGCGTGGGCTAGTATGGCGAGATGGTCGAGGGAGTCCTAGTAACCTCCGGAGATTTAGGCACCACCCTCAGAGCATTCTGGGAGGGAGACTGATGGTGGCGGACCATTGGTTATGGATGGGAAATGGAGACTATGGAGATCACCTCGATCGACCCGAGGATCGGGTTAGGTTGCATTCAGTATTTGAGCGGAGCCGGGTATGGTGGAATGGGTTAGGACACACTAGGACCTAGAAGTTATGACATGGGCGAGTTCGGGAGGCTGTTAATGGGTAGAGTATTTTCCCGAGCTGCTGGTATGCCAAGACTCGGGAGTTCCTAGAGATTTGAAGCGGGGCGGCAGCTTGTGATGGACTGCGTGGCTAATTCCTGATTAGCTCAGTCTGCGGATTATGTAATACCGACACAGTGAGTGAGGAGAGATTCGAGGAGTGGACTGAAGTTGTCCATTCGGGCGGGGATATGGGACTTCGCCTCACAGGGATATGGACTCTATGTGGATTGGGACGGCCACGACCGCCGGCGAGAGATAGAGGATGCTCGGAGCACTCGGGATGCGAGTGTTAGTGGCAAGAGGAAGGACAGTCACTCTTCCTCCAGTTCGGGGAAGAGGCAAAGAGCCTCTAGTTCGTGAGGATCTCAAAGTCACGGCCATTCGGGCCCGAGGGCAGATGAAGTTCGCCGGTCGAGGCGGGGCGGTGAGTTACCCAGTGTTGCGGGGCGGATGGTGTGTTACCATTGTCGGCGGCTGGACACATGTCTGAGGTTGCCCGCAGAGCGAGGATCGGGGTTTGGGACATCGCAGTCCCGGAGTTAGTGACGAACCGGAGAGGATCTGATCACGTTCCTCCGGCCTGATCTGACCAGGAAGGAGCGATCAGTTTTGAGGAACTACATAGGCACCCCACCTTTCAGGTAGGCCCGAGCTAGAGTGGTAGAGCGAAGGGCGAGGCCACGAGACGGGGACATCGGGGTCAGGGGCATGTCTGCGCCGTCACACCGCGAGTGTGAGTCGACAAATCAATGGTTATACGAGATACGTTTTCTATCTAGCTGTTGGGCTAGAGTGTTATTTGATTGGTGCCGCATTACGTTCCATTGTTTGCATCAGTTGTGATGGAAGTTGGGCTTAGAGGTTGAGACCTTAGAGGAGCCTTTGTATGTGAGTTCTCCCCTAGGGATTAGGGCGAGAATAGGAATGATATGTCGAGGTTGCGAGATGGAGATCTCGGGGGCTCTACTTACAGTGGACTTGAGGATCATGAACATGTCAGAGTTCGATGTCATCCTGGGGATGGTTGGCTGACAGCTTACAGGGTCGTTATCGATTGTGAGCGTAGGAGGTTCCGCTGCAGCGGGATGGTACTCGTGTGGTATTTCCCGGGGACAGAGCATGATATTTTACCTCGCGATTATCTGAGTCCAGTGTCGGGCGGTTAAGCGGGTTGGTGGCAAGCCTTACCTAGGGACGGAGGGCTTGAGACTTGGATCTACCTCGAGTAGTGTGCGAGTGTGTGGATGTTTTTCCCGGATGAGGCTGCAGATTTGCCTCCCGCGGAGGGTAGTAGACTACGGTATCGGTTACACCTTGGTATAGCCCCATCTCTATGACTCCATAGGATGGCCTGTAGTTGAGTTGCAAGAACTGAGTCAGGCTACGGGAGCTCTTTGGACAGGAGTTCATTAGGCCAGACACACTTCACCATGGGGCGCTCCGGTTCTATTTGCGAGAATAGTGAGACCCTTCGTGTGCATTGATTAGACAGGTTGAACGGGGTTCACGATCAAGAATCAGTGCCATTCAGAGTTGACAATTTGTTTGAACAATTTGTCTGACGTTAAGAGGAGCGCGAGTCTACTCCAAGATAGACCTTCGCACTGGGTACCATTAGTTGAGGGTTAGGATACAAGGTCCCTAAGACAACATAGGACGCGCGAGGGCACTCTCGAGTTTACTTCACATGCCCTTCTGATTGACGAATGCGCCTGGCCGGGTGATTCATGGATCTCATGCATAGGATATTCCAACCCTACGGATCAATTTATCGTAGTCTTCGTGACTACATTTTGATCTACCTCAGCTCCAGTGGAGCATGAGTACCAATTGAGGATTGTTTTACGCCTGTTGAGAGACCATCAGCCACGCCGCTGCGGCGCGAAGTTCCGCCATCGAGGCGAGATTTCGGACACGTGGTGTCAAAGATCGTGAGGTTACCACCCGCAGAAGGTCGGAAAAGTGCTGATGAGTTGGGAGAGGCCGGTTTCACCCCACACAGTTTCTGGGATCACCGGGTATTACAGAGATCTTACTGAGGATTTCTCCGAATAGCAGCACCTATGACTAGGTCAATCTCTAAGGAGGTCAAGTTTGATCGGGATGACCGATGCGAGGAGGCATTCCAGAGTTGAAAAGGAGACTTACTTGTACCTCCTATCTTGGATAGTCCCGACAGGATAGGGGTACACAAAGAACAGGATGCCTCGATAGCTCTGATTGGGATGTGTTTTTGATGCAAATCAGAAGGTAGT
The DNA here is from genome assembly GCA_016808115.1 of Tetrastigma voinierianum. Taxonomy (NCBI): domain Eukaryota; kingdom Viridiplantae; phylum Streptophyta; class Magnoliopsida; order Vitales; family Vitaceae; genus Tetrastigma; species Tetrastigma voinierianum. The sequence goes on along the minus strand of JAEQBH010000097.1, from coordinate 237,747 downwards.
AGGCTACGGCTCTGGCGCTTAAAGAATCACGAGTAGAATTACCCCACACATGACATGGAGTCAAGGCCAGAGTTTTGTGGTTTTGAAGATTTGGCTTAATTACTTATACAAGGGAGGAGTTCGAGGTACTAAACCATAAAGTCTCAAGTATATTTTCTCACGCAAATGACCTCAATATGAGGAAACGCAGATGGACGGAGTTCAGAGGATTATGACTTACTTACATTACCATCCCTAAGGCAAATATGGTGGTTATGATTTTAATTCAACAGGGAGTGCTGGATAGTATAGTTTCGGAGTATGATATCAGACCACAGCAGACGAGCAATGAATACAGGTGCCATTTGGTTTAGTGATACACCGACTTTATTTACATAGAGTGATCGAGTCCTAAAGCAGGATCAGAGATAGTGTCCATTAGTGGACCTGGTACGCTTAGGTAGTGACGAGGGTCGACCATCCACACGTACTCAGAGTCTCTGTGATAGAGACGGGGTAGTGGTTCCCCATTCGACCGATTTTGAGAGAAGAGATTCCTTGTGGAGTTTCACCGCTCTCGACTACTGCGGCATCCGTGTGGCACGAAGATGTACCAGATCTTCGCCGTCATGATACCGAGCGGATGAAGAGACAGGTAGGAGACTTTGTTCGACGATGTGTGACGCCCCATTTCCCGGGTCTGCTTGATCACCTGGCCAACTCATGAATATGGGATGTCAAACATCTGACGCCACTTTAGAAAATCGGGCAGAGTCTCCTTTGTACGGAGAGCTCTACCCAAATACAGTACCTGCATATCCTGTCCCAAACAGTGCAATATATATCCAATACGGCCACTTGGGCCCATAAACAATTCTCAATATTCATACCAACTATGAATCCAACTATATATCCTATAGTTACAAGAGTTACAATATTTTCACTCTTAAACCATACATATATTAAACTTGAAGAGTTTTAATACATGTAAAACTACCTAAGCCACACCCGGCTTTCTTCAGAACTCACCTCTAGACGAGTCACCCCCGCACTCTCCCGTACCGTAAAAGGTCCCACGACGGGGTGAGCTAATGCTCGCAGGAGAATAGCCCTACGGGCTACTCACCACCTAAGTGTCAGGCAATGTTCCAATTTAAACACACATTCAAGCAAAATGCATGATCCTACTCAATGTCTACATGACCAACTCCATCCCTGAGTCCCACCCACCCTCTCACACTCGCCTAAGCCTTGTATGAGAATTATTGTTTTATTTATAGGACAACCCTCCAATGTGTAAATATACCACCGGGGTCAGCTTCGACGATCGATATATTATTTCGGCTTGTGGACTACCTCCGATGAATATCACCGTCGCTCCGACGATTGATATTTTAAATTTGGACTACCTCCATAATTAATGTTTTTAGACAACCTCGAATCCATTTTCTCTGGGGATTGCCTCATGCACTAACTCCTATAGTCCTAGGATGTTCCAAAGGCATATGGAATGCATGTATGCCATTTCAATACAATTTAATCACATGCAAATATGTAAACATGCACATATTCACATAATATCCAATCACAACGCGTCATGTAATTATCATTTCAAACATCAAAATTAGCTCACTTTGGCTAATGATCAAACACGAGCAATTTTAATTTAAATCACTCGACCAAACACATATTTTCGCAAAAATATATTTTAGAACACTGTTTCGGGAATAGTGAAACCCTTGGTTACTATTCCCGAAAAATCACAACTCAACGGTTCACTTAGTGAACCCGCAATTCACGGCCATTCCCGGCCCAATGCATACCAAGCAAACATTTAATGCACAAATTAACACAAACTGCACCCAAACAGCCCATACCCATACACTCCGCTCCAATTTTTGTTTAAAATTTATCAATCTCTGCTTCGCTCGATCGACCGACGGCCCCCTCACGGCCTCATTCTACTCAAACACGACAAAACACTTAAAATAGAATAAAACTCAAGTAGGAGAAACCCCACCTTTCTGAGTTTGTCAAAACTCACAAAGCTGAGTCCACGCGCACTCGCTTCTCAGAACGCCTTCCTCTTCGCCCGAAGACCGCCGACGGCCGGATCTCCTACACTTCTGGGGAGAAGTGGACGCTCTCTCTCTAGAAAATCAAATCTCACCCTACTGCATCTCCCCTGACGGTTTTTGGTTTTGGCTCCTTTTCAATTTGAGAAGACAACTATTCCTTTTTGTCCTATTATCATTAACAAATTCCAAAATGACCAATATATCCCTTCTTTTCCCAGTTTTGATATTCGGCACTATCTCGGCCGTCTATTTTCATCATCATTTATCTACCATGCTCTATGGCACATGAGTACGCAAGAGTATGTGACTTCGTCGCATCGAAAATCGTTTTACGGCACCCGAACCGCGATGCCTCGAAAAACGTGCCAACTCCGACTGTCTCGGAATTCCATGAAATTTTATGTGCTAGCTAGATTTCGCGAGACGATTCCAACGATGAAATCTGTTTCATCATCCGATTTCTAGAGAATAAATTACGGATTTTTAACCGTAATTAACAATTTTTTAATTGAAATTACGATTTTGCCATTTTTCCAGAAATTGGAATTTCTCGGGTCTTACATTCTCCCCTCCTTAAAAGGAATTTCGTTCCGAAATTCTGGACAATTACAATCACTCACATGCATATGCAACGTGCATTCTACCATGCATGTAAACAGTCATTTAAATCTTAAACGACTAAACTACGTACCTTCATCCCTAAACAAGAAGGGATAGGTGGCCCGCATCATGTCTTCGCGTTCCCACGTTGACTCCTCCACTCCATAGTGCCGCCATAGCACTCTCACTAGCCTCACCGTCTTGCGTCGCAAAACCAGATCACGGCTATCCAAAATGCACACTGGTCCCTCCTCAAAGGTCCTATCGCTTGTCAACTCCTTAACTGGCCTCAATCCACCACATGAGCCGGATCTCGAGTATAACGAGCATGGAGACGTGAAACACCTCGTACACCTCGACATACCGGGCGGTAACGCTTAACCAAGACAAAGAATCAGGCCTACCCTCTCGAGTACTCGGAAGGCCCAATAAACCTCGCGATAGCTTCCCGCGCTGTCAATCGATCACCTCTTAGGCATCACCTTCAAGGAACGCGATCGTCTGCAACCCCAACTCACACCCATCATTATCAGTTTATGATCTTCTCCCGGCTTCTGCCCCGAGCCAAAGGGCATAAGACTGCCTTTCTTATCGCACGCTTCCTTTACCTTCGTGAGGTGTTCCATCGACGTGACCGTTGACGGAGCTCTCTCCCACCTCTGGGCCCAACATAACTGATCTACACGGCCTCCCATACGTTGCCTTATACTAAGTACACTGTATACTCGATAATTGTTGTTGTAGGCGACCCCACTAAGGGAAATTGCTCCTCTACTCCTTATGATCCAGACACATGTCACGTGGTTCCTCTAACACATGTACATAATCCGCATTAACGTATAACCCTACACAACCCTTACTGTAAACGCCGACCTTCCCAAGGTCACAATCACCGATAATCCAATGGATCATTAACTTAGTCCATGTCATGAATGACATCCATATACCGAGCCCCGCACAAATTTCAACAACACCCAATGCACTTCCAAAAGGTATCCAAACTTCAGCTACCCCCGACTTATCACCTGTCCTAACTGATAACCATGTCCGTGTTTTCATCTCGGGCAACATAACTCTTCGGCTTACACTTCGAGCCTCTTTCGTTCACACAGAATTTCTGGATATCTCCTCGGGTCTCTTACACCTACACAGACCTTCGGATACCACGTCTCCTTCACCCATAACTCCAAAGCCACCTTAGGATTAACTACTCTTCTTGCTTTGCCCAACACACTCTAATTACTTTTCATTCATCGAATCGAACTCGTGAGTCTTCATGGAACGTAGTCCTAAAGACAACCAACCCACACTCACCAAGAGTGGTGAATGACCATACTGCACCCACACCACTCGACACACGTCACCAGGCACATGAACGCAATAATGTCATACTGACACCCAACTCAGTCCACCATGAGCGACCTTAGAGATAACTCACTCATAATCTCGACCTATCAAAGTCACCTCACCCTACATCCTAGGGAAGAACATCTATACCCGGGCTTCAAAGGCCTGAACCTCTAAGCTCAAACTAATGTCGTGGCTGGTATGACAACCCTAGCTTGTCTCACCATCGACAACCCGATGGTTGTCAACCCATCCATGTCAAGCCTGAAAATCAACAACCAATAGGTCTACCACCCTAAGGTCCACTACGCCTCACAAGGCCATTCGATCCGTCCCCGACTTCGACCCACACTCCTCGCCCCTCCGTCTATCTTCAGAAAGGTCGAAGTGCGCCAGATAAAGACCCTAAATCGAAACTAGTTCCTCCGACCCTTACTAGGTGTGGAGGAATGAATCGTATACTCTCATGTCCCACGGCTTAACCGGGACTGCACGTCCCAAAGCCTGGATCCTGCCTTTGGGGCAATCCCGTCACTCATGCTCAATCCTGGCCCTAGTCCTTAAACTAGTGTGAAGCAGAAGTCTTCTGCCTCTTCCCCGAACTAGAAGAAGCTGATCCTCCCTCTTTCTACCAACACCCGTATCCCGAGTGTTCCAAGTATCCTCAATCTCTCTCTCTATGGTCAGGGCCACCCCGACCATGGAGTCCATGTCCCATAGGTGAAATCCTATAATCCGCCCCGATCGGGATCAACCAGCCCATTCGAATCTCCTGTGATACCCCGCCAATCCCAAGAAACTACGTATCTCGAAGATTGACATTCGGTCTCTCCCCACTCATCATTGCCTCAACCTTCTCTAGGTCGACTGACACTCCTGGTGCTAACACCACGTGTCCCAAAATTCCCCGTTAGCTAAATCCTGACTTACCGAATCTAATGACAACCGATGGTCTCAAGAATCGTAACACAATCCTCAAGATATCGCGCTCCACTCGATCGGAGTAGATCAAATGTCATCCACGAAGATTACGACAACCGATCAGATAGGGTTGGAATATCCTATGCATGAGATCCATGAATGTCGGGCGCATTCGGCCAACCGGGGCGGCACTCACCGCAACCTAAAGTGCCATAACGCCGGCCCTAAACGCTGCCTTAGGGATATCTCGTATCCCTAACTCTCACCGATGGCAACTAAAGGCGAAGGTCCATTCGGAGTAGACTCGCGCCCTCTCAACTCCATCAACAAACCGCCAATCCCCAGAATAGGCATTCTAGATCATAACCCCGTTCAACCTACTGCAGTCAATGCACGAAGGGTCTCGCCGCTCTTCTTCGCAAATAACCGAGCGCCCTACGTGAAGTGCTCTTCGGTCTAATGAACCTCATTCGCAGGGGTTCCAACGACCTGAGTCCCAATCAACCTGCAGTACATCCCTGCGCGAGTCATAGGGATGTGGGTGAAGTACCGTGGTGTAACTTGATACCGGGGGTTCACAAATTTCGCGGAGGTAATCCTGCAGTCGCCCGTAAAAACATCCACATACTTCAAGATCCTACTGAGGTAGATCTAAGTCCGTCTCTCCGCCCCCAGTGGTAAGGCTCAAGCCAACCCGCAATCGTCTCCTAACACTTGACTCAGATACCGCTCTAGACAAAAACGTCATGCTTGCCCTCAAATACCATACGAGTACCGTCTCACAGATAGCGTAACCCCCACGCCACAATCGATAACGACCGTGTCGGCCACCAATCCATCTCCAGATGACATCGAACTCGACATGTCCATGATCCTGTCCACCGGAGTAGAGTCCCCGGGATCTCCAAATTTCACAACCCGACATATCATCCCTAGTCTCGCCCTGGGGCCCCAGTGTGAGAACTCAGAATGCCTTCAAGGTCTTTAGAGGTCCTGCCCATTTCCACCATACTCGGGGCCTCATTCTCAGCCTAGAACGCTACAGCCTAGTCTAACTCGGTCACACTTTTCTCGATTCATGTGATAAACTAATGGTCCGCCACCACTCCGGGCCCTTCCCCCCGCGGAATGCTGGGAGGATGATGCGTCCTAAACCTCCGGGGTTACTTAGGATCTCTCGACTACCGCTATGCTAGCTTGTGCGATAGCACTGGCCAGAATACCTACGCGCCCCACAAAGGCCCGCTGATCAAAATGTCGGGCGACCGGGTCAAATGCTCCGTGGTGCCCGACCAGCGTCTCCGCGGACGCCCTCTACGCCCGCCCTCTACTAGCCATTTACACAATTAACATGGCAACAAGAATCATTTAACTTTCATTTCAGTCTAACTAGTAATGCAAATGCTGATTACTAATAGATTCTACAACCATGAATCGAATTCGCTCATTTCCCTAAGTGGTGCTAAATTCCAACCACTCCAATTCATTTATTTCAATAAAATTCAAGCTCTTGTTCATTTCAGTATCCAAATCCTAAGGTCATAGTTCCTAACTTAGCATTTCAACTTTTCCTATACACATTACACCATGCATATAATTCTCGCGCAACAATCGCTAATCACAATTTCCACGGTAGTTAAATACAATACAAGATTCTAAGGCATAAGCACACTCGAGACACTATTCATACACATAAATCAGTGTATACATACTTGTCCTTTTGCATTTACAAGTAATGCAAGACAATTAATTATACATTTAAAACATTCTTATCAACAAAAAATTTCATTTTTTTGAAAATTTCATTTTTTTTTTTTGAAAATTTTGTCACCTTTTATTAAATTTTATTTTATTTGATTTTTTCAAAAAATTGAAAGTACTCGTTTCACAATGACCAATAATGTTATCGTTCATGACATCGTTCACCAGACACCCTCAAGTTGCAATACAATTTAATCTTGCAATACAATTTTCACTCCTACCCCCATGTCGCAATACATAATTTAGCCACGCATACTCTTTTGCAATACACTTGGGGTATTACAATACAATTTTTACCCATTACACATTCAAGTTATTACAATACAACTCTTCTTGCAATACACTTGAACCCCCAGCAGCTCAATCTTGCAATACACTCAAATTTATCAAGTAGCACTCATCATGAATACACCTCAGATTAAAAATACAATCCTAGCCTACTCGTTTTTCTATTAATACACAAAAATTGTATTGCAATACAATTTTTCACTACAATTGCTTTCTAGCCTTCACTCTTGCAATACACTTGCAAGACTTGGTAATACAAATTTTTTTTCCACTTCATCCAAGCCGCCAGTTGCAATACAATCCAAATTTCAGTGGGAATACACAAAAAAAAAATTTCATTAATATTATTCGGGGCAAGAGCCCAAAACGGTTCTGCATCACCCTTTTTTTTTTTTTTTCATTTTTCATTTCCACTCATTCTAAATATCGAAAATTTAAAAAACATCTATACACATTTATTTTTTCTCCTTTTTCCACACACTCAATAAATTTATAAAATTCTTATTTTCTCAACTGCACACACTATAAAAAACTTTGAGAAAAAATATTTCTTTCTCATCAAATTTTTTTCCACATTTCCACCCACTGAAAACACTAAAATATATATATATATATATATATATATATATAGTATATATATATATATATATATATATATATATATATATATATATATATATATATATATATATATATATATATATATATATATATATATATATTTCTATTTATACACAAATAAATTTATAAAATTTATTTTCATTCATTTTCTTTTGTTTTTAGTACACTACTAAAACCTTAGAAAATGATTTTCTTTTACCTCATTTCATTTTTTTTTCCTCCTTTTCTTCCGTAACACTGGAAGATACCAAAAATACATTCATCCATTAAATTTGTCAAAATTTATTTATTTTTTTTTTTTTCCATTTTTGTACACTGTACCACTCAAAATATTTTTTAAAATATTTTCTAACACATCCATGTGCTAATCACCAAACACACATAAAAATCTCTACACATGAAACATGTCATGCACACCAAACACACACACTACCAAACTACACAAAACACATCAAAACACGGTATGTAGTGTCCTAAGTTAACCCTATGATTTTTAGGTAATCTCATATACCTAAACCGAACATCAAACCACACTTAGTGGTGATGTCTCACTAACTATGGCCTAAGCCTAAGCCTCAATCTACAGCTCATATACCTATATCACTAAACCATCTAGTGGTATATACCCAAACCCAGCCCCTAGGTATTCTGATGCCTAAGCTCTGACACAGCTTTATGACGCCCCATTTCCTCGGGGTCCTCAAGGACTAACCACAACCCGCTGGAATACAAGTGGACGTTACCCGACGCCACTTTAGAAAATCTGCAGTCCCTTTGTACAGAGTTCTACCCAAATACGCCCGTATATCCCGTCCCAACAAGGTAATACATATCCAATATGGCCACTGGGCTCCATAAACAATTCTCAATATTCATACCAACTATGAATCCAACTATATATCCTATAGTTACAAGAGTTACAATATTTTCAATTTCTTAAACCATACATATTAAACTTAAAGAGTATTAATACATGTAAAACCACCTGAAGCCACATTCCCGCTTCTGTAACTCGCCTCTAGATTTAGCCGCCTCTCGCACGTACCCCGTACTGCAAAAAGGGGGTCCCACGACGGGTGAGCTAATGCTCGCAGGAGAATCGTCAGAAGTGGGCTTACTCACCACCTAAGTGTCACGTTCCAATTTAAACACACATTTAAGCAAATGCATGATCCTACTTGAATGTCTACATGACCAACTCAGATCCCGAGTCCTCACCGACTCTCTCACACTCGCCTAAGCCTTGTATGAGAATTATTGTTTTATTTGTTTGTGGACAACCCTCCGATGTGTAAATATATCAATTGGGCCGCTCCGACGATTGATATATTATTTGTTTGTGGACTACCCTCCGATTTAATATCACCGGGCCGCTCCGACGATTGATATTTTAAATTTGGACTACCCCTCCGATAATTAATGTTTTTACAACCTCAACCATTTTCTAGACTCGCCTCAAGGCGCACTAACTCCTATAGTCCTGGGGATGTTCCGCTGCATATGGAATGCATGTATGCATTTCCAATACGCCTAATCACATGCAAATATGTAAACATGCACACATATTCACATAATATCCAATCACACAATCATAAGTCATGTAATTCATTTCAAACATCAAAATTAGCTCATGGCTAATGATCAAACACGAGCAATTTAATTTAACACTGACCTCAAACACACATATTTTCGCAAGAAAATATATTTTAGAACACTAAGCTGTGGAATAGTGAAACCCTTGGTTACTATTCCCAAAATTGTTAACTCAACTGTTCACTTAGTGAACCCACCACGGCCATTCCCGCCCAATGCATACCAAGCAAACATTTAATGCAATAAATTAACACAAATCGCACCCAAACAACCCGCACTCCATACACGATCGCCTAATTTTGCTTAAAAATTTATATCAATCTCGGTCCCAAGGTTTGGACCGGGACACGCCCTCACGCCTCATTCTACTCAAACATCGACACAAAACACTTAAAATAGGAATAAACTCAAGTAGGAGAAACCCACCTTTCGGAGTGCTGGCAACTCACAAACCGGAGTTCACGCGGTGAGCCGCTTCGTAGAACGCCTTCCTTTCTACCAAGACCGACGATCGGATCTTCTACACTTGTATAAGGTGGACGTTCTTCTCTCTGTGGTACAAATTCACCCTACCGTGATCTCCCTCGTTGTGCTTTTGGTTTTGCCCTTTTCAATTTGAGAAGACAACTATTCCTTTTGGCCCATTATCATTACAACAAATTCCAAAATGACCAATATATCCCTTCTTTTTCCCGCTTTGATATCTGCACCTATCTCGTCGCCATTTTCACATTTATTCACCATATCACTTGCGGTGCACATGAGCACGCATATGTGACTTCGTCGCGATCGTACCGCTTTACTCAAGACCAACCGCGATGCCTCGAAACGCGCCAACTCCGTCCTGCCCTAATTCCATGAAATTTTACGTGCTAACTAGATTTCGCGAGACGATTCCAACGGTGCAATCCGTTTCGTCATCCGAGATCTAGAGAATAAATTACGGATTTTTAACCGTAATTAACAATTTTGTAATCAAAATTACGATTTTGCCCTTTTTCCGTAATTGAATTTCGCTTCTACACGATGTCTCACATGTCGGAATGTGTTAAGGCCGAACACTGTATCCAGTTATGGCTACTACCATCGGACAGGGTCGATCGGTAGTGAGCACGTCACGATGGACTTTAGACCCACTCCGCCACCTTTAATAATCGCTAAGTATGACGTAGCTGGTGGATAAGTGATCACCACGGCCCGGCGACATTTTTCTAGCCGTATGGATGACCTTCTCATTGGAGAGATTCGCCTAAGAAGATTCAAGAGATAGTCTCACACATGGAGTACCAAGATTCATAGTTTCGGATGTGGACTCGAGATTTACGCACACTTTGGAAGAGTTTCAAAAGGCTGACAAGTACACTACGACGATGAGTACAGCTGCTTCCACCCTCGCATGATGGTCGGGCCTCGAGATGACTATACAAGTATTGGAGGACATGCTACGAGCACGCGCCCTGATCATAAGGGCGTATGGGGAGGAGACGGTCTTGGGTGGAGTTCGCTCTACAAAACAACAAGCACAAAGTAGCATACGATGGCAATCGTATGAGGCATTGTGGCCGAGGTCGCGGTAGATCAATCGTTATGTCGACCGAGGTGGAGAGAGCTCCACATCGGTCCCGATTCGATCGTGAGACACCTCCGAGAAGGTGAGTTGATACGATAAATGCTCTTCTCACGGCTCGTGAGCCGCGTAAGAGCTATGCGGATGTGCGACGCCGACCCTTAGAGTTCGGGTAGTCGGGATCACGCCTTCAAGGTGATGCCTAAGAGGGGAGTGGTCGTTCTAAGAAGCTGGAAGCCATCGCCGAGTTCATTAGACCTTCGAGATACTGAGAGTGGTAGGCACCGCTATGCATCGGTTAGCATTACCGCCCAAAGATGTCGTGTCCACGAGGTGTTTCACGCTTCCATGCCCGGAATATACTCCGTGATCCAAAATTTCATGCGGGTGGATCGGGATTGGGATTGAGGTTGACACTCGGGATGAGACCTTCGAGGAAGGACCGCGCATTGTTGATAGTCGATCGTGCTTTATGACGCAAAACCGTGAGGCTAGTGTTGGTACTATGGAGGCACCATGGAGTGGAGAAGTCCACGTGGGAGCGCGAGGACACGATGCGGGCCACCTATCCCTTCTTGTTTAGGGGATGAAGGTACGTGGTTTAGTCATTTAACATTTAAATGACTGTTTACATGCATAGTATAGCGCACGTTGCATATGCATGTGAGTGATTATAATTGTCCAGAATTTCAGGACGAAATTCCTTTTAAGGAGGGGAGAATGTAAGACCCAGAAAATTCACCCTCTGAAAAAGGGCAAATCATAATTTTGGTAAATAAAATTGTAATTTTGGTTAAAATCCAGAATTTATTCCCTCTAGATCCTGGATGATCTAAACGAGAATTTCACCGTTGGAATCGCCTCACGAATCTAGCTAGCACGTAAAATTTCCCGTGGAAATTCGAGACACCGGAGTTGGCACGCTTTACGAGACATCATTGGTGCCGTAAACCATTTTGATGCTGTAAGAAAGTCACATATAACACGTACTCATGTGCCATGAGTGGTATGAGTAGAGAAATGATGAAAATGGACGGCCGAGATAGTGTCGAATATCAAATCTGGGAAATGAAGGGACATAATAGGCATTTGGGATTTGTTTAAGTCACTAGAGGACAAAACACAAATAGTGTCATCTCCTACATATGAAAAAGGAAGAGAAAAACGTGAGGGGAAGGAAAAATCTGACATAAGGTTTTGGATCTCATTTTTAGAGAGAGAGTGTCTTCCTTCTCTCTAAGTTTCGCGTGATCCACTGCTGGCGGCCCGGCAAGAAGGAAAGCCGTTTGGCGCGGAAACGGCTTGCGTGGTAATGTGATTTAAGGAGTTTAGACAAACTCTCGAGGTAAGGGTTTCTCCTACTGGCTTATTCTTTGCTTAAGAACTATGTTGATGCTTCGAGTTAGCTGGAGGCCGTGAGGGGTCGTTTGATCGGTCCTAAATCTTGGGACCGAATTGTTGGTGATTTTGGAGCTATTACAAATTTCACGGACAAGGTGTATGGACCGTAAGGGCAGCAGTCAATGGTTACGATAAACCATATTGTGATGTGTGTGAGGCTGGGATCGACCGAGAAATACGGGTTCACAAAGTGAACCGATGATTTGTGTTTGATAGGAATAATAAACGAGGGTTTTACTGTTCTCGAAACAGTAATTTCCCAAAATATAATTTGTGAAAATATGAGTTTGACTGGGCAATTCAAATCGAATTGCTTTTTGTTTGATTATTGTCCCAAGTGAGCTAATTTACTGCTTCGAGATGATAATTACATAACATGATTGTGTGATTGAATTTCTTATGTGAATATATTCATGTTTATATATTTGCATGTGAATTAGACTGTATTGGAATTGACATACATGCATTCCATATGCACTGGAACACCCTAGGACTATAGGAGTGAGTGCATGAGGATGAGTCTAGCAGCACTGAGGGTTGTCTAAAAAATAAATAATTATCTGAGGGTAGTCCAAAACCAAAAATATCAATCGCTCTGAGCGCCCAATTGATATTCATTGGAGGGTAGTCCATTAAACAAATAATATATCAATCGTTTGAGTGGCCCAATTGATATATTATAATCGGGAGGGTTGTCCACTAACAAAAATAATAATTCTCATACGAGGCTTAGGTTAGTGTGAGAGAGTCAGACTCGATCCGAGTTGGTCATGCACATTCAAGTAGATCATGCATTTTCTGAATGTGTGTTTAATTTTGGAGTATCAAGATATGCACTTAGGTGGAGAGTAACTCCATTTAGGGTGATTCCACTATCAGCGATAGCTCACCTCGTCAGGGAATTTATTATTTCCGTACGTGGAGCGCACGGAGACGGCCTCACATAGAGGCCGCTTTAGAAGAAAGCCGAGTTGTGGCTTTGGTTTGTGATGCACTACATGTATTAGAATTTTAGATTTTAATATATGTTGCATAAGAGTGAAACTTTAACTCTTGTAACCATTGGATATAGTTGTTGTATTATGATGAGTATTGTTATTGGGCCCAAGTGGCCGTTTTACTCATGTTGTAATTATATTGACCGCTTGGGGACAGTTTCATGCAGTGATGCACTGCAGCTCCCGTGCAAAGGAGACTTCATTCGATTTTTCAATCGGTACCTGCAACCCGACAACCACTTGTATTCCGCGGGTTGACGGATGGTCAACGGACCCTCGGATTTGGGGCGTCACATCTTTAGCTTCATAATGTATTATAATACGAAGTCTAGAAAAATTAAAGGAATGGACATGCAGTCGAGATTTTTTTATCTAACTAGAAAGTAAAAGCTACTATGGAGTAATGGAGATTTATCATAATCAAAATTAGTCAAGAAGGGCATTTTAACATATGGGATTTAAGGTGGTATACTTTTCTTTTATAGCGTGTAAACGGATCAAATTTTAACCACTCCCAAGCCAACTCATTCAGCTATGGGCTAAATGGTCAGGGTGCGAAGCTCCCAACTCGGGGGTCCGATTGACAACCCCTCAACCCGAGGAATTTTCGTGGGCATCGGATGTCCACACTGGTCAATCTCATTCATAGGGACTCATTTCTTTATATTTTTCTTGCAAATATACAACTTCCCATATTATTATACAAGAGTTTGATATACAACTCTTTTACAAACCAAAATATATCAAAACATATTGTCCTAATATATTTTAAAACATGTTGTTCAAGTCCACAACCCGACCCTCTTATACTCACTCAGCTCAAAGTGAGCGTCGGGGCCCTCTCGTACCCGAAAAGCGTGATCCCACGACGGAGTGAGCAATGCCTAGTAGATATATCTCCTACAAGGGATACTCCTCACCTAAGTGCACATGCAATGCTAGTTACATAATCACACCTGAATGTTTACATGTCAATAATAAGAAGCGACCAATCATGACCCAATCCCGAGTCCTCACTGATTCCCTTACACATGCATATGCTAAGTGTGAAAAACCGTCATAGGCGTTCCATCCATGGCCCTTTTTCCAAAACAAAGCTTTTTGTTTTATTTTTCTATTGGATACCAGATATATAGTGTAGATAGCTCGACGCATTTCTTTGGTCAACCTCTGAGAAGTACTGTGGACATTCTCCAATATGTACTTTGGTAAGTCTCCGAGAAGTACTGTGGACAATCTTCGATAAGTACTTTGGTACTGTGGATAGTCTCCGAAAAATCATTTGCATTCTTGATGTACCATCAAACCCCAAACACAGGGTTGATCATTTCCATGCACTCACACCCATGTCATGTGATGCCCCATGCATAAATGCAATGCAAGTGTCATTGCATGTCATTTTCATGTCGTACACGCCACGTACACATGCAACATATAAATCTCACATTACATGTCAAGTGTCATGATAAATTATAATTATTTACTTTATCCCACATATCACATAATTTCACACGTGTTAACATATTATTCAATCTCTATAATAATAACATACCCACAATTCTTTATCATAATCCGGCCATACTCGCCTCTAAAAATCTGTACGTAGCGTCCAAAAATTCCACTTTATAAATATCAACACAAATTCAACAAGAAATTTCCTCGCTTCATGCCATAATGAACCCCGAAAGCATTTTAGATACAACTCGGTTCCGAAAACAGAAGTTCCAGAAACTAGAACTGACTGTGTCACGCCCCGAAACCCACCCTAAGGGCATGACTGTCAATTCACACCCTCAAGCCTTCAGCCTGAAGGTTTGAAGTGTGAAACGACACTAACCTTTCTTGTAATTGGATTTTTGTCCAATTACCAAACACTTTTTCAGAGTAAATGCGCAACCTTCTAAATTCATAAATTCTACAAATTCAAAATTTTATGCCGACAAAAATTACTTCTAAATATTCAAATCTCAATTATGCATGTCATATAAAGGTGTTCGCACATAACAATATCCGGGATCTCCCAAATCCAACTTTGTACTAATATAAAATTAATGCTATCATCCAAGTGACTTTCTCAATTAACTTTGAAAACCCAACATTTCACATAAACACGAACTTATTAGCTCAACACATCCAACATAAAAGTTCTAATCAAATCCTAATGACGACGAATCCCCAACCTAGCCATCACTCCTCGAAGTGAAACTAAAAGTGACTAAAATATGTCAACGAACGAAATGTTCTTAAAAGCTCAATAAGTAAACACTAATACATTTTCACATAAAAAAGTTTTCAATCATATAACAATAGGAGATGTTTTTCATCAAAACTTTTGATTAAAAATAAGATGGAACATTAACAAAATATACTTCAAAACATTCTCACATCCAATTCAACCTGGCTTGCTATCAAATGTGATCTAAATATTTCATATCAAACTTCGATTCGCATACTTTCATATCAAATCCAAAATCAAATACATTTCAAATATATTTTTCTAAATAAATACATCAAAATAAGCTCAGCTTATGTGGGACTTTCAAATGGGTGGCTAAAGAAATCGTTTCTTTTAAAGTGGACTAACTAAACACTACTAGTACTAGAAAACCTCTAACCAAACCCCTAGAGGCTAGGCTAAACTCAATTATATTCCCCACCAAGAAGAAATGTAAAGGTCAACTATTATATCCCGTTGATATGTCAAATAGTGTCAACTATTATTCCCGCGGATGAAATAACTAACCAGAGTCAAATATTTCATTTAAAAGTTCAAATTACAAAACATCATATCTCCACATTTTATTTCATAAACAAAACAAATCTCAAAAGTATAATCATACAAAACTACTATTTTGATCCATGGATAATCAAATAAATAAAAAAAGTAAAACTTTTCACAAACCAAGATTATATATAATTCAGTTAAAACAATTTTCATCCTCAAACGAAGTAAAACAAATAATTTTCTTTTAAAAATCTTAATTAATATCCCTTACACGCATATATATATAAAAAAATAATAATTTTGAAAAGATGTATTAGAATCCTCTTACCTCAAAGGATACTCAAAAGCTTTGAAAGAGCTTAACCAAGAATTTCACCTCAATGAAATATTTCTCCTAAAATAATAAGGAAGAAACTACCATCATTACTTATTTATCTTTAAAACTTTTCTAATTTGATATTCTTAACAATTATATTTATTTTGTTCACTCCTAAACATATTGACAACTGTTCAAATGATAACTATTTGAATTAGGTAGTTTTACAAATTTTATAAAACTCATATTCCTTTCTGATCTTATTTTAATAATTTATTTATTTTTATGCTCTTAATCCGAACTAAATCTTTTACTAGAAAGAAAAATACATTACTATTTTACAAATTATATTATTACACAATACACATATAGCCTTTTTACTCTAACAATTATCATATCCGACAACAAGTATTATTAACGGATTCATTTCCTATACTGCTAAATAACTATTCTAATCATATTCCTTATCAAATAAATTCTCAATCCTTAATAAAATATTTATTTGCCAAAACACATATATACATTTAAATACTTATCAAATGCATATATTTATACAAAATTTAGCCTTTTCAAATTTATCCTATTTGTTTATCATTATTTTCTTTCAAAATTATCCTAAATACTTTTTCATTCTCATACTCAAAGTAATTCAATATGATACCACCAATCCTTATTTTATTTTATTTCTAAAGAACGAAAGTGAAATCTAAATCTGACTTCTTCAGGGTTCATCTAAACTGAAAGAAAATTAAAGAATCTACATCAAAGAAATCTAGAAAAATAAAATAAGGAAGATCTTACATAGAGAAATTTGTTCTTCAAACCCTAGATCCAAAGTCGTACGTCTCTCTCGAATTCTACCCGCTGAAATTCAAAGATGAATAAAAAGGATTTTCTTATTCTACTTCCAATTTATACCGTATCTATTAGGAAAATTGCCTTTTAATTTCTTCATTAAATTAATTAATTGATTACTAATTGAATTATCATTATTATTTTCATAACGCTAATTGAATTATCATTATTATTTTCATAACGCCTAATTGAATTATCATTATTATTTTCATAACATATGCCTATAAAATTCCTTACATTATTATTTTCCCTAATTTATACCTATACAAATTCCCGTCATTATTATTCGTAATCCTATACCTATACAAATTCCTAGGTGGTACATTTTCTCCTCCTTTATAAAAGTTTAGTCCTCTAAACTTTACTTACCAGAGTCTTGAAATAATTGAGGATGTTTTTCTCTCATCTCTTCTTCTAACTCCCAAGTGGCCTCTTGGATACTATGATTGCTCCATTGGACTTTTACCAACTTGACAACAACACGTCGTAGAACCTTATTCATCACATCCACACTTTGAACGGGCACCTCTTCATAGGTCAAGTCATCATAAATCTAAATAGGCTCCAACTCCACAACATAAGAAGCATCAAAAACATATTTCCTCAAGGTCGAAACATGAAACACATTATGAATCTTAGATAGGCCTCGGGACTAGGCTACTTTATACGCCAAGGTACCTACTCTCTCTAATATTTCAAACAAGCCCACAAATCGAGGACTGAGTTTTCCTTTTCTCAACAGATTTTCAACTTACGATTACTTTCCTTAATTAGTCATTAGTCTAAGTATGAAAGCTACTATCAAAATTAACTTAGTAATTCGTTTTTTTTTTTTTTTTGACGAAGTCAAAATCTATAAGTAAATTAAGAATTCTTATTACATACCATAGAATCAAATATTTCATACATTATCAAAATCTCCTTAATATCGAGAAGCTAGTCTCGATAAAATGATTGCATCTTTTTATCCATAAACAAAACCATCATAATGAAACATTGTCATCAACTAAGGTTCTTGGTAACCCTATCACAAAATCCATGGTATGTTTCACACCATTTAGAAATATAAAGTAGTTGTAGTACTATTAGGCCCTTGATGTAAACCTTACATACGATCACACTAAACCTAAAGTCACAAATAATGTAATACCTTACTTCATATATGACCATCAAAATTTTGTCTTAGATATTTATACTTTTGCATCCTTTTAGGGTAGATCATAAGCTTAATGTAATAAACCTCCTTCAAAAAGTTGTCTTCTCTTTATGTTCCATTATTTAAGACATTAAGTCTAATCCCAAATTTCAAGATCCTATTATCTTATTAATTGTTCTAAAAGTTCAACTAGTTTCAAATAATTCCTTATAAGATCTTAATTATCCAAACAAATTTTGTAAGACCCGAGAAATTCCAATTTCTAGAATAGTAAGTAAAAATCAGAATTGGACATAAAATTGTTATTTCAGTTAAAAATCTGGAATTTATTCTCTGGATCTCGGATGATGAAACGGATTTCACCGTTGGAATCGTCTCGTGAAACCTAACTAGCACGTAAAATTTCGTAAATTTCCGAGATAGCCTGAAAGGACACGCCGAGGCATCACTGCTCGTGTGTCGTAAAACGATTTTCGATGCGACGAAAGTCACATATAACACGTACTCATGTGCCATAAGTGGTATGAGTAGAGAAATGATGAAAATGGACGACCGAGGTAGTGCCGAATATCAATTCTGGTAAAAGAGGGACATAATGGTCATTTTGGATTTTGATTTTAAGTCACAAGGTGACAAAATAGTGTATAGTGCATCTTCTCCTTCATAAACCAAAGCAAAAAAAAAAGCGAGGGAGATTTTTTTTCTTACAGTAGCCATTTTTGAGAGATTTTCCTTAGAAAGAGAAACTTCTCTCTAGAAATACACGCGATCCAACCGCTGGGCGGTCTCGGACAAGAAGCAAGAACCCGCTCTACTAAGAGGGCTTCTGTGAGTACCGGATTTTGCAGCTTTTTGACAACCCAAGAGGTAGGGGTTTCTCTCACTTATGCTTATTCCCTCTTTTAACATTTGCAAATGTTTGAGCTGAATGAGGCCGTGAGAGGTCAGCTTGATCGTGTCCCAAACCCGGGGGACCTAATTGGATATGACTTCTTTTTGAGTACCTGATGAGCAAATTCAGGATCGCCACGCTGATTGGGTTGTCAAATTGGGTGATTTGGTATTAAATCGTGTATTGGTTTGGAAAAGGCCGGGAATGGCCGTGAGATGCAGGTTCACAAAGTGAACCGATGACTTGTTGAGTATTGGAACCGTAAACCCTAGGGTTTTACTATTCCTAGGAATAGTGACACGAAAATATATTTTTGTGAAAATCTGTGTTTGGTCGAGTGATTTAAATTAAATTGCTCATGTTTGATCATTAGCCCAAGTGAGCTAATTTTGTTGTTTGAAATGATAATTACATGACATGATCAGGTGATTGGATATTATGTAATATGTGCATGTTTACATATTTGCATGTGATTAGACTCGCATTGAAATGGCATACATGTATTCCATATGTAACAAACATCCAGGACTGTAGACAGTGCATGAGATGAGTCTAGAGGAAATGGTCTCGGAGGGTTGGGTCTAAAAACACTAATTATCTGGGAGGGTAGTCCAAATTTAAAATATCAATCGTCTGAGCGCCCACCCGATATCTACTCCGGAGGGTAGTCTCACAACCAAATAATATATCAAACGGTCGAGCGCCCAATCTGATATATATATACACACTGAGGGCTGTCCACAAACAAACAAACGAGCAATTCCCCATACGAGGCTTAGGCGAGTGTGAGAGAGCCGTGAGGACTCCTGATCCGGGTCAGCTGTCATGTAGACATTCAAGCAGGAATCATGCATTTGCTTGAATGTGTGTTTAAATTGGAACATTGCACCGCACTTAGGTGGTGAGTAGCCCACTAGGGCGATTCCCCATCGAGCATTAGCTCACCAATGTGGGACCCCTTTTACGTGCAATAGTGGAGCGTGCGAGGAGACGGCTTGTCTTAGAGGCTGAGTTCTAAAAGAAAGCCGGAATGTGGCTTTGGTAGTTTTACATGTATTAGAACTCTTTAAGTTTAATATATTACTAAGATTTAAAATATTGTAACTCTGTAACTATAGGATATATAGTTGGATTCATAGTTGGTATGCATATTGGTGCAATGTTTATGGCCCAAGTGGTAGTATTACTCATGTGATTTGGGATATATCGATTATATTGGTACAGCTGGGACAGATATGCAGTGTTTTGTATCGGGCAGAGCCTCCCACAAAGGAGACTCCGCCCGAATTCTAAAAGTGGCACCAGGCAACCCCACCTCCACTTGTATTCATGGGTTAACGGGTAGTCAATGGATCCTCGGTTCGTGGTGTCACAAATGTAATGAGCTTAGGTATACGAATACCTGTATTCTGCTCGTATCCATCACCACTAGGTGGTTCGATGTGAGTATAGGTATATGAAAACCTGTAGAATGAGGGCTGGGCCAGCCATGGTTTAGTAAAGAATACCACTCAGTGGTTCGATGTTATTTAGTATGAGATTACCTAGAAAATCACGGACAAAACCAGACACTACGTGCACGCATGTTGATGTGTTTTAGACGGTGAATTACGTGTTTGGTGTATGACATGTTCACGTGTTGAGATTTTTATGTGTGCTTGGTGATTAGCACATGGATGTGTTAGGAAATATTTTAGAAAATATTTGAAAGTGGTACAAAGGTACAAAACCGGGAAGAACATAAAAAGAAATAGATTTTTATAAATTTAATTGGTTTATTGATAATGAATTCGAATTTAATAATTGAGGTTGGAACACTAGGGTTAGTGTTGTATAAAGAGGCTTTTAGGAGATTCTGGACCATTTTCCATAATTAAATGAATAATAATAATTTCTGGAGTTTTACAATGTAAACCTAGAAAAAGAAATTAAGGAAAATAAATTTTATAAATTTATTTGTCACGAGGGGTGAGAAAATAATTTTCTAAGGTTTTATGGTGAAATCAAGAGTAATTAAATAAAATAAATTTTACCAAATTTATTTGGGTTGTTGGAATGAGAAGAAATTTGAAGCAAAGAAAATAGATTTTTATAAATTTATTTGTTATGAGGAGGAGAAAATACTTTCTAAGATTTTACAAGTAGTAAAATTGAAGAAAATGGAGTAAAATAAATTTATAAATTTATTGAGTGTTCAAGAAAAATGAAAAAAATAGGAATATATAATTTTTCGTGATTTTTGAAATTATTGGAAATAATCGAAAGAAGCGGGAGAAAGCAAATAATGAAAAATGTTGTTGTGTGCAGAATCGGTTGGGCTACCGCCCAATTCAGACACAGGTATAAGATTGTGTTGCAATATAGTCATTGTATTGCGTAGGATGAATGGTAGGCGAATCAGATTGCAATACACCAAGTGTGTATTGTGCTGGCGTGGCTCGTGTGGGCCGGAACAGGTATTGCAATACACCGCGTATTGCGGACTAAAAGAGTTGAGGAAGGCAGTTGTATCGCAATACACTGCTTGTATTGTGCCTAAGAAAGGCCGGCAAATAGGATCAGACGCAACACACCATGGTGTATCAGGACAAGAAGGAGGGTCATGTGGTCAGATTGGGTAACCTAGGGCCACGAGATGACTGGCCAGTGCGCGCACAAGACACGCCCACGATACGGCAAAAGATGTGGCAGCCACGATACGGCCATGGAGGCCTGCGACACGCACGACACGACGCGCAGGGGCGCGGGGCAAGGCGCGCAGGGGCGCGGGGCACGGCGCGCGTGGCACGGCGCGCAGGGGAGCGTGCATGAGCTCCTACGACACCCACGGCTCGAGTCGCGATATCACAGGGCCTCGCCCACGATTGACTACGTGCCTCGCCCAATGACACGCCGCGTGCGGGCGCCGGGCTTGCCCGTGCGCGCCAGGTGTGCCCCAACCAGGGCCGCTTTGGGTGTTTGCGCAATCCGACTTAGCTTTAATCTTGCTTGACTCGCACTGCCTCGAGTCACTAAACGAACACCGCTCATCGTACTTTAGAAAAATTAATTAAATTTTAAATAAAATAAAATCAAATCAAATAAAATTTGATAAAATTTTTCAAAAAATAACATTTTCAAAAATAAAATTTCAAAATAAATTTTTCAAAAAATAAAAATTTTTCAAAAATTTTCAAAAATAAATTTTCAAAAATAAAATTTTGTTGAAACAATATTTAAATGCAAAATTGATTGCGTATACACCGAAAGTTGCGTGTATGATTAGTGTCTCGGTTGTGCTTTTATGCCTTTAGAGATATCAGACAGTATTTAACTACCATTTGAATGATTATGCAGAGGGGTTGCGTAGGAAACTATATGCATGATGTAATGTATAGAAAAGGGTGAATGCTAAGGTTAGGAACTATGACCCTTTGTATTTGATATTGAAATGAACGAAAGCTTAGGAATTTTTTTTATCAAATAAATGAACCGAAAGGGTTGGAATTTAGCGCCACTTAGAAAATGAACGGTCGGGCCTCATGGTTGTCAAGTCTATTAGTACTAGCATCTCGTGACATTAGTTAGACCGAAATGAAAAATTAAAATGATTCTTGTTGCCATGTTAATTGTGTAAATGGATAGTAGAGGACTATGATGAGGACGCCCGTTAATGGGCACCGGGTCGGGCCACCACCGACAATTGACCACCAAAGATTTGATCAACGGCCTCAGAGGCCGCAGGTGTTGCGTAGTCGCTATTGCACAAAGCAAGCATAGCAGTGTAGTCAAGGAGATCCTGTGCACCCCAAAGGTTTGGGACGCATCATCTCCTGACATTCACAGGTGAGGAGATCCGACGGTGGCAGACCATTGGTTTAAGCAGATCAAGAAGGTGTTAGAGGCCATGGAGATTACCTCTGACACTACCTAGATTAGATTAGCTGCGTTCTAGCTAGAGAATGAGGCCCAAATATGGTGGAAATGGCAAGGACCTTCAGAGACCTTAGAGGAGTCGCGAAGTGAGTCTCCCCTTGTGGGATTAGGCAGAATAGTGATTGATATGTCGAGGTTGCGAAATGGAGATCTCTGGGACTCTACTTACAAAGTGGACCCGGTGATCATGGACATGTCGTAGTTCGATGTCATCCTAGGATGGACTCCGGCCGATAAGCTACGTGATCGCTATCGATCAAGGAGCGTAGAGGGTTACCGCTTTATGCTGTGACTGGAATCGTATGGCATTTCCGTGGGGACAAGATGACACTCGCCCCGCACGCATACGAGTCCAAGTGTCTGGGACAGTTAGCGGGTTGGCTCGCGAGCCTTACCCTAGAGGACGAGGGGAGATCAGACTTGGATCTACCTCAAGTAGTGTGCAAATATGTGGATGTTTTTCCAGATGAGTTACCCGACTTACTCCACCTGAGGGTAGTAGACTCTGCATCAAGCCACACCCTGGTACTTCTCCCATCTCTACGACCAAAAGATAGATGGCACCTAGTTGAGTCATAGAACTCAAAGTCCAGCAAAGGAGCTTACCGACAAGGGGTTCATTAGACCAAGCACTTCACCATGGGGCGCTCCGGTCCTATTTGCGAAAAAGAAGGACAAGACCCTTCGACCGTGTACGACTGCCGACAATGAACAGGTTACGATCAAGAATCGTACCCATTACCGAGGATCGATTTATCATTTGATCACAGGAGGATGCGAGTCTACTCCCAAGATAGACCTTCGCACCGTTACCATCACCTGAGGGTTAGGAGACAGATATCCCTAAGACAAATATTTAGGACGCTGCTATGGGCACTTTGAGTTTACTGGGTGATGCTCCTTTTGATTGACGACGCGCCAACAAAGATTCATGGATTCTTATGCATAGGGTATTCAACCCCATTTAGATCAAATATTTAGCTCCTGTAGAGATTACATTTTGATATACTCCCAATGAGTGGGAGCATGAGACACTGAGATCTTTTTGTATACTATTGAAAAGACCATCACCGTGACGCTAAGATCAAGAAGTGCGAGTTTAGCCAATACCGAGGGAGAGATTGGGGACACGTGGTGTCGCACAGAGTGTTACCAACCTAGAGAAGGTTGAGGCAAAGATGAGTCAGAGACCGAATGTCAATTCGAGATAATGAAGCCTCGATTGGCTGGCATTACGAGACACGAACAATAAGTTGTCCATTCGACGTGATCGTAGGACTTCGGGCCATTGGACATGGACTCCATGGTCAGACACCGACCATGTATAGAGATTGAG
Source organism: Tetrastigma voinierianum (assembly GCA_016808115.1). Classification (NCBI taxonomy): domain Eukaryota; kingdom Viridiplantae; phylum Streptophyta; class Magnoliopsida; order Vitales; family Vitaceae; genus Tetrastigma; species Tetrastigma voinierianum. The sequence continues at coordinate 213,398 of JAEQBH010000097.1, read as the reverse complement.
GATACTTGGAACACTCGGGATACGGGTGTTGGTAACAAGAGGGAGGATAAGCTTTCTCCTAGTTCGGGGAAGAGGCAGAAGACTTCTGCTTCACACTAGTTTTAGGACTAGGGCCAAGATCGAGCATTAGTGACGGGATTGCCCAGAGACAGGGATCCTAAGACTTGGGGATAAAGGCAATTAAGCAATGATAGGATGAGAGTATATTAGCTTCATTCTCCACACTCTAGTATGGGTCGAGGAACCTGCTTTTAGTTCTGGGTGTGTTATACAAGCACTCCCACGCACGTATAAAATGTGAGGCCGTAGAGTGTGGGTCAAGTCGTGACTGATCAGAGTTGTGCAATGGAAGGCAGGACCTGTGGTGGTAGACATATTGGTTACTGACGTCTTGACACGATGAGCCGACAACCATCGAAGTTGTCGGCATCGAGACCTTAGCTCGTTGTCATACCCGACAATTTTATGACGGATCTGGGGCTTAGAGGCTAAGGCATTTAGAGAAGCCAGTATAGATGTTCTTCCCTTAGGGGATGGTGAGTTGACCTGATAGGGTCGAGATTCAGGAGCAGAGATCTCCGAGATTCTCGCCTCATGGTGGAACCGGATTGGTTGTCACAAAGATAGCATCGCTTGTGTCTATGTGCACGTAACATCGCAGCGAGCTCCGTGGGTGCACTGATCGCCATTCACCACTCTTGGTGAGTGGGTTGAGTTGTCTTTGAACTACGCTCAATGAAGACTCTTAGTTCAATTAGAAGCGAAGAGTAATTAAAAACGACAAGGTATGCAAATAGAACTCTAAGGTGAGAAGCCTAGAGTTAGGGTGTAAGAGACCTGGGGAAATACCCCACTTCTGCAAGTGGTAAGAGACCGTGAGATATCCAATTTCTCTGCAGGAACGCAATGTGCCCGGCGTGTCAAGAGTTATGTTGCCCGATATGAAAACACACTGCTAAATTCATCACATGAATTTCAGAGTCGAAAGGATGAGTCGAGTGACTCGAGATGAAAACACACCTGACAGGTTATCGCGGTGACTTAAAGTTGAATGATAGAGCTCGAATGACTCAGATTTGGATACCATTGGAAATCGCTGCGTTGTTGAGCTGGCAAGGCTAGTAAATGGATGTCATTCCATGACATGGACTAGATAGACGCCCATTGATCACGCTGATTGCTACTGAGAGGTTACGCTACACGCGCGGTTGTGTGGTTACGTGTTATATGGATTACATACGGGTGTTAGAGGACATGCTGCAAGCATGCGTCCTGGATCATAAGGGTAGAGGATTAATTGCCCTTAGTGGAATTCGCCTACAACAACAGTTATCAGGCGAGTATACAAATGGCACCGTATGAGGCATTGTACGGGGGAGGCCATGATCATCATGAGGTTTAATCGAAAGGGAGAGAGCTCCAACACCGGTCCCGATATGATTAGAGACACCTCCGAGAAGGTAGCTGACATAGCTGCCTTTCTCACAAAACGTGAGCCTGCAGAGCTTATGCTAATGTGCGACGCCGAATTCTTAGAGCTCCGGAGGTTGAGTGATCGCGCTTCTGCTGTGATGCCAAGAGATGAGCGATCGCCTGCCAGCCGAGTTGACCGCCGAGGTTTACCGGGCCTTCGAGATCAGAGATAGGCACTACGCACGGCTGGCTTACCGCCTAACATGTCAGATGTCCACGGTGTTTCACGCCTCCGTTCTGGCATACCCAACCCGCATCATGTGGTGGATCGGGGACAGATTGAGGTCGGTTACTGATGACCTCTGGTGAGTGACCAAGAACATTGTTGATAAATATGGACGTTTTGCGACGCAAACCGTGAGGCTAGTGTTGGTACTATGGAGGCAATTCATGGAGGAGGAGTCCACGGGAGCGCGAGGACACGATGCGGGCCACTTATCCCTTCGCTAGTGGATGAAGGTACGTAATTTGGGTCGCGTTTAAAAATTAAATGACTGCTATTACGCATGGTAGAGTGCGCGTTAGGCTATGCATGTGCGTGATTGTGATTGTCCTGAATTTTGGGACGAAATTCCTTTTAAGGAGGGGAGAATGTAAGACCCGAGAAATTTCAATTTCTAGAATAAGGGCAAAAATGGTAAATTCGATTACAAAATTGTTATTTCAGTTAAAAATCTGGAATTTATTCTCTGGATCTCGAATGACGAAACGGATTTCACCGTTGGAATCATCTCGTGAAACCTAACTAGTAATGCAGAAAATCGTGAGAGCTTCCGAGTTGACACGCTTTTCGAGGCATCACTGGTCGTGCTTTAAAACGATTCGGCGCGCATCAAAGTCACATATAACACGCACTCATGTGCCATGCGCGGTATGAGAAGAAATGATGAAAATGGATCGATCGAGGTAGTGCCGACATCACCCCTGCAAATAGTGGACATAATGGTCATTTGATTTTGATTTTAAGTCACAAGGTGACAAAATAGTGTATAGTGCATATTCTCCATAAACCAAAGCAAAAAAAAAAAAAAATGTGAGAGAGATTTTTTCTGCGCAGGCCATTCGAGAGATTTTCCTTAGAGAGAGAAACTTTCATAAATACACGCGATCCAACCGTTGGCGGTCTTCGGGACAAGAAGAAGAACCGGTCTACCTCGAGGGCTTCGTGGGTACCGACTTAGAGTTTCGACAAACTCCAAGAGGTAGGGTTTCTTACTAGCGCTTATTCCCTTTTAAATACTTTGCAAACGTTTTATTTAATGAGGCCGTGAGAGGCAGCTGATCGTCCCAAACCTGGGACCTAATTGATATGAATTTTGAGTACCTGATTGGAGCAACAGATCGCTACTTCGCTGATCAAGGTCAAATTGGGTGATTTGGTATTAAATCATGTATTGGTTTGGAAAAGGCCGAATGGCCGTGAGATGCAAGTTCAGCAATGTATGACTTGTTGAGTGTTGGAAACCGTGAACCCTAGGTTTTACCGTTTTGTGGAATATTGACACGAAAATATATTTTTGTGAAATTTGTGTTTAGTCGAAAGGATTTTAAACAAATTTGTTTGATCATTAGCCCAAGGTAGCTAATTTTGATGTTTGAAATGATAATTACATGACATGATCAGGTGATTGGATATTATGAATATGTGCATGTTTACATATTCGCATGTCATTAGGACTGTATTGGAAATGGTACATATTATTCCATATGCACCAACATCCTAAGACTATAGAGTTAGTGCATGAGATGAGTCTAGAGAAATGGTTCTAGTGTCAGTTTCAAAACACTAATTATCTGAGGGTACCCAAATTTAAAATATCAATCGTCGGAGCGGCCCAATTGATATTCATCGGAGGGTAGTCCACAACCAAATAATATATCAATCGTCGGAGCGGCCCAATTGATATATATATACACATCGGAGGGTTGTCCACAAACAAACAAAACAATAATTCTCATACGAGGCTTAGGCGAGTGTGAGAGAGTCACAGGACTCTGATCCTGAAGGGTCATGTGTATTCACAAGTAGGATCATGCATTTGCTTGAATGTGTGTTTAAATTGAACATTGCACGCACTTAGGTGGTGAGAGCCCACTTAGGCGATTTCCATCGAGCATTAGCTCACCCCGTCAGGACCCCTTTTACTGCATGTGAGCTATGAGGAGACGGCTCGCTCTAGAGGTCGAGTCTAGAAGAAAGCTGGAATGTGGTTGAGTGTTTTGCCATGTATTAGAACTTTAAGTTTAATATATGTATTGTTAAGAGTGAAAATATTGTAACTCTTGAACTATAGATATATAGTTGGATTCATAGTTGGTATGCATATTGAGTAATGTTTATGGCCCAAGGGTCAAGTATTACTCACGTGATTGGATATATCGATTATATTGCACCGTCGGGGACAGGATACGTGAAGTTTTAGATTCGGGTAGAGCTCCCGTACAGCGAGACTCGCCCGAATTTCTAAAAGTGGCGCGCTTCTGCACCCGACTCCACTTGTATTCCGCGGCCATGGGTAGTCAACGGACCACCCAAGTTCGCAGAAATTTAGTTGCACTATAATGCTCAACATAAGAACTCTAAAATCCAAAGGTATAAACATAGACTCTGTAAACATCTCAAATCATATACACCGCTTTCAGACGACTCCAAATGATTTTCCAAGGAATCAATTTTTTTTCTATTTAAGGCATAAATCACAAGATTCTCATTTTTTATTAGTACCGAATAATGTCATCATAATCTCTAAGTAATTGCATCAATATCTTTTATTTCGCTTTAAAAATCATTTTAAGAAGACAAAGACTTCAAACTCATAACTATGAGTAGATCATAAATAAGAAAAATGTCTTCATATCTTATGCAAAAATCATTTTACTCTAACTTCAAATCATAACAAGGTAATTTTTCTATCTTAAAATTTCAAATGTCTATAAGTATATATCAATTTTTTCCATGTCGCATAAGAACACAACATAAATCCTAATGAAAGGCATCATTATGCAAAACTAATCTTTTTGAACCCAATGAAATAATCAAAATAAGAGTTGCTACTAATTTGTTCTTCAACTCTGTGAAGCTATCATCATAGTTATAAGACCAATCAAACTTAACTTCTTTCTATGTCAACCTGAAAATATAAGATAATCTTAGAGATCTCTTAATAATTTATTTGTAGTAATCAATAAATCCCAAGAAACTTCAAACTTTAATAACAATATTAGATCCTTTCAAATTTCAAATTGTTTTCATCACTCATCACATTGACTTAAACACTTAACAACACTTCTACAAAATAACTACCTTAAAAGGCTTAGCTTATGAGTAACAATTTATCCACATGTTTCCCTTCAACTAAACTCAAGATAACTAAGAATAAGTGGAAAGACAATATTTTCTCAAAAACAATCAACAATTAGCAGTGGCCTTAATTCATCCTCAAAATCAAACAAAACCTTAATGTTTAAGGAGTATTAAGTCAATTCAATATTCTTCTACCAATCGTCATAAAATAACTTCAAACCACCATATTGTCCATAATGACATGTCCCAAAAAAAGTGACAAATTCAAATCATAATTCATATTGATAAAGTATATTCACTAAACCAAATAAACTAAACAAAGACAAAAGAGTGTAGTGAATCCTAACTAGTCACCAAGAAATCAATTAATACCCAATATACATTTGTAAAGCGAATGCTACATCACACAAACGGATATGAACTATCAAATAACACGTCACTCAACTATCCCCATAGACAAACTTAAACAAGTTCCCATTAAGATCATAAACCTATAGCTCGATACCACTCACACTTTTAAACCCAATTTAGGGGCATGACTCAATTCACACCCTCGCCTTCGTACTAAGGTTTCAGCTACAAACGACGCTAACCTTTCAGAATCGATTGGTCCACCAATAAACACTTGTTCAGAGTAAATGCGCAACCTTCTAAATTCATTAATTCTCCAAATTCAAAATTTCATGCCAACAAAAATTACTTCTAAATATTCAAATCTCAATTATGCATGTCATATAAAGTTGTTCATGTGAAACCGTGAGAAAAATCTAATTTTCTCAAAAAGGGTAAAATAGTAATTTCGGTAAAAATCCGAAATTTTTCTAGATCTCGATGACCTAAACGGACTTTTCGCTGAAATCGTCACGGGGCCTCTAGCTACCACGTCAATTTGGATCCCAAGGTGGCCTGGATTTAATGCCGGCTATGCCTGATGACACATGGCAGGTTGGGGCATGCCACATGGCACCATAAAAGAGTGACACTTGGCACAAAAAGGAAAGGCTCACAATTAGCATGTGTGGAAATTAATCCCATGGCTCATGAAGCCATGTGGTTGATGATGTCATAAAAGGAAATAAAGAAATAAGGAATAAAGATGAAAATTGATGGCCACACATGAGACTCGGGAGAGGAAATTTGAGGATATCTTTCACGAATGAGTGGTTGCTCCAAAAGGAGAGAAATGACCAAAGGAGAAGAGAAATGATGAGAAATGAGAAAAAGGAAAACTCACAAGGGCTCTAAAGAGCATCGCCCGCCCGCACATGTCCCGCACTGAAAGTGGATCTCACAACTGGAGGAGCATAGCCCAGAGGAGAAATAACTCCAAGGGCTACCCCCCTAAGTGCACATGCAATGGCCACAAAACAAACAAACATCCAAGTAAAAATGTCTACATGAATGTCATATGTCATGCATGAACGCCATGCTCATATCCCGAGTCACTCACTCTCTACATGCCTATGCTAAGGTGACAACCGCCACCGGGTAGCAAATTTTCAATGACACCATATACCGATGTCGGGTTACGGGCACAATATCCAATCTGATTGGAACATAAATGCAGCGGAATTTAAAATTTCTTATCCCTTAACCCACCAGATCACATGCGCTTCAAAACCAAGGAAGGGTAACCAAATCTTACCGCTTGTAGATCGATCTGGCCAAGCCTTCAAAGTCCGCCTGGGTTTATTCGGATCTTCAAAGGTGTCGCTCTCTTCGAAAAGCCACCACCCTCTACAAGTATCCACACGAACAAATAATGAACGATCTTGTTGAATGCTAATTCAGGTCTGGGTTCTCTCTCAAACGAAATTAGGGTTTTTTTTCTTTCTCCTCGTTTTGGTTGTTCTTAGAGTAAAGTTACTACAAATATATATGTCTCACATATATATATATCTATATAAGTCTCATAGAAGTTCGAGTCAAAACGAATTTTTTATTATTATATATTTAAAATTCTTTTAAATAATAACAATTTTAATTCAAATCCTTATCGATAAGGAACGAATTATATTATTATATATTAAACTCTTAAATGATAACAATTTAAATTCACATCAAAAAAATAAAAAACAAAAATCCTTTACAGATTATTTCCTTATCTAATAAGAAAATATAACAAATTAATTATTTGTTATAATAGGTTCAATTAACATTGGCAGTAGGCCTAAATCACATTTTGATCCTACAAGTCATAAGTGGCCTCTAGTAAGACATTATGACTACCCAAGTTAAATGAAAAGCTCATGATCCGAGACAACCTTAATACAGGTAATGGCATAATCCTTTGGTTCTCATGATATTCCTCGATGGGGGGAATATAAGGCATGGACAAAGTCCACCTTATATCGTTCTATCTTTGATTACTCGAAACCCAATTAGATTGACTAAACAAATGACATTGATCTCCATCAATTCATTTGAGCACGGCCATGCATTTCTCAGCCTCAATTGTCGAGGGGACCTAGAGATATCTCTCTTATAATAAGAGGGACAAATTCCATCTTAATCGCTCATATCTCACTACATAATTCTTATTATGTTCAAGTATAACCTTTATAGTCATTCGATTAAAGACAATGTTTGATTATATCAAAACACAATATTCTTGGTGTTGAGAACTATAACGATTTCGTGTCAAAGGATTTAATGACACAACTATTAGAGATTAACTTATGACTTGGATCCATATTAATCTCAAGATTCGTCTATCCAATAATTGTTCTCAACAAATAGATATAAATTCTGATTTGTATCTCATACACATATTCATCCCATGAATATCAATCAAACTTTACTACCTTAATTCATTGTTATTCTATAACAATAACCGATTAGGGACATTTAGAATAATTAATAAAGGTTATTCAAGGACATTATATATAATAAACATGAAAATCATCAAAATAATAAATTCTCATAAATAGTCAAAATACTCATGTCCATACAATAGGCCTAGAGCACTATTACTAACACCTCCACTCTTACGCTAGCCCATTCATCAATGTATCTAATACCTATGAACCTAGCATGACGATCATGCTTTGCTTGTGGTAGAGGCTTAGTCAATGGACGCTGAACATTATCATATGTCGGAACTCGCATATCTTAACTTCACCTATCTTGAATCTTCCATACCGAACCATTTCAAAGATTTCGCTATGTAAGCACTTTGACTTAAACCAATCACCCTCTAGACTATCTCTATGATCTTTATCCCTAGGATATAGGCGTGCCTCGCTTAAGTCTTTCATTGAGAAACACTTCCCAAATCCAAGACTCTGACATTCAAGCAAGGTGTATTATCATTCCCAATGAGTAAATATCAACATATAAGACCAAAAATACAATTGCGCTCCCACTAATTTTCTTATAAACACAAGGCTCATCTTTTTGACAAATCCAAACCCTTTGACTGATTCATCAAAATGAAGATTCCAACTCCGAGAGGCCTGCTTCAAACCATAAATGGATCTTTGAAGTCAGATACTTACCGTGGCTCTGAAGTCGTACAAAACCTCAAGTCAGGTCACAGGCACATCCTCGCAAGTTTCAAACGCAGCTTTTAACATCCATTTGCCAAATTTCATAATCATGATATGCGCTAGAATGGCAATAAGAATTCGGAGCAGACTTAAGCATAGCTACAGAAAAAAGTTTCATCATACTCTATACCATGAGTTTTTGAAACCTGCAACTAGCCTTGCTTTGTAAGCATGCACTTTGCCATCCATGTCGGGCCTTTCTTTAAAAACCCATTTGCACCCAATGGTCTGCACTCCTTCAGTGGGAATAATCAAGGTCCATACCCGACATCATACATGGACTAAATTTCAGACTTCATGGCCTCTAACCATTTCTCAGTCCGGATCCAACATAGCTCTTGATAGGTGGGTTCATTTCGATCCACAATACATCATATATCAATCACAAGAAACTATCTCGCTCATGACGTATCCTAATGATCTAATGATATTTTATGCTATAGGAGGTGTGTCACATCTTATTGACTATGAGTATCCACAGGAAGTTCAATGTTATCTTGTGGTTCTCGAATCCTTCAGCTAAAAATCTTACCCCACCTGCCTTTAGAAATAAATTCCTTTCTAGAAAGACACCATTCGAGCAACACTTGTTCTCTATGGGATTGTAAAAGTAGTATCCCTTAGTCTCTTTAGGGATACCCCACAAAGCTTTATTGAGTTAGGATTTGCCTAATTTAATATTTGAAACTTGACGTTTATATAAGCCTCACAACCCCAAATCTAAGAAGACAACCTGGCTCTCACTACCACATCTCATATGGTGTCTTTTCAACCGCTGATGGAACTCGATTTAGTGTGAACGCAGCCGCTTTCAAGTGCATAACCTCAAAAGGTAAAATGGAAGATTTGCTGGGACTCCATCATAGATTCGAACCATATCTAATAAAGTTTGGATTCCTCATCTCTTGTATTACACCATTCCATCAGGTGTTCCGTGGGGAGCACTTTGTGAAATGATTCCACAAGTTCCATGATAGTCAACAAATTCTCGCTCAAATATTTGCCACCTCGATCGAGACATCAAGGCCTCATTGTCTTGCCGTTGGTTTTGTACTTCATTTTGAAAATATTTGAACATTTAAACATCTTATTTCTATGTCTCATCAAGTGACATAACCATATATGTTGAAGTCATCAAGAATGTAATGAAGTACTTAACCTCCTCTAGCATCCGAATCCTATAATGGTCCACATACATCCGTATGTATGATCCAATACCATTGGCCCTTTCAATTTGTCCAAGAAAGGATCCTTTTGTCATCTACCTACTGTAATAAAATTCACATGTATCATATGATTCAAAAATCAAATGAATTCAAAAGTCCAACTCACGGAGTTTTAGACGCGCTTCTCATTTATATGGCCAAGTATGCATAATGTTGAAGATAGTTGAATTTAAATCATTGGACTTAAATTCTCATTAGTTATGTTATAGACATGAGAATTGTTGGATTTTTGAAGGTTCATACCATAACCATCCTCAGAATAGGCATTTGCATAGAACATGTCTTTATGAAAAACGGAGCAATTATTATTCTTAATAATAAAAGCAAACCATCATTATCCAAACAAGAAATCGAATAATATTCCTACACATCGAGGAACATAATAGCAATTCGTCCAAAACTAAAAAAATCCCACTGAGCAAAGTAAGTTCATAACTTCCTACAACCAAAGTAGCAACTTTTGCTCCATTGCCTACTGTAGATCAACTTCGCTCTTTCAATGTTACCTTTTCGAGTCCCTACACATTTGTACAAATGTGAGATCCACATCCAAAGATCTAATAACCAGAACTAGAAGGAGAAAAATTAATCAGATAAATATAAATATTCAAGAACTGGTCTCACCGCCTCTTCTTTCTTAGATCCTCTAAATATACTTGCGCTTTCTTCCACGACCACGCTCATTGCAGCAAGAAACAAAACACTTCCTTTCGGGGATTTAGCCTCGGGTTCAAGTTTGGGTTTGCTGAGCATTGACCCTTGGGCTTGCCCTGCTCCTCGCCCTTGTTCTGAAGCCCTTCCATTTTGGAACCATCGTAACATGGCGCTTGATTTAATATCTCCGCTCTAGCGCTTTTAAGCATCATTTGCGTACTAGAGATTTGGTCCACGATTCATGTTATAGTTCATGACAAACTGGCCATAACTATTAGGGCAAAAGGAATCTTGATCAAATCGCTTGCCAACTCTTGGCTCAATGGAAACCAAGCCTATCAAGGTGCTCAATATAGCCTTTCATTTTTAGAACATGAGCACTAATCGAAGCACCCTCACCATCTTCAGTAAGAATGCAAAAGGCTCGTAGCCTCATAATTTTCGCTTCGCTTGCTGCTGAACATTTCCTTAAGATTGAAGATCATATCATAAGCCTCATATTTCCAGATCCTTCTAAAGTTAAGGAACTCATGGTAGTTGTGCATCAAGCATGCAACATCAATAGAGTCACAGGATGCTTCTATACATTCTTTTCAAATCTAGGAGCATTATCAGTCGGTTCTTCAGTGGAGAGGTTCATCCAGATATAAAGCCTTTCGTTTGAGAACAATTCTCAAATTTCGAAACCAATCA